>JAZEWT010000023.1:9665269-9702763 GCA_036362905.1 Mordacia mordax | reverse complement strand
ACACAGTGTGCAGGCTGCCGCACCCAATCTGCAGGCTGCTGCACCCAGTGTCCAGGCTGCCACACACAGTGTGCAGGCTGCCGCACCCAATCTGCAGGCTGCCGCACCCAATCTGCAGGCTGCTGCACCCAGTGTCCAGGATGCCACACACAGTCTGCAGGCTGCCACATACAGTGTGCAGCCTGCCGCACCCAATCTGCAAGCTGCTGCACCCAGTCTGCAGGCTGCCACACACAGTGTGCAGGCTGATGCACCCAATCTGCAAGCTGCTGCACCCAGTCTGCAGGCTGCCACACAGTGTGCAGGCGGCCGCACCCAATCTGCAGGCTGCTGCACCCAGTCTGCAGGCTGCCACACACAGTGTGCAGGCTGCCGCTCCCAACCTGCAGGCTGCTGCACCCAGTGTTCAGGCTGCCGCAACCCAATGCGCAGGTTACTCCGCAGGCTGCTGCACACCAGCCGCAGGTTGCTGCACCCAGTTTGTAGGTTTCTGCAGCCAATCTGCAGGCTGCCGCACCCAACACGCAGGCTGCTGCACCCAATGCACAGGCTGATGCACGCAATGTGCAGGCTGCTGCACAGGCTGCGCAAGCTGCTACACTCGCTGTGCAGGCTGCCGCATTCGCTGCGCAGGCTGCTGCATCGCTGCGCAGGCTGCTGCACTCGCTGCGCTGGCTGCTGCACTCGCAGCGCAGGCTGCTGCACTCGCTGCTCCGGCTGCTGCACTCGCTGCTCCGGCTGCTGCACTCGCAGCGCAGGCTGCTGCACTCGCTGCTCCGGCTGCTGCACTCGCAGCGCCGGCTGCTGCACTCGCAGCGCAGGCTGCTGCACTCGCTGAGGAGGACGTCGCACACTCTGCCAGGTTGTCCATCTTCCTCTCGGACGGTGCAGTTTCGCGCACGAAGGCTGCCGCCTCCTCGTGTGATGCAGTTGTATAATTTGATGGAACCGAATTAAAATTAATTATAACACGATAGCAACAAGCGCCCCATATGTTTTTTTATAACAAAACAATGGTACACTCGTTAATTAAGCTATGATGCGGAATGATATCTACTCTTAAGTGAATGTATACTGTACACACAACTGCTCATGCCTTCGTACAAAGACAAGAAATGGCATAACAATAAAGGGATGTATCAAAATACCAGCACAAATGGACAATTTGCATATTAAAGCTTTAAGAACAACATCTCATTAGAGACGAATGATTATATTTTTTACATGGGCCACATTCGAAATTACTTGGGGTAAGACATGGAGGCTCTGGGCCTGGACAGTTTGTAAGGGTAACCCTGCATATCTAACAGGTGCAATAGGTTACAACACTGCATTGTAGGCAGAAGCAGGCAGTGCAGCAAAATCAACTGTTATAATGTACTTCTACGTTCTCATGTCTCTGCTGCCTATCATCATTAACCTGAACTTGACCGGGGTTAAGAAGTGTAGCCAAATAATATTTCACCAATGGCTACTGAGGCGTGACTGGCAAAACTCGTAAGCAGTTCAGGCAGTGCTGCTCAAGCCAATGTTCTAAGCAGAATAAAAACACCTGCTGGCATAATCTATGTGCCCAGACTAAAATGTAATTGTGATGATGTAGGTTTTCATGGCTTGATCTATGAGAACTGCTCTCCAATGCTGCTCTTTCCGGACAGCCGCGTGCAGTGTTCCTTCTCTCGCCTTCCAACGCCTAGATTAGCTGATTGTATACCCACAGTGTACAATGATGTGCATACTTTTTTTTTTTAAAGACGCTGTTAATAACACTGGTAACGGTAACTCTGTAGATTCCACAGCCGGTTGACAGCAGCGCAGGGGAAAAGATGCAAGTGGAGAGAGCGGCATTGCTCTGCTTCACCCATTGTGTTCGTTCAATCGGCGCGAGCAGTCAACGAGATCAGTTCATTCGAGTTCATCTTCGTGAATATCGGCAGTGGCGTCCGCCTCGGCTGCAGGCTGCCCCCGCTACACTCAAAGGAGTGGGGGACAAAAACAAAAATCAGTGCCGCTTGGGTTCCCAAAGAGATAACGTCAGCCATGCTCGGCCTCACAAGCGACATCAAATGCGCACTTTGTCACCCAAAAAAAAAGAGAGAGAGAATAGATTGCTTTGCGGAGCGCGGCGGTCGCGTCCATTTATCATCGCAGGCCCTGGTAATCTATGGCGGTGCACAACACAAGGCATATTTCTTCTGCGCGGAAAATTCTGTTAACATGTCGAGCTCTGACGTCACCACCAAAGACACCTCAAAGTCGATTCGGAAAACCGTAGACCGTTGGCAAGCCGGCACAATCACGTGAGCGTCTCCAATCACGTCACCAATACAACACCGACGCAAAGAGTACCGTCTTGTGTGCTTCTGTTTTCCCTGCTGATGCGAATTCCATCAATTCACAAATGTTCTTTACTTGAGCACCGTTCCCTCCGATTACCTCCCCTTTCTAAACCTTAAACCTATTCGCATTTTTCTTCTCATGTTAAGAGGGCCAAATTTGACAGTCTCAATTTCACACGTGGTCTCTCCTCTTGTTCCTCGTCACCGCTGTCAACGTCCGTGAAGATGACCGTGTCTCAGCTGTCTGGCTCCCTCCCGTGCCCTTTTCCTTCCTCGATCGCACCATCAACTCACCGTTGACTCACTGTCAAAGTCTATGCTATCAATCACCCCACTGTCTCTATGACGACTATGTTGGTGTATCGCAGGAATCCCACATCCAGAGCATGCAAGCTCACTGGGTATTTTCTGCTTTAATAATAAACATCCACCTAACTTTAATAATGTCTCTTGCAGCTATTAAATGTCCTCTATGAGCTTCCTATCCCTTGTTGCAAAACTCCAGATACTGCTGCAACATTTCTGCTTGGCACCCAAACAATAAGAATAAATGATAACTCTGGGCACTTTTTTGCCAGTATACAGATGATGCAAAAAGAGAACAATGCATAACGTTTGCAAAACCACACATGCTTGTGGCAAAGCGTGCAAACAATATGCTTTTACAATGTATGAATTGTCTTTGAAATTGAATGGCCCGCGTGAGAGAGGGCCTTGCTTATGGCCTAGTCTCTCCGTCCGCTCACATGGCACGAGCAGGAATGGAACCAATCTCCGAGCAGCGGGAGGTCACTCCTCTTCCTCTTCTCCTCCTCCTCTCTCCATCCCAGATGCTTAGTGATCTGCCCTGGCTGTCGACACTGCTGATTCTCCTCCTCTTCCTCCTGTGAGTCTAAAATTATGACTTTCTTTCCCTCCACTGACACTGAGTGGCAATTTATTATTAACACACTCTCCGATTATTACCACTGCTTTGGCTTTTCATTCCCGTCTATATTGTCAGCACTCGCTGTTCTTCGCCCAATTGTATAAATCACCAATGTGTCATTCTTCAGACAGCACAATTCACCATCAGCGTGGGGAGATGGTGAGAAATGTGCTTCATCGGTGCTCAAATTGCCAATACTTTTTCGTGCTGTGTTCATTATTTATTTTATTTAAATGCATGGATTGCGCTTAGAATGCTTTCCCCGCACAGCATCTCAAGGTGCACTCAGGGATTGGATACTGTATACATTATAACCATTATTATTACCATTGCGCCAGCAGGTTTTTTGCGATCAAAATTACGATTCAAAACTGAGAATTACTCTTAAGAGCTGCTCTCTCTTTCTAGCCGACGGGAGCGTTTATCCATCAACATGGCTATTCTGAAACAGCAGCTCTTGCAATCAAATCCCATTCGAGGAGAAGTCAAAATGTGCATTAAGAAACATATATTATTTCGAGGACAGATGGCGCGAGTATAGAGCAAATGGTGTGGAACTCCCTCCTCCACCTGACACTCAAAGCAGGGTTATCACCAGAACAACAAACATACCGATTGATGTCGTTTACATAACGTTGAAAGGTATCTCACACCGTTATTTGGCAGTTGGATACAAATGCAACTATGACCCTGCAAATGCAAAAACAACCAAATCGTGATGTGAACGTCTGCTCAATGTACTGGTTTACCGGAAGCAATATCAAGTGGCAAATGTTCACTGTGTGTGAAATTGCCACTGGTTGTACTATGCCGTACAGTTGCTGCATCTGTGAACTTGCGAGCAAAATATATAGTTTTAAAAATATTATTGTATGTGGTCACTGAGAGAAAAGCAAATTCTCTACTTTTGTGGCTGACTGGGCCTTCTTCAGAAAATATTGACGTTTTTTAGAGATTGACTACTTAAGGAAAAATTGATCTCAGGAGATGATCTTTCAGGATAGCCGTGTCAACATTCTTCGCATCTGCTTCATGAAGTATCTGCCCCTACATTGGAGGCATCATCATTCCGAAGCCTGATGATGCCTCCCACGTGGGAGGCAGGCTTGCTCGTCCCGGCTATGCCAAAACAGTAGCTATACAGAGCATTCTTATACACCAAGCCGTCAAGACCAAAAGCGATGGAGAGTCTTCCAACAGACTGGACAGATGTGGTTGAGCATTGGGTGAAAATGTAGGCTGTATGGATAGGGTGCAACGTGTACTCACTGTGTCGTGGACTTAAATTAAATTGCTTTTGTCATTTTGCGAACGTGATATTCAGCAGGTCTGGCAGTTGGGCAAATGTGAGAGGTTATTTAAACCTGTTGTAAGAAATAGGACTGTGGAAACAGCATGTCAAGGCAGTGGATGTATCCTGAATCCCCACCATATGTAAACGGAGCCATGTGCTCTACAATTCACTCGTCCCTACCTTAGGTGCGTGCAATTTCCAACCGCGGACTTAGGGCTGTAAACAGGAGATAAATACAGGGATTTAGTACTTACGTTCATCTCGAATTTCATCGGCTGCCGTCGACACGCTCCGACTCGGCACACGAATGAACTCCACCACGTGCCGGGGACACCCAGAAAACTCGCGTGAAACTTTTGTAATTCAGTAACATTGTCGAGGATGGGCTTCCCCGCTCCTCCAGCCACACCGAGGGAACACTCCCTTCAGCGTTTCACTTGGCCACAATTCTATCAGAGTTGAATACACAGGGTCATCATCCCCTGCACCGTGTGGGCAACCGAAAACGGTCCACTGCGACCGACGTGAGCATTACCAATCGGCAACCAACTATTGTATTTACAAAATACAAATATATACAATTACATATATTGATGTAGGTTTTAACAGCTCGATGTATGACAATTGCTCTTCGGAGCTGCTATTTCGGTATAGTCGTGCATGTCCTGCATCATCATTCAGATGCCTGACAATGTCTCCAACATTGGAGGCAAAACGTCCCAAGAACCAATTTTCCTTTCCTTATGTCTGTCAGGATGAACATCTTCATTGAACTGATGTAGACCGTGAGCAACGTAATTTCGTTCTTCTATACACTGCAACTGTATACGGATGGGATGACAATAAAGTTTATCTATATCTAGATTTACACAGCTCTATGAATTAAAACTGCTCTGAAGAGCAGCACTTCTGCGACAGCTATGGCAAACATTCCTCCTCTATCCTTGGCAACGTGGCACCTCCCTCATCAGGGTTCTGAAGCCTGATGGTGCCTCCAATGTGGGAGCTGAAACAACGTGAAGAAGGAGCTCCGATGATCAGCTCTTAAAAGCAATTATGACCACTGGGCTTCAAGAGCTGCAAGAGTTGTTCTTTCATACCAGGCTCCACAAGTGTGTTTCCATTACCACCTGCTCCCTCAAGAACCCCCCCCAACACTAGTTTTCTTCTCAATAGTTGAGGTCAGCTGAGCCACCACTTTGGCCTTCTACTGCCACTCGATATTGAGAGATGGGCTGCTGCGGCATACTGTCTCCAACCAGGTCCCATCTGTTCAGGAGACACTATGTAGTCTGGCCATGGTACCATCTCTCACATGGCTACTGTGTGTCCCAACACTAATCCGCCGCTCCCACCATCCGTTGTCTACCGTCCCTTGCCAGACGTCCAACAATGACATCAGGTGACAGTTGTGTCCACCTGGAAGTTAGGCTCCTCCACACTCTCTAATCGCTTGGAGGCAGGGGCAATCTTGAAGCCCTCATGCCACTGAACCTCTAAGGAAGCGACCTCGGTGCATTCCCTTACCAGCTCTGTTGGGTTACCACGGCTACTGGTTTCCATGAAAGGTAGTATGACCTGGGCCCAGCTCCGTCTTGAAGTGGAAAAACAAGTCTGGGCCTTCAAAATCTTTTGTTGAAGTCTCTCAGCTCTTTGCCTTGCTCCTCCATAGTTACCTTGGTAGCCAACCCGCAGAGCAATCTCCCTTCAAGATTATCTGGGGGGTCAGGGAAGTCTTCATCATTTGTGCTTCCCCTAATATACTCAACCACAAAGTCCTCCTGGCCACCACCTATGATGCCAGTGGCTTAGCATTGCAGTTCACCAAATCGAGGACCAACATGTTACCAAAGTCACCATCTGGTGGCAGGGTGTCTGTCCAGTGGTAACATCTGCACCTCACAGAAGGAACATCTTACATCAGGCAGTTTGATTGCCACCTAAGACACCTTTCCGTGTGGCGTTTGTGTGTTCTCCCCTTGTTCTGCGTAGGTTTCTTCCTGGTTCTCTGGTTTCCTCCCATAACTAAACAACACTCAGTCATTAATTGGCCGATAACAAACTATTTAGGAAGCAGTGTCCGGCAGGTTGGCGTTGGCTTAACGTGTGGCTTGACTCCCACCCCCCCCACCTCCCACCACCTGTGCAGGTTCCCTCACACCTCTGAGGAACTCAAAATTGGATGAAAATCTGAACGTGATAAATGATACTTTATTATAATAACATCTCTGAGGCCCTCTTGAGAAATGTACTATTGGCCTGAGGTTCGAACCGTCGCAGTGCCCTCTGAGCAAAGTTTCCCATGTCGGCAACATCTGTCGCTTGGTCACAGAGACAGAGTCTGCACCATAAATATCTACATCATTACAATATCTTTACCGTCTCTTTTTCAGCTGCTGTATCCAGGGTTTCTAGTTGTGTTATATTGTTACGGATGGATCTTTGTTAAGCGTCAATTTCTGCAGAAATATTCTCCTGCCCAGGGCTGCGCTCAAGCAGAGGAAATGCAGCCCGAGATCATCCCTTTTTTATATCTCTGACTGAGAACGTCAAATACTTATTGTCACTCCACTTTCCAGAACTGCCCTCTTCTGTGAAGTCTGGAGCCAACACATCTATTTTGGCGACTACCCTACGCTTAAATTTGCACATGTCGCCCCACAATCAACAATACATTCTGCACAAGCCATGCCTCCTTCATCAGCACTTGATCCTGCTGATGAGGAACACTCCCACGTTTTTTTCAAAAGGTACTCTTTCGTCATGGGGACCTCATTCCCTGAGGCCTTCTTATTCTTGTTTGACTCATCCTTGGCCCTGGCATGGAAGGGGGTCCATCTTCTTTGTGGCAGAGCTTTTTTCCTCCTCACTCCGAGAGCTGGTTTGCCGTGTCAGCCGCATCAGCAACCTCCTGCCGACACGTACTCTTGCCCGGAGCAAGTGGTGCCCAGAAGTGACCTGCTCCAAATACTTGCCCCAGGGCAGAGTTCACGTCTCTGACATTCCCAAGAGCAGCAGCTCACTTCTGAATTCTCCCCTGACATTTCAGTCCTGAATATGCCCCCCGGCCCCCGCCATGAAGCCATATATCACGTTTGAGGTACAGGCAGGACTTGTATGGCATTCCCAGGCCATTTTTGGCTCAAATTGCTAAAAGACCCCATTGCCACTTTATAATGCTCCGGTCGTCCATTGTGAGCCCGACTGTGCAGCCACCATGTCACGGCTCAACAACTCTCTCCCCCATCCCGCAGGGCCCGGGCACAGCAGCTTTTGTGATGGCATCTCCTACGGAGCAACCACATCTCTTACGGAGAAGCCGTTTCATCTCATAGGTAGCAGCCGCATCTTATACGGAGCAGCCGCATCTCGTAGGGAACAGCCGCATCTCATGGAGAGCAACCACATCTCCGGAAGCATCTTCCCGCGCTGCTGCCTGCTCCTTCGGGGCACGGTGGCTCCCTTTCCACCGCCACTCTCTCTCCTTTGACCACCGTGGAACTTCGAGCACCAAATCTGCTGCCTCTGCGCTCGATCCTCGCTCAAGAGGCAGGAAGGACGCCGCACCGCAGGCACCTCTCCCATCGTTGTACGCGCGTGCCCTGAACAGTGGCAGCTTGCGGAGTATGGCTCATCTCGCAAGGAGACCTGTGCGGCCATGCCCGTTTCACACCACAGGCAGGTGCTAGCGCTAATTAGACACGCGTTAGCCCCAAATTATAGTGCTCACAAGAGCCACGCGTTAGCGCTAAACTGTAAATAGTTGTTGCCGCCAATGAAGCTGGGGACGTCTATACCTCGACTTTACACTAAGATCCAGGATCGACCGGCCTGGAAAATGTTTTAACTACAATGGTGACAAAGGGATCATGTGGTGCGGTTGGGGGTCCTGCCCCTGACCTCCTGGAGGGAGCGAGGGAGCGTCGACTTGCACTGTTATTTAATTACTCGAAAAACGTGAAACGCTCGGATAACGCTGCTCTTTCTGGACACTGGACAGCTGCGTCGAGCGTTCCTCCTCTTCAAACGGCTAATGCCAAAGAGCAATTCCTTGAAGGCAATTTTCATACATCGAGCCATGAGGACCTACGTCAATGTAAAAACATTTCACCGAGGCGTCTGGGTGTCTGGCACAGTATAGAGTTCTCGCATACAAAGTCAGGGAGCATCGCGACGGCCGTGTGAATCAACGTCCCTACGCTCGATTAGGAGGGAGCAATCTTGCCTTTCTCACCCCGATTTGCAGATTTAGAAAAAGCAATCTGGGATAATTTAATTTGAAGTCTTTTTATTTGTACGATTATTCTTTTCAATTGCAAACACACAATGCAATCAATTTCTATTATATGTTCAACGCGTTGTGTAATATTACCCATCACCCTCGTGATTATTGCTTTATGATTTATCCCGCAATAAGTTAGCGCCGCGACAGACAAATTAGAAGGAAAGGGATTTTGCATAATAACCACATGATTAGACGCTGGAGAGATCCTTATTTAAATGCCATGAATTTCCTTGTATGTCAAAATGTGCCAGCTGTGTGTGCGTGTGTGTGTGAAGATGGAAGAAGAACTCAACAAAGAAGGTTGAAATCTTGGGTTGACGATAACTACGCAAGAAACAAGAGTCAAGTGCTGAAGATTTGACGAGTGAGAGCACAACCACAATAGAAGGGAAGACAACTGGAACACACAACAGACTCTGCACATCTGGAGAATCACATAAGGTAGACCGGGATGGGACTGATGAGAAGTCAGGCTTGTTCATAATTGAAAATACGGTCTGGATAAGTCACGTTGCAATGTGCCCAAAGAAATAGGTGCACAACGACTTCATTTAGTGGCTTTGCAATCAAGGACAGAGGCAAGTAAAAAGGCACAAAATGCTTAGAAGTGTACAAAGAAGCGTGAAGAGATGGAGAAAACTGTGAGAGACTCAAGGAAACGAACACATGATTCAGGTAAACATATGCCAGATAAAGCAATTTGACTAAAAAGAAAAGCAAATGCACATAAGGGAGCACATACGGCAAGAAGGAACGACAGCGGATGGATGCGCTTGGTGACAGAATGGCAGCCAAAGGAAGGAATCACACCCGCGAGGGCAACCCAAACAGACGCAGCACAATGAGTCCGGCCCCCTTTGCGGGAGCTGGACAGATTGCGGCACTACGAGGGAATGATTACGTGGGGATGCATTCACCCAGCAGCGGATAGATCATGGCTCACGATGATTATGAAGCGGTGACTCTGGCGCCCGCGCAGACATTGCGGCGCAGAGCCGGCTTACTTGTTGTATAAGTGATTGTCCACTTTGATCTTCGTGAACGCCTTGAAGTCGTCTGGCAGCAGCATAACCGGGATGGGCACGTGGGTCAGCTCGTTGATCTGTGGCCAAACGAAACGGGGGGGGGGGGGGGCGCGCAAATCAGCCGGCACGTACGCGAACCCAGCGCCGACACGTACACGAACCCAGCGCCGACACGTACACGAACCCAGCGCCGACACGTACACGAACCCAGCGCCGACACGTACGCGCAGCCAGAGTGCAAGGACTCACAGCACCGCGAACAATTCACTCGCAACGCGCCTGGATCCTACCCGATCCAGGAGACTAAGTAGGGCTGAGCCTTGCTTGTGGTCGCACAGCTCGTGTTTTAGGCTGCTGTATGACTATGTGGTGGGCTCTACAGAAGAAGAAAAAAACACATTGTTGTAATTCGTATCTACATCTAGACTCCCTGCTTTTTGCCCGAACCGCACGAAGCGCGGTGACGTACGGTCAAATAATATATCCAGAATGCGCAGTGCAGAAAGACCCTCATTCAGCAGCACTCAGACATTGTGCATTGATTCTCTAAATCAGTGGTTCTTAACCTTGTTGGAGGTACTGAACCCCACCAGTTTCATATGCGCGTTTCACCGAACCCTTCTTTATTGGAAAAATAAAATGTGATCACCTGCAGCCAGTGATGGCCAAGCAGGGCGTGTCATCACGAATCATATGAGTGAGGTGTGTGTCTTGACCTCCACCGAACCCCTGAGACTGACTCACCGAACCCCTGGGGTTCGATCGAACCCAGGTTAAGAACCACTGCTCTAAATAGAGGGCTGGTTTATATAACATGTAAAACAATACTTGAGAATTAAAAAATATGGGATCTGATGGTGCAGAGGACAGGACGGTGAAATACGTGGGCAGACCACTACACAAATGAGCGTCAATTGTAAGTAAATGAATTACATAAGGTAAGGAGCCAATCCACAATAAGCCTGACGACCTTACAAACTTGGCCATTTCAAACGAACAGATGATCACAGACACTAACAAACGTCCGTTGCACCCAACGTGACGCGGCCTTGGTCTCCCAATTTTAAATCTCGCGCGAGGCATCGACGGAGTGCGGACGTGAAACCGAGCACGAGGGCACGCTTGGCCTCCTCGGTGTCCCCAGCGAGTGAAGCGCAGCAGCAGCAGCGACCCGCGTGTCTCGTTGGTATCCGAGGAATACCAACGGGTTCCGTTACCGACTCCTGTTCAGAAGTCGACTCACAAGTCAGAGCACAATACAGTATTTGGTGTTAAACTGCGTACAAAGCGGTACTCAATGCTTGCAAGAGCTGTACATCATTTGTACCGTTGTAGAAATCTATAGTTGGCATTAACCTAAGGCCAGAGCACAATATTTAACATCTTATGGTCGTTAGCTTGAAAGCAGGAGCATTTTTATGTTGGACGTTCCTAAGTTAGGCACTGCCTGTACAAACAGTTGCTCCTCCTCCTGTGCCTGAGCCATTAGAGTAATATGTCCAGCCAATAAACACCCACGTTGAGTTTATGTAGTTTTACTGTTGGGCGGCACGGTGGTCCAGTGGTTAGCGCTGTCGCCTCGCAGCAAGAAGGTCCCGGGTTCGAATCTCGGCTCAGGTGCCTTTCTGTGTGGAGTTTGCATGTTAACCCCGTGCCCGCTTGGGTTTTCGCCGGGCACTCCGGTTTCCTCCCACAGTCCAAAAGCATGCTGCTGTATAGGTTAATTGGCTTCCGGACTAAATTGCCCACAGCGCCCCGTGATGGACTGTCGTCCTATCGTGGGTATATCCCTGCCTTGCGCCCTGTGTCTGCCGAGATAGGCTCCAGCTCACCGCGACCCTGTACAAGACTAAGCAGTTTCTGAGATTGAGATGAGAGTTCTGCTGTTCTTCCTCCATTGAATGAGCGCAGACTGCAGTAAGTTTACTCTCCTGTCCACAGATTGGGCTGCATGTCCACAATCGCTCTGCTGCCAGCACGTCTCTCATTTTTTCATTTTGCGAAGGAGATATGGAGTTTGCGTGTTCACCCCGTGCCCACGTGGGTTTTTGTCGGAAACTTCACTTTCCTCCCACACGCTGCTGCCGAGGTCAACTTGTCTGCTGAACAAACATTTGCCCCAAAAAGTGTGCCCTGCGATGTACTGGCGTCACCTCCGGGATACTCCCCCGCCTTTCACCCTCTGTCAGCCAAGATAGGCTCCAGCCCCCCCCCACGACCCTGTATAGGATTAAGTGGGTAGTGATAATGAATGAATGAATATATGCATCAGCCTGCTGATGTTCTGGTGTGGTTCATGGTTATACCATCAGTGTCTGCAAGGAGGAATGGAAACTTGATGACCCGAACAAAGCGTTTATTTTTAACGACCAACTTTTCCACTCTGTTCTCGGATGCCCAAGGACAAAAAAAGGTACATTTTTCTATCGTGCCTTAAAGTTGTCCACACGTTACAAGGGCAACATATGAAAGGTGTGAACTGATCGTTGTTTGAAGTGCAGCCAAACGGGAAACTCGTGCGTCCTGGTACAAACTACAAAGTCCCTTAAAACGAACCACAGGGCTCTGGAGACAACGATCCATAATGGCTTGCAGAGTCACTCATTCCATTCACCAGTGGCAAGTGGAAACCGCATATCGGTGTACTCATTAGTATTCACGTACACACTATCCCCCCCCCTTCCTCATGGATCGTAACCTTATCGTGGTGTGTGTGTGTGGGGTGTTCTAATGGGGGGGGGGGTGTGTTTTCCACTGAACCAGAGAGCCATGTCACCTGGGGCCAGCACTCCTGCTAAGGTGTCTTTGGTGAACAGGTCTGAGGAGACATTACAGACAAAGAATAATCCCAAGACACTCCAACAACTGAAGGAAGCTGGCGTGAGGAAGGGCATGCGGCCGTTACATTTTGCTCCAATGCCCCATTGAGGGGGGCGGAGGGAAGGGAAGAACTGGTTAACCTGGTAGTGGCTGTTGAATCTGGTAGCAACAGCTCACGTACGCTGTACGCATACATCTTTAAAGGTTATCAGTCACCGTGCCATGTGTAACGTATCAAAGTAACATGGGCCACAGCGGTAGAGGGAACATTTATCATACGTGTTCAGACTAATGTGAATTCACTTATCCTTTTCATCACTGCTTAATTTGCACCAAGCCACGGGTCTATTTGCTTGGTTGTACTAGATGCACTTCATTGGTGCGATTGTTTTGTAGAGAACATGCGTTTGCACATTAGCTAGCCAACATCTATTTTATGTTTGATGAACATCAGCATAGCGAGCTGATGCACATTCTTCACGATCGTGTTACCACCATCGGCCATTAAAAATACACTCCTGGATCAGGATCTTGGTACGCAAAGACCATCCCTCTCTGTCCCGAGATGCATGTTACCACCCGGCGATAACACGTTGTGTAAGGCTACAATGCAGGGAACACTTGTCCCTTCAGGTAAGACTTAAAACTACTGCGTCCAACAGCAACCGCCGTTCGCCATTACGTGGCGGTGACATCACCACTGCCAGGTGCATCTTGAGGCCACGTCAAGTGTATGACGGTTCGCTGACAGGAGGTTATGGAACAGACCCAGGTTCCATGGGCTGTGCTACTGAGCTAAACGGCAGAAGTATCTTCTGTGCTCCCTACCGTGCCAACTCGCTGAGTTTTAGCCGCCGGGTGCTCTGCTCGTTGTTGTGAGTGTCGCTCCTCTGCCCCCTGCTGTTAACTGGAAGGCGATTGCCTCCAACTGCCCAGTAGTCTCAGGATGCACCTAGCCTGGCACTGCATAGTATCGTCCTTCACAAAACCTCCTCGCAAAACATTCATCCACACGTGTCCTGGACAACCCCAATTTATAGGAATTCCTCTTTGACAGCGACCCCAATCGCCCTTTCCAACGGGCAAAACTGCTGCGGGCTTAACGAGCTTACCGAACTAAAGCACCCGGGCAGCATATGAAAGCAATACACGATTAAATCCAATCTCGGTTTGGCCAACGTCTGTAAACAACGAGGATAAAAGGGCTTAAAGAGCACGTGATCGAACATCTCCAGACATTTGCCACTTCCTCATGTCGAGTCTACCAGACTCAATTCCTGTTAACGTAAATAAAAGTATGGAATGTTAAGTTCGGATGTGACACATTGTCAGATAATCTCAACAGCTAATAAACTTGCCATAAAACGTGGTGAGGAGAATATCCAATTAAAGGGACCTGCTTATTGACACAGTACTGCAGTTAAGTGGCAAATTAAAGGTGGTAGTGCACATAAAACTGCTTTTATAAGAACTATGAGAAATGTATCTGATAGGATTAACAACTCTTGAGTTTGTGATTTTAAAAAATGCTTTACCCCTTATGGCAATAATATACATGTTAAGATGTGCAAACAACGGACAGACACCGTTGATCATTTGTAGACAAGGTGTCTCCGCAACTGAAAGTACCGGGTTCAAAACTTAATAAGCTCATATTTCACGTGCTTTCACGTATGAGTTCAGGTTTATGGGGCACTCATTGATTGCTCCCCTGAAACCCCAATACCATTTTAGCTTTAAATTACCACTGTTGTACAAGCAGAATCAACTCTTCTAAACGCTCTTCTTCTGTCTTTATCCAGGAACACATCCAGGTCAAAGAGAGCAGGTCAGTAAAAAAATGTCAACGGTGACAGAAGAACACGTTACACGCTTGGAACAAGATCGATATAAAAAAGGGGCGAGCACACACTGCTGGTAGATACAATCTCACGGTTCGCACTAATGTAATACCTGGCACACAGATTCACGCAAATAAACAAAGGGCACATTGCAATATCCCTAAGCAGTGCTCACGCTTCACTAAAACTCATAACTTTGAATTACATAAAATGAAACCCGCATTCTTGAAAGGCTGCCAATAGTCTCTTGATATGCAAACATTGTCATCGTTTGAGCATGAACATTCGTTTTAAAGAAGTTTACTTTTCGAAAGAAAAAAAGACCCTATCAAACCACTAAATGAAATTTAGAAAATCTAAACGTAGACAATGCCTGCTTCACATATCCACCTCGCCACAGAGAATAACAGCATTCATTATACAACCCATCAAATACGTAGCTTTCTGGCTGAACATCATTTCAGCAGGATTCATTCAAGACACACAAAAAAAACACTGGAACGATTTCAACAGAAAGCGTCTCATCAGCAGTCTGGCTCGCTTGAAGCAACGCTGATGAACTGTGCGATGATCCAGGCCAGGACCCTTATTCCTTAGGATAACTGATTCTAGCTCGACACAAAATGATACCGCAATACTTAATCCTAAATAATGACCAGCGTTGACATGGAAAACATTTACGCAGAGGAAGTACGTGTGACAATTTTCCGCACATATTTTTTTTTCCATTTCCAAAACTAGAGCCACTGGAAAGAATGCTTAAGATTGAAAGGGCAAGGTATTTTATTCCCCAAAACACAGGATCAGAGATTCAGTATTAACACTAAAAACAATCTAAGTCTCTATTAAAATATACACACGAAACGACATAGGTTATATGATATGATGTATTATAATAATTATACTATTTTCATTTCTAAAGCACTGTTCACCCAAGGGTCACAAATCGCTGCACAGAGCTATGGAGAGAAATGCATGTCAACAACAACGTTTGAATGCAGGTGTTAAGATCTTAACACCTGCATAATCGCCAGATACGGTAAAACCTGTTGTAATCTTATATATATGTATACTGGCAAAACGTACCCATAGCGTTAACATTTGAATGGATCAAATAAATAAATGAAGGGCATCAAATGAAATAAAATTATTGTTAAAACAAATAAAGGAAGAAGAGGTCCTGAGCAGGCACAGGTCAACAGCACACCATCATCCAAGCACACATCAGTGAACAGCATCAACAGTCCTCGCCAGAGGACTTGAAGGCCTTAAACCTTGACCCTGTCACTCAAATCACATGAAACTACCCAAGCTGGCAGAATACTGTCAAAACATCCACTCACTGCAAGGGGCCTCGATCGCCAGAGTCAGGAATCAAAAGACAGCTAGATAGTATTAAGAGTGTCCGTTAATACTAAAAGGAATCGTAATTTACACGTGCCTCTGCCAATACAACTGAATAACGTCTCCAGTCATGGTAATAATGCACAAGAAACAAAAAGTGGCTCGCAATACTGTGCTGAGAAGCATTTACAAACGGTATTCGTAATATTTCACTGCACTGACAATATATGTGTAAGAATGTTTAATGTGTTTGATGGCGATTTAATTAAGCATTTGGCAAATAACGTCGTGATATATAGAGAATGGGGTATCTGGAAAATGCTCCGAGGAGCAATAAAATCGGACTTAACAACGCAAAAGTCTGTGGTTTCCCGGCTCTGAATCATTCTCTCTTCAAACAAATACCTTTGATATTTAGCGAACATACGCAGCACGTTAGAAAATGTAATTATCATAACATTATCAGAGAAAAAAACCCACCAATATACAATTATCCATGAATACACATCCCACCGTATGCTCTGGATTAGATAATGCCCTCCAGAGCATGCGTCTGTCAACAATGTCAAACATACACACGCGTCGAACAAGACGGCAAGACGCATGCACAACGTCTGCTTTGAAATCCATTCGATGGAGCGTTATCTGCTCGCTCCACATATCTGCTCCCCTGGTTGCCAGGTTTGCTCGGCTGGCCCCATCGTGGTGGAACGACATCCCTTGTGAGATCAGGACCGCAGGCTCCTAACTAAATCCCTGAGACTGCAAGACACGTCGATTTGAGCAGAACTTGTGAGTTATATTTATAATCTGTAATGATTTGTTCTTAGAATTGCACATGCACTGATTTTGCAAGTCGCCCCGGATAAGCGATTCGACGAGATAATAAAGTTATAATAATCTGAAAACACACTTGAACACTCGCAGCACGAATGCGTGAGATTTATCTGTGGCGAGCTACCTATTAAAGGCAATTTGTGACATCTTTGGGGAAATCACGCACAGGGGACAAGGGTTTGAGCGGCTGTAAGAGGCACACTGTTGAAGTGGTGTTCTGGAGATGCACCTTCCATTTGTTTTATTCCCAGCACAAAAGTGAGCGGGCGAGGTGGGGGGGTGCGGGGGGTGTGCTGTTGGGAGGGGGTGGCACAGCGGGTGAGCGCAAAGTGAAAAAGGGAGCCCCGTGATGCGAGATCAAATGCCAGCTGATTGGCAACACTGGAGAAGAATGTCCAGGTCGGTGCTGGGCCTCCGCGAGGTTTACTCAGCCTTAAGTGAGTACCTGGTACAGACTGTAAACAACCGCACTGGGAAGACAAAGGCTGCTGGGCATGGAGCTTGTTGCACCGCCACCTCGTGCACCTTGTTCGTCTTTATAGATGCCATCCACACGCAGCACTTATCCCAAAAAGCCACTGGAGGCTACACAGGGGAACCTCATCTTTGCGGGACCTGTTCTGGCCCGAGTGAAGGCTGGCAGGGAACATGTTACAGCGTCTTGCATTGGAGGCCACTGTACCACGATCCTGGGTAGAGAATCCGGGTGCCAGTATTTTCATAATCAGTACAGACACAGTTTTTTTTTACACATTCTGGCAAGCCTCACGTAGTCCGTAGAATGGAGACCGGCCTGTTCTCAAGCAACAGGTTGTAACATGTTGACTCACTGTATTTATTAGTCTACAACTTCTGTTTTGTGGCACTGGCATGAAAAATGCTACCTCTGCCCTTTGTAGTATGGCATTATATCCTAAATTGTGGTGGAAAATCACAAGGCAACCAAAGAGAATGTGATTCAAAAATTGCTCCTAAGAGCTCCACTTTCAGGATAGCCGTGTCAAACGGTCCTTTGCTCTCTTCTCCGCGACAAGCACAAACGCTCGACATGGACATCCATAAAGAACAGCAACGGAGAGCAATTCTCACGCGCACCCGGAGGCAACGAGAGGGTTGGTGGCTCACAAAACGTGTTGTGAACCCCCCCTTGCAGAGGACGTTGAGGAGACCCCATACCTCGGCTCACCAGGAGAAAACAGTACAGCAGAGCGCTTTGCACCTGACAGCATGCGTCTCCTCCACATGCTCGAGTTTCTTACCAAAAATAAGCATTCATTCATTGGCGGCCAGCACCCTGATGGGGGGGCCGTGCATCATCATTGTCAATACCCGCTTAATATTGTACTGGGTCGCGGGGAACCGGAGCCTATCCCGAGAAAAAGAGGGCACAAGGTGGGGCTTTCCCCCACCTTGTGCCCTCTTATGAAAACATTGCAACCATTTTAATTCGATATACTAGCATCCATGTTAGCTTACTGTTAATCACATTCCCTACTAATCCTAATAAATGTAATGAAAACGGACTAAACGTCAGTATGAATTAGCGTTAACGTTTCTGTAGACGATTGTACGTTTAATAAATTATGTTACACTATTATATGCTAACTCCCCATGTATTTAGCCTCTACGCGTGCAGTACGTCTTATATAAATAAGCAATTGCAATCGTTCCACTTTTACAAACTGGGCTGGTAATTCGCCACCCCCTCATACTTTATGATAATTTACACGAGAGCTAAGCACACATGTACGCTAGGCAATTAAGGTTTGCTGGTCAGAAACAAATAATTACTTTTACATAGACATCACATTTTCAAAACGACATTCATGCAGACATTTCGGCAAGCTATGCTAATAGTTTAAGCTATGGGTACTGTTGCCAGTATGTAAAGAATAGAAAAGGTTTTTTTTTAACTATTTCTGGCAATTCTACAGGCGTTAAGATCTTAAACAGCTCGACCTGAGCTACTAAAGCAATGATATTGCATTGCCCTGAGCTGACGACCTTTTGGCATCATCTGACTAACACTGACAATCAGGCTCAAAATAAAGCCATGTCTGGTGTAAGCCAATCAGTTTGAAGGACAATGCATACGTTATCAAAGCTTTGGTCTGCATATTTCACCACCAGTATATGTGACTTTTGCAAACTAGACACTTTGTGAGAGGTGTCTATTTTGTTCTTTTAAGATCTTCACACCTGTATAAATGCCAGATATGGTAAAAAAAACATTTTCTATTCCTTACGCTAATGGTTTGTTTGCATGGAGGCCTTTGCTCAGGTGCCACTTTGGGTTTCCATCTGTTCGCGTATGACCTGGACAGTCCCGGGAACTAATATCTGTGCTTAAGTGGCAGGACTTGATCAGTATTTATACCTCATGGTATTGAGTTTGTTTATTTAGCACATGCGGATTGGGCGTTTAGTTTCATCCAACTCAAGGCGTTGTCATCACCAGTTGTGAAAACCTGAAGGCTACCAGGGAGTAGAGTTAATGGTTACCCACCCAGTCACCAATTTAACCACCCACTCACCTATCCACCTGCTCACCCGGGAGCAAAGTTAATAAGCACGAGTCACCAACACCAGAAAGACGTTGTATTTGTCCAAGACGATAGGTCATCGTCCTGAAGACCCCGATCGTGCACTTTGGAAGCAGCATGCTCTCAATGCCCGTGTTGATCTATCAAGACGGTGAAAGACAGGTCTTGGTTTGTCTATAGTGGGGAAAAAGTGGCAAGCCGAGTCCCAGTCTTCATACAATCCTCGTGACCATGTAAGACAGGGGATCGAGCTCACAATAAGGTGATGAGTTCAAATCTCACCTGGGCTCCACTCAACCTTACATCCCTCCACCCATCCAGGACACAGACAATGAGAATAGTCAACACTGTAATGATATACGTTTTCACGGCTGGATGAGTGATGATTGCTTCGAAAAGCTGCTTTCTCGGGGCAGCCGCGTCGATCGCTCTCTCTCTCTCCCGAGGCAGTCCCGAGAGAACAGCTTTTCGAAACAATCATCAATAGTCAACACTGATGATTTTATGGTGAGAATGGATGACACGGTGGTGTAGTAATATTACTCGCACCTCACCGCTTGGGTCCCTTTCTGTGCGGAGACTGTGGGTTCTCTCCGTGCGTGTGCGTTTACACGGGTTACTGCAGTTCCTTCCCATAGCCAAACCCCCCGCCCACCCCCAATTTGGTCGATAACATCTTAATATATAGAGGACACTGCAGGCAGCGTCCGGCAAATGTTGGTGCTCTCTTATCGCATGGTTGCCTACCTCCTTCCCTGGCCTTTCGCGGTTCCTCACGCCTTCGAGTCATTCTCCTCTCGCTTCAAAAGCGAACGAATGCTGCGTGGCTCGTTATCGATTGTAGAATATTATTAGAATGGCCTCTGCCACTGGAATTCCAAAAACGCAGCGCCCACCTACACCGTTGGGGAAGAGCTACCCCGCGTGAGAGCCTGGCTAACGGGGCCACCTCTGCCGTGCCATACATCTGTCCCCAGACCGTCAGGCACAATTTCGTGGCACAAGGCCGTTAACGAAAAGGTTCTCAGCCACCAGTTAGGTTCCTCCATCACGAACAGTTGTCCCTGGGGCATACTTGACTGGTCCCGAGGTGGGTCAACCGTTCATTCGGTTACAAAACAACAGAAAAAGCCCTAAATAATATAAAAATGTATAGCGCGTGACACAGCTTACGTCCAACGTCGAAAGCATTCATTTGAAGACAGAATGGTTCAAAGGCATGAAGAAACCGCAGAAAGGTGGGGTGAAGGCAGCCACACAAGTGACCTGCGCCAACATTTGCCAGCCACTGCGTCCTATATAATATTATGTTATAGGCCAATTAATTGATTTCTATTTAATTACGGGAGAAAACTGGAGAACCCAGAGGAAACTCATGCAGAACGGGGACGGGAGAGAACACACAAACTCATCACAGAGAGGTGTGGTTCGACTCTTGCCTCGGGCAGAATGCTCTCTCTCCGAGGCAGTGACATCACTGCGTCGCCACACTGCACAATATTGTGAAAATCACTGAGAACGTTGAGGTGCCCGGCCCAAAAAAAAGGGAAAGTCAATTAAGATGGCTTATGCAATACGTGGTTGTGGGTGTTGGCGGAGGCTTCCACACCCCCAAAAGACCCAGCTCCCCTCCCACGCCTTCCAGCTATGAGATGTAAACCACTCAATGCACACGATTCAGTGATGTCGGTGCCCAACACAAGAATGGTGCTTTTATGTGATGACGTCGCGGTGTATCGGCAGTCGCCTTATCAATAACGTCCCACAGCCTTCCTGTGTGGCTCCCTGGTTTTTAAATACATTTTCACCCTATACCCATTAGCTCAGCGTTAGACTGCACGAACCAACATTGTTATATTATAACATGGTGCCAGTGTATAGAAAATCTGGCATGCAACTCAAATTAATTATTATCTGTGAATGCCTTAGCGTGGCTTTGATACTGTATTACACTTCATAGGTTTACGGTTCAGCACTGACGCTTTAACCTCTATTAGTGTTAAGGAATAAAATATCTGGAGCAGAAACACACCGACCTCTTGGGAATGTGCATCGCATGGTTATTAGTATCCACTTTGAAGCGCTGTTTGATAATGCCCTGAAGCTTCAACAAAGCGATAAAAGACTTCAAAGACATTGAAATGGACTTTAAAAGCCGCGATGTTATCTCCGAGCATACTCCACCGAATAAAGCAGTGAAATTAATTATACCCATTAAATTAGCCGGCAGCTACATACGATAATGGATAGTGTGCTTTTTAGTGAGAGCTGGTTGTATAGATTTAGCAGTTGAATTCCCAAAGCCACCAACAATTTATGCGGGCTGGTAACAAAGCGTGTCATTCTATGAAGTGGATGTCAAAATTACAATTTGAAAAGACCTATCTCCATGTTGCCGTGGTTTCTCGCCCACTAGAATGGTGGATTGAGTGCCTGGACTAACTACTGGAAGGCTGCATGTTCATTTCCTGGTTGGCGACTCACTCAGCCAATCATCCTTTGTAACTTAACATATTTGAGTAACGCTTTGCGACAAGCTACTATGGCTACTATACTTGCCTCCATCACAAGTAGGAATGTGGAATTTATGCCATCAAAATAGATGACTGGCATCCCGAAAAAACTTCCGAAACGGAGGCACTGAATTTAAACTGTGGTCACGAAGGCATCTATATGCAGCAAAAGCAATATATCTCCATAGACTTACAAGTAAACAAGGTTTTGTATATATGGCCAACGAACTTTACGTGCGTGAAAAGTGCATTATTGCAATTTTTGTGAAAATTGGTAATGCTGCAATATGAAAATGCATTTTTGTTATTGCTGAAGTTTAACATCATCTGTTTCTATGCAATTGTTTTTACAGTTTTCAGAGCAAATCAACTAATAAAAAATCCGACAAGAACTTTCCATTGGTTATGAAAGGTCCACTGACATCACATGTATAAAAAAAATGGGCTTTCTATCGTGGAAAGTTGTACACTTACAAACATATATGCATTTTATGAACATTAATGTACTCATAACTGTGTACACATTTATAAAGAACAGGCAAGAGAGAAAAAAAACCTGCCTACAAATTGGCAAATTAAACAGTGTATTCAGGATAGCCACAACCAATCATGTTTTATGTGACAAAAATGTCGCTACTAATCAGCCAACAGATTGAACGACAGCAGAGTCTGTCTCCGCAATAAACAAACAGGAGGGCAACTGCTCGCAACTGGTTGCAGAGACTTCCATATATCGGTGATTGCGTTTCATGCAACTAAGTTGTGCGGCCGATCGCTCATGTGCGGACGCAATTTCACAGATCCTAATAGAATCTCTCAAAAGTGATATGGTTTGGTTAAAAATGCGTTCTGTCCATACCGGGATTGGTTCGAGAACAATAATTACAGATTAACCAAATTTTTTTTTTTACGATGATAAATATATTTTCACCCCCCCCATATCAAATGGATGATAGAGTGTGGATTATCTTCGCACAGAAAAGAGTGGGCACGTCGATCACTGCGATGGAATAACGATATAAAAAAAAATTGTAACACGTGGCACACATTCAGGAGCTGGTCATAAACGAGACACGGATACGGAGGCGAGGAGACTACGGAGAGTAGGGGGGGTAGTCGTCTCGGTAGTCAGCTCGTGCCAACCTGCCAGACACGGTTTCCTATTCACTCTGATGTTATCGGCCAATTCATGAATGAGTGTTTCTCCTTTTTTTAGTTGTGGGAGGAAGCTCACACAGAACAGAGGGAAAACACACACACACCACATTCCACACAGAAAGGCACTTGATGGCGTGGCTCAACCGCCTTGGGCAGGACATTCTTTCTCTGCTCAGCGCTTTGTGACCCTCGAGTGAATTGCGTTTAAGAAATGCGAATATTATTAAAGCACAGATTTTTCCAATGCACCACCCTGCTACCTTGACGCATTAATTATTCAACACACGAGCCAATTCAAATGCCTGGATTAAAACTGAAAAGTGGAGATTAAGCTCAATCCTAATGGGATGTACCATTAGGCACAACATTACGGGTGTTTGGCATTTCGGAGGAAACCTTATTCGCCAGGGAGTATCGACACAAGCGGAGATAACATTTAAGAGCTCCACAAAGATATCTTCCATAACACATGACCAGATGGAGTCCCGCGAGTGGACCGGAATCTAGCAGCGGACTGAACCCACTGCTATAATAATAATAATAATCACACAATCGACAATGCACAGCAAACAGTCTGGTCGTGAACAATACACGAATACGGAGGCGTAGCGAGGAAAGCGCAGGGAGAAGCGGGTGAGTCAGCCAGGTGGTCAGCCGGTGCCAAACTGCTAGACACTCGCTTCCTATATATAATGTTATCCGAGTGTTTTTAGTTGTGCGAGGGAACCGAAGAACCCCGAGGAAACACACACGGAAAGGGGAGAACACGCAAACTGCACACAGAAAGGCGTCCGAGGTGAGAATCAAACTGCCTGGGGCAGAACTTTCTTTCAATGAGGTGTGGATGTTACTTATGCATAGACACCCTGCCATCTCCTTGCAGCTTATCTAAAGACAACATCCCCTGTATAGCCTGAACAGACTAAAGGGTCAAATGCTGTTAGCTAGCAGCACCTATAACGGCCAGCACAGCACGAAGGGGATGGGTAGCCAGCGATGTTTACACAGCACACTGAGTTGACCTAGGGGAGATGCAGCACCGGTTCAGAAACTCGTCACTGGCCTTGGTGGCCGTGAGCAGGAATCGAACTCGGGCCGCCGGGTTCGTAGCGCGGTGCGCTAACCGCTGCACCACCGCTCCCCGCAGGCGCACACCTGCAGCATATGTTGTGCAGCGGTGGTGGTCACAAGTTCAATTGATTACCAAGCTCGACCTTACGTCGCTTCCGAGATCCATCGTCAGTAATGGTGATTTGGTTACAACGGTGATCCGGGCCATGATTGAAACAAAAATATTATCACCGACACACTAGGGGAGACAAGGCCACAAAGAAGGCTGTCTCTGGTGTGGACCAATCAATTTCAAGGCAAATGCTTACATTATCAAGTTACATTGCGTGCATATTTTGCCACGAGTATATCTGGTTATTGCAACCTTGAACCTTGTGAAAGGTGTCTATTTGTAATGTCAACATTATTGACGAGATATTTTACTGTGACCTCGGGAGTGGATGAGCCTGACTGACTAGAATTTTTTTTTTAATTAACAACGCTTTTCAGGCAATGCAGAGAAATGATAATCCACCTCAAAATTAATATGCTTGTAGCAATAATCGACATGCGACCCCCCCCCAAACCCCCGGCCACTAGAGCAGTTTTACGAGGCCCAAACAGAGCCATACTATATTGTAACGACGTGACTCTCCGCAGCGCTTTGTGATCCTCGGGTGAAAAGCGCTCTAGAAATGCAATTATTATTATTATTATTAGACTAAATCTGCTTGGTTGTTATTAGGACGGTGCTTAAAGGCGGCCGGCGTGGTGCTGGCCACCCACCCCCTCTCGTGCACCGCGGTGGCTTTCATAGGCGCTCGCGAACAGCGCTTGACCGTACTGTATGTCAAGGCTACATAGGGAGGTCTTTATCTTTGTGCCAGGAGAATAAAAAGAGCAGCATAACTCCACGGAGCATTATTAACAGAACGTGTTGATGCGTTACATGTCACGGAGGTACCTAAGACCAGGGCCTACTCTAAGGATTCACGTGCTCCGAGCCAACTTCTTATTTGGCGCGCCCCCCCATATTTTTATATTTACAATCAGATCGGTCAAAAACATCACGTGGTACAACTCAAGTATTAATTAATACCCTGGACGATTATTTTTGCAGTTCCATAACAATGGGGTTTGATTATAATATCTGCCAATGCCTGAGCAAGATATTCCTTTTTTAGTTTTAGATCAGCTTGGGATGCCCGAATCCAAAAACCAGCCGTGTGTGTGTGTGAGAGGAGTCTTTGATTCATTGTTTAATTTTTCTGTCGGAGAGTTTTGGTGCCGCTCAGCTTTGGCGCTTCGAGTCAGCGATCCGACTGGATCGCCCCCAGAGCCCAAGACATGCCTAGGCAGATTGTTGTGGGACGAGAAGCCTATCGAAACTTCATGAGCATCTCCTAGCTGGAGAGGGAAGGGGGTAACGTGCAAGTTTAAACATTAAAACGATGCCTTCGTTGAGCTTAAGATAACGGATAGAAGTGTTCTAAAGCAGTCAGTGGAAGCAGCTCCATGCGCAGTTACGTTGCCAGTCAATCCGTTCAGGCCCAGCTAAAAACAGGATGACAGCTGTCACCGAAAAGGCAAACTAGGAAACAGGGCTCAAGGTTGACAGGAACGGACTTCCAGAAGTGATGCAAGCATTTCCCACAAATCGTTCATATTTATTATCAGCAAAATTCCTGTCCTACAGGTGCTGCCCACCCACCCTGGCCTTTATTGGTGTGCTCTAACAGCACTTGACAACACAGTCTGTTGAGGGGGATCTTTACCTTTGTACCTTACCAGAGGAATGAGGAATTGCCACCAGTGAGAGCCTTTGTTGGAGATGATTTCCAAATCACACTCATTTGTACTGGGACACTACACTTTTTTTTATAACCAGTGTATTATAGTGGTCAATAAAAGCAGCTCTTTAATTATTTCTATCCGTAAAAAAAAGTATGTACGTGGCTATTAGTTATTCATTTAAGTTTGATGAATAATTTCTGTACAAGTACAATTTAACCGGGAGAATCTGTTCATCTCTCTGTGCAGCCAAACATGCACAACATACGGTGCTATATTGTGCTCATGTTAGTATTTCTAATGCGTTGCATTTTGCATGTGAATATTACTCACATAATAAGCTGTGCTAAAATTACACTGGTCGTGGTGTAATGGATTACATGTAAAGTAAATTGCTTTGATAAACTCTCCCTCTATTCACGTCCCTTCAGCACAGATGGCCTTTTTAAATGAGGTCACAGCAAATCCAAACCTCTCATCTTGCTCGGTGCCTTCAATAGAAAAAAAATGCAATTCCAATCACAGAACACAATGCTGTGGGGAACGATTGAGAGCAACTGTTAATTTCCTTACAAAGCCACACAAGGCAAGTGAATTATTTCCACATTCATCACATTAAAATAACACGAACGATTATCGTGTCCGCGTGGGTTTTCACTGGGCACTCCCGGTTTCATCCCACAGTCCAAAGAACATGTTGCTGCATAGGTTAATTGGCTTTCAGGCTAAATTGCCCTCAGTGCCCGGTGATGGACTGGCGTCCCATCGTGGGTATGTCCCCGCCTTGCGCCCTGTGTCTGCCGGGATAGGCTTCGGCTCACCACGACCCTGTACAGGACTAAGCGGTTTCTGACAATGAGATGAGAACGAAAAAATTGTACGTGTAAGTGAGAAGCTGAGAAAAAGTTTACCGAATTGAAATGCCATGCCACCTTGTTTCATGACGTCGCTTAATCTATTATTCAGAGGACACGGGCCTGCCAAAATGGCTATGGGAGGAGACACCGCACACCGCAGGATAAACGTACACAGGCACACAGGGTTGAAACAACGTTTTGACCTCTTTAAGTTTGTGGCCAAATATATACGAGGCCTTGCACATGATTCATCCGTGGCTCTAAAGTCACAAGTCAAGGCACTATCGCAGGACAGGAACGAGTTGGTTACAATTACACATTTTGCCGTCCATATCAGGGGGTTCTGGAACCTTTTGCACCACAAGGCCCACTTAGTTTTGACGAGTTGGTTACAATTACACATTTTGCCGTCCATATCAGGGGGTTCTGGAACCTTTTGCACCACAAGGCCCACTTGGCCCACTTAGTTTTGGTCTCAACGGGT
Source organism: Mordacia mordax (assembly GCA_036362905.1). Lineage (NCBI taxonomy): Eukaryota > Metazoa > Chordata > Hyperoartia > Petromyzontiformes > Petromyzontidae > Mordacia > Mordacia mordax. The sequence goes on along the minus strand of JAZEWT010000023.1, from coordinate 9,675,654 downwards.
CACTAGGTGGCACTCGTGACCTGCCGGTTGAGAATGACAAGTCTGGATATTCTGAGAAACGCTAGTTTCGTGTGTCAGAGGAGTTGCTCATTATTTAGAGGAAGAGTTGTGAGTCAGTCCACCGCAGCATTGCTTCTTAGCCTGGGCAGCCTTGCTAAGAATTTCACAGTAAGCAAGTCAGCAGTTAACAAGGCCAAGCATGCATTACATATATAGATGCAATGAAAGAGAAATGGGTCGATGGGTTGGTGTGTGTGTGTGTGATACAGCGGCGCAGCAGAGATTATTGAGACGGATATTAAAGAGGCAAGCATATGTCAAGCAACCTAGGGTCGGTCAGCCAGCCCTTGGGGGGGGGGGGGATTCTGTAAGAGCAAACACAGGAGGGCAGATGTTACCTGTGCTACAACTACAGGTCCTGGCATTATGAAGCAGCGGTGTGGTGAGCGGAATGCATCAACAGGATTAGCTGTGAAGGCCTCCTGACCCCTTTGCAAAGCGAGCATTGCATTCCGATACAAAAATAAGTACACCTTGTCAATCCTTGTCCACGGTTTCACACTCTCGTGGCAACGGAGCAGCTTGGACTAAAGGCCATTCTGGAAGCCTCTTGAACCGCAAAATACAAACTGGGCGAATCTCTCCCACTCTCACCCACTCCCACTCTCTCCCGTATCTTTAAAATAATAATAATAATAATTTTCTTGCAAGTGCTGTTGATTAATGTAATTTCCTATCAGGTATTTGCAGTGCAGCTGTACCAATACTGTATTAATTAAAGGTTGTTAATGTTTTTAGATCGGTATAGGGAACGTTTACGTTGATATGCTGGGAGTATTATTATTAGGGGAACAGAGTTACTCAAGTAATTTAGGAAACTACTCAAGACACATCTGTACAAGCGTAACTCACAAGTATGATCACAACACGTTGACACGTGTCAATGTTGTTAAAACAAACGATAGTATTTACTTTGTATTTACTCGTAAAAAAAAGACATGTTGATATGCCGTTCAGATGTTGTTATGTCGTTCTCTCCACAGCTTTGTGCAACGCTTTGTGAGCCTCGGGTGAAAAACGCTATAGAAGTGCAAATATGCTCATTGTTTATTATTATTTAAAATGAGTGTGTGACGATGTAAGTCGCCCTGCATAAGAGCGCCTACTAAATAATAAACAATAATGTATGGGTACTTTTTTGCCAGAATACATATATAAGATTACAACAGGTTTTACCGTATCTGGCGATTATGCAGGTGTTAAGATCTTAACACCTCTGCACCTAAGCTGTAAGGCATTGATACTGCGTTGTCCTGAGCTGACTGCCTTTTGGCAATGGCTGACACCGGCAAATAGGCTCAAAAGGAAGCCACTGCCAGGTGAAGGTCAGTCAGTTGAAGGACAATGCATAGGTTATCAAAGCTACCTGTTTGCATACTTTGCCACCAGTATGTGTGGCTTTTGCAAACTGGACGCAATGCAAAATGTGTCTATTTTGGTGTTTAAGATCTTAACACCTGCATAATCGCCAGATACGGTATAACCTGTTGTAATCTTAAACAATAATGTAACATGCATACGCGAGAGGCGCTGACGGTAACCGTCGCGGTCACTTAATATGCGGCCACTTTTGGTTTCCTATCCCCATGAATAACGAGGACTACGTGCATTCATAATGAAAATTGCTCATAAGAATTGCTCGTTCTGGGTCATCGCGGCGAGCGTATTTTCCTTCGCGACGTTTCGTCTCTCTCATTATGCTGTGCAAACCGACGTTTAATACGATATTCACAAAGCTTCGCGCTTTTGAAAACCAAGCAGCCCCCATCAAACGAGTGCACTCAGCCGAGCAGAAAATAAAAATCCCATTCAGGGTATACTCGCAATGACTCCCAAGTGATGGAAGGGCTGATTGCCGATGATAGATAAGGTAAATTCGATCACTCTGCACAGTAATGAGGTCAAAGCGATGGTGTGATAATTACACGCAGAAGACGGATCACCCTTTTGTGGAAGTGGCAGCTAATTTACAAGTTTGGGTACTTTTTTGCCAGTATACATATATAAGATTACAACAGGTTTTACCGTATCTGGCGATTATGCAGGTGTTTACAAGAAGTTGGTACACTGTGGTTCATATACACGGGCTTCAAGAGCCTACACAGAGATGGTGCAAGTTCTGGAGTGCATATGGGTTATCATCATGAGCATCAGTCCTATTAGATTGGATAGTACTGTCACTCTCAGTTCATCCATCTAAGAGGGTGGTATTTCATTTGTCTTCCGAGTCGAATTTGCTACAAAATATGAATCTAAATAAAATGGCCACATCTGTTATGTCAAGAATTACAGGCTCTCAGATTTATTCGTCAGTGCTGGAAACCAAGTTTTTCAGAAACAGTTTGAAAGCACGTTGGCAAACAACCAGAATGGATGAAAGCCAACTGGACAAGGTGCCAGTTTCTTGCGAATTGCAAAAGTCAAGCTTGGCTGGCTCACCGTCACATTGGCGACGATTCCTTGCAGCTCTGTATTTGGAAAGCGATGATTGAGACCGGCAGTGACACCATCTATTATAAGATCGCTCTTAAGTGGGTGCTGCTACCTGACAGTTAAGGTTAAACTATGGTAGGGCGTTACAGGACTTTATGCTCTGTAATTTATCGCTACTGTTTGACTTTCAGTTGAACTGCTCTGATGTTGTTGACATGGTGTTCTCTCCACAGCTCGGATTTGTTAAAAAGAAAAAACCCCACAAAAAACCCGTTGTTGTTGTTGCTGATTTTCCGTTCTGTCTTTGTTGTTGATGTGCCGTATTCTCTGTAGCTCTGTGCAGCAGTTTCTGACCCTCGAGTGAAAGGCGCTCTATAAATGCATTTATTATTAGTGGTTTTGGAAACCGTTTAACATACCAAGTGGTGAGAATTGCTCTTACGAGCTGCTCTTTTGCAATAGCCATGCCGCAAATTCCCTCCTCTCCTTCCGTTTTGTCACCGCAGCAGACGAAACGTTGCAGAGGAGCGAAGAGGAACACTTGACACGGCTATCCCGGAAGAGCAGCTCTCTGGAGCAAGCCTCATTCATTGAAAACCTCCATTAATACGTGCCCAGGAGTATAACATTGAGAGCCATGAAACATTCTGATGACGATTTTTGGCAAAACAGATTGTGTGCCGAAAATAAGTGGTAATAAAAGTCAGAGGCCATCTCAATCGGCAATGCACTATCACCACATCATTGAAAACACATTTAAGATATCGGGCTGATGTGCCAGAATCTGGGTGCCTTTAATAAGCAGGGCACTCTGCCAGGGGCACTAAGAGGCAGAAGTCGGCTCCTGAAGTATGCGTTAAGAGAGCTCTATTAAAAATGGCAGAAAAAAATAATTTACACATTTTTGCTATGCAGTAATAATAATTATAACCTAGAACTTACCACGCTCGCAGTTTCATTCACTCTCAAAGGGAGAGAATGACTGTGCCAAGAGGGGCAGCAGAGAGCCGGTGGAGAGAAAAGGCAGTCAGGCGGTAAGCTCGCGCCAACATTTATCAAATAATGCACCGTCTATGACAATGTTATTGGCCAAGCAGCGAGCGAGGTAACAAGACCGGAAGAATGCTAAATGAACTTCATAGACGCCCACTGCATTGGTAGTCAATATTCAAACATTGGGGCAGCGTGCCCACCCAGCGCTCAATGTGGCATCTCTCCAAACCTCTATCTCTGGCCTAACGAAGATGTGCTCTGGAATAAAAGATTGCTCAAGAGATGAGCATTCCAGAGCACTCTGCCCACTGAATGCACCCTTGACGTTTGAGCAGTGCAATTCATATTTGTTTAAGCGTGTTCATGACTGCAAAAAATAAAATTAAGCTTCACAGACGGTTTCATTTGTGGGGTCACCTCTTGCGGTCATGAACTGCGGCAAGATTAAGATTACCGAAGACAATGATCTAGGCTTGGGGTACTCAGTCTTTTGTATCTCAAGGCCCACTTGGTCCTCATGGGTCTGGTCTCGATGGATCACTAAGGTGATGCTGGCGGCCCAATGATGCATCGCGAGCAAACCGGCTGAGCATTCCGGATCCAAGCACACGGGCATTGCTGGACACATGAGTTCGGCGGTAGACGCAGATTAAACAAAAGTTTAGAGTGATCATGGGGCGGCGCGGTGGTCCAGTAGTTAGCGTTGTCGCCTCACAGCAAGAAGGTCCCGGGTTCGAATCTCTCGGCTCGGGTGCCTTTCTGTGTGGAGTTTGCATGCTCTCCCCGTGTCCGCGTGGGTTTTCGCCGGGCACTCCGGTTTCCTCCACAGTCCAAAAGCATGCTGCTGCATAGGTTAATTGGCTCGCAGGCTAAATTGCCCCGCAGTGCCCGGCGATGGACTGGCGTCCCATCGTCGGTATATACTTGCCTTGCGCCCTGTGTCTGCCGGGATAGGCTCCGGCTTCACCGTGATCCTGTATAGGACTAAAGCGGTTTTAGACAATGAGATGAGATGAAAGTGATCATCTACATTTAGTGAGCAGTATACACTGCGGATTAAACGCATACCAGCAGAAGATCAAAGCCATTGCCAGCGATGTCAAGTTCAGGGTGGTGTGAAGTAGAGATGCCATCACTGGTGAATGCGTAACCTCCACCCACGACTTTTGACACAGGAAGATTGGAAAAAGGCCGTAGGCTCTGAATGTGCGATGTCACATGGCAGCAAGATCTGCATTTCTTTTTGGAACAGGCGGCGGTGGTTCAATTGCTTCAAGGTAATGTGGAGCGGACGTGTGGTCACTGTCAATTTAATAACAATAATTTAAAGTGAAAATGCATAACCCGCGGCAGAAAATTCGTTTAACGTCGAAGGTATTCCATCGACGAAAGAATGACTCGGGCGCAAGAAAACTGCTGAAAGGCATCCACTTGGTTTTCAGATGACACAGCGTCCAATATATTATAATGTCATCTGCCAATTAACTAATAAAGTTGTTTTGTTTTTGTGTGGGAGCAAACCCATACAGGACAGGCGTTGAACACACAAACACCACGCAGAAAAGGCACCCCTGGTGGGAACCGAACCACTTCGAGCAGCAACTTCTGTCTACAAGCCGTGGATCCCATGGGCATTGCTAACTGATTCACATTGGAGCATTTTCAATGCATGACATCCGTTCGTCATCTGAAAAAATATTAATACACAGATTCCTGCAGGGCCTGGCCAATATTGATTCACTGGCTGCCTTCCAACTTGTCTGCGGTTGCTCAGCGATTGTGAGAAGCAATTCACATACACAACGGAAATATATAAAACTAAACATTGCAATTACACGTTTCTTTAAATAATTATATCTATTCGGGAACATAATTTAGGATGTGGTTTGAAATGGCAAATGTAGCAAATGTGTGCTTAAAATGATAATCACTCAAGATTTTGTCCCATTGACTGTCAAACAGTATCGTTCAAAACAACCGGAATGGATTTTTTTTCTACACATTTCATCAAACATGTTTCTTTGGGGGTTGGAAGCTGGTCAAAATTTCATGCAACGTAACAATCCTCTTCCCTTAACAATAACCATACTTGAGTTCAAAAATGTAAATAGCTATGGCTATCATCCAGAGAGGCCATCCCATTTGGTGAAAGTGCATATCCATTTCAAAAAATGTCACGTTTTCATAAATCCAAACTCATCCCACAGCCGGAGCTACAGATAAATCATGTAATCATCATGCCATTCTGTCCATCAGTGTCATTCATCATTGCTGCACAACGACTCGTGGAAGGTTTCTGCCAAATGTGGAACTAGCTCCGATCAATATTCGTGCGATTATATATGGGCAAAAGTCAACCCTTTTCTCTTTCAAATAGCAACGCTTTGGTCTTCTTCCTCTGCTCACTTTATGTTTCATACGTCAAAGCCAAAAAGCCAAGCTGTGGTACACAGTGATATCCAAACCAGTCGATCGCGATCTGCAGGTCGATCCAAAACTATGCAGCCAATGTGGGCTCACATGTGATGAGTCGCACATGTAATTGCATCACCATGCAGTGTAGAGATACAGTACTGTATATTTAAAGGTGAAATTGATCTAGGAGTTGATTCTGGGATGGATTCTGGACTCGGTCCAAAACTTAACAGTAGGTGAGGAGTGTTATGCACATCGTAGACGTTTTTGGGTTTTAATAGCGTTATTAAAGGTAGATCTTGTGTTGCATTTGAAATCAAGTGATCTTGTGTTTCAAAAGATTGGAGATCCCTGCTATACATGCTTGCTTTATAATGTGATATACAATGCAACTTATCAAATAAAAAAAAGCTATCGGGCCAATCCATTAAGTAAAATGTGTTTTAATGACACCCTCATCATTATATCCAAAAAACGAAAATTGATTGCCTGTTCCAATGACCAATCTAATGGGGCTCATCTCTTGTTTACAATTCAGACCCAGATCTGGAAATCCTACATTCCTATGGCAGGAATGAGTCTTTCCATAGAACAGCTGACTACTTGCCCAGAAAGAAGTTCTGTACTCCTTTTACCGATTCCATGATAATTTCATCTCATTGTCTGAAACCGCTTAGTCATATACAGGGTCATGGTGAAGCTGGAGCCTATCCCGGCAGACACAGGGCGCAAGGCAAGGATATACCGACGATGGGACGCCAGTCCATCGCCGGCCACTGCGGGGCAATTTAGCCTGCGAGCCAATCAACCTATGCAGCAGCATGCTTTTTGGACTGTGGGAGGAAACCGGAGTGCCCGGCGAAAACCCACGCGGACACGGGGAGAGCATGCAAACTCCCACACAGAAAGGCACCCGAGCCGAGAGATTCGAACCCGGGACCTTCTTGCTGTGAGGCGACAGCGCTAACCACTGGGCCACCGCGCCGCCCTTTCCATGATAATGAACCACCTAACCTTTGTTTTTTTTTCAATGTGCATGAACGCCACACAGCATTATAAGAAAATATGCCCAATTAGCAATGTATTGCATTCATGCAGTGCCTTTCACATGGACTCAAGGTACTGCAGAAAAACCAACGAGGTGGGGGAAGGCAGTCAAGCGGTCAGCCAGCACCAACCTGCCAGACACTGCATTCATGTTATTGGGCACTGCATTAATGAGAGTTTTGTTATGAAGTTGTGAGAGGAAAACGGAGGAAACCCTTGCAGACGGGGGAACACGAACCCTGAACAGAAAGGCCCCACGGCAGGAACTGAACTGCCTTAGGCAGGACTATCTTTATGTGAGGCCTTGCTGTTCCCTCCTACCGTACAATTAGCTTAGTCCATTACACTTGTAAGTCAATGGGTTCATTCCTGATAGAATCTGTTCATTTTATCACAGAAGGCTGACTGGAACCATATCTGATTTTAGACTATACTTTACCAGCAGGTAAGCTAACGTCGTGTATGCTATACATGACATATAAACACACACGGTGCACTATGCACTGATTTTTGTGACCCTCGGGTGAAAAGTTGCTCAAGAAGTGCAATTATTACTGTCACTTGAGTTGCCAACAAACCCGATTAACGTCGGATGTACACATTTCAAACACAACACAAACACAAATTTCAAACACGACACGGTACGTGCTCAGCGTGCAAACAGCGGCCACTTCTTGGAATTTCTCTTTTTTTTCCTGTCCGCTCACATGCGGAGCATTAAGTGTGTCGCGGACGCCTCTATCCAATTGTAAGAGTGCCAGAAAAATAGCTGCAGATACGTCGGCACCTCGTGCTGTCTCACATTTGTGAGTTTTACACCGCATTTAAAAAAAAAACGCAACAAACTGTTCACGACTTCGATTCGGAGGCACGTTAATACAGCCCACAAGAGACTTGTGAACGTAATGCTTAAAGCAGTGGTAGCCACCCTTTTTAAACACAAGATCACGTATATAATCTCGCTGCAACAAAGGATCTACCCATGAAAGCGCTACTAATACCCCAAAAAATGTTATACTCAGCATAACGCCTATTCTAAGTCTGATATCTTGCTTGAATACTACCTGTGTGTACTTGCATACTATCTCCAGGATCTCGTATTTTCAACCCACAACCACCAATGTTAAATATACCCACCGTGCAGAATCTCGACTATTCTCACTATCTAGCAATATATATCTGTAATGTGAAGATTGACAGTTCAAACCTTTGGGATTGACATGTCGATGGGGATCGATTGGTTGGAAACCAGTGTCTTAATTCATCAGCCTTGATAGTTATTCTTGAAACCTTCTAAAGACACCTTACATGTATACTCGTGTAATACAAAACTTTGCGGACCGCGTCTCTCATTCATGGATTTGCCCCCCCCAACTCGTGTGCGAATTTTTCTACTAACCGGTTTGCCAATTTGCCTTAGCTTACACATTTGCCAGAAAGGCAACTTTTGCAGTTAGTGACGTCCCCCCCTGTATATACGTAGCAAAAACGTCCATGTGCTGAAACAATCTAGATGTTAGGAAACACCTGCAAGGAAGTGTACGTTTTCAAACTCCTGCTTATCACAAATCTAAATGTAAGAAAAACCCCTGATTAACAATAATGCCGTTGGGAGCGCACAGTTAAGAGGTGACCACTGTATTGCACATCTATAATGTGTTTGTTATTTAGTTTAACATGGTAGCTGGGGTGCTTCAGTTCGCAAACGAACACTTGCACAGATGCACTGCTGGATGGTGAATAATGCTCCCGAGGAATGATAATTGCTCTCTCGGGACAATCGCGTCGAACATTCCTCCTCTCCTTCACGTTTCACCTTCCACGTTGGAGGCATCAGGATGAAGAGGAACATCTGATGATGCCTACAAGGTGGGAGGCAAAACGTCAAGACGGAGAGGGAAGGGATGCTCAACGAGGCTGTTAAGAAAAATAAACGCTATGGAGAGCAACTGTCACATAAGCCGAGGCAAACCTACATCAGTACATGCCCATGGACTGCATTTTGATTTGGCCGGTACTTGTTTAGAAGAAACAGAAATGCCTTGCTGTAGATGGCAGTGAAAAAATGAAGCCTTTCCCATAATCGTCTCTCCACATCTTTATGACCTTGCCCTGACCTTGCCTGGGCTTGTTGGATAGCTTAAGATTGGCACGCAGCCAATTTCACGGCCAGTTGAATGGTGGCCCAACCGAAATGGCTGCAAGACAATCTGACTGCCCTCCTCTCTTCGTCAGAGACCTCCTCTCAAGCCCGACTAACCTCAGAACCTGTCTGTGCTAACCAAACTCAAATCCAGATATAATTCAGCAACTGTTTTATGTATGTCTGCACTAAGGGTAAGACGTTTGAATGCTTCATAAGCACTAATTAGGTCCGCACAACACCAACACTCTTTATGTTCCATTTTAGCTTTACTTCCCACTTATTATCTGAAATTTTAACAATTAATTCCGCTTTAAATGCCAACTATTTTTTTTACTACCATCAACCCTCTTCAGCACTCTTTCGCCTTTATTCTAACGTCAGAAGAACGTGTTACACGCCTGAAACAAGTTCTCACATAGTGTGGGTACTCTGCTAGTATAACTTAACAATGAGATGTAACCCTCAAAGGACATGCACTGAGCGTATACATCGGCTGGAACGTAAGTGCTGGAGGAACTGATGCTTCACGGGGCAGTGACAAATGGTGGACAGCATCAGGAGACATTCATCCAACTGTGGGCTAATGGCTGCTGACGATACAACTTCGAAACGCTTTCGCTGAATGCCCGTAGACCAGGTGTGCAGAACTCATTTTTCAGGCGTGTTCCTGATAAAATAACCATACATACGGCCACAAATTGGTCACAACACGTGCTCCCTCTCCACATAGCCCTCACCCCTTGTAGGCACAGATAACATTTACAGTACGCGATAGCAGTGCCGGTCTGTCAAAATACATACGGCAGCAAAAATCTACTAAATTGTCCTACTGATGTAAGTTTACACGGCTTCGATGCGCGAGCACTGCTTTTCAAAGCTCTCGCGATAGCCGTGTCGAGTGCTCCCTTTCTCTCCGTCTCAGAATGCCCACGGATGCCTCCAACGCGGGAGGTGAAACGACAAGGGGAGAGGGTGCGCGCTCGAAACGGTCATCCCAAAAGAACAGCTTTGGAAAGCAGGCCATTTAAATTGTTTTCAATATAATTTATTTGTCTTCTCATTATTTACCGGCCTGATCAATTTGTTTCTGGGCTGGTCCTGGCCCAGAAACCGTATGTTGTGCACCCTCGATATAAACAATACAACGGATGTATTGTAATCGACAAAACGGTTGTGTTTTTTCATGATAAAATCTCATCTCATCTCATTGTCTGAAACCGCTTAGTCCTATACAGGGTCGCGGTGAGCCGGAGCCTATCCCGGCAGACACAGGGCGCAAGGCAAGGACATA
>JAZEWT010000023.1:9636224-9655913 GCA_036362905.1 Mordacia mordax | reverse complement strand
TCCTTGCCTTGCGCCCTGTGTCTGCTGGGATAGGCTCCGGCTTCACCGTGACCCTGTATAGGACTAAGCGGTTTCAGACAATGAGATGAGATGAGATAACATTATAATTCAACATTATTATTCTCATTCCAGGAGGGTGCTAACCTGCAGTATGGGTTTTTTTTCCCGGTCATGTTTTTGAATGTGCACGGGGATCTCATCACCACCATGCGGCGGCGACAGAACAGCGAATACGCACATCCAAAAACACATTTGATAGCAACACAAAACAGACGCAGCACGAGATGCGTGCCACAGTGTAAACAAATGTGTACACTAACTGGAGGCTTGTGGTCCTAGCCACGTTTTTTTAAAGCAAGGGGCAATGGGTGGGGGGGGGCCACCATACCAAAAAGATTGAGAACCCGCTGCTCAACCATCAACCCCCCCCTCCACTAAAGGTCACACAAAACACCGCTTCCAAGCTGAACTCTTTAAAATACCAGATTACACTGAGAATATCTCAACCTTCCATCAACCTCCAAGGAATAGTTTACTGCTCGGTTACAACAGCACACATTTTTCACTGAAAATACACCAGCAGAGAGGCGTACAAGTCCATCTGCTGTGTTAATAACAACCCATGTGTTTTCACTACAGTTCACACACATTAAGTATTATTATTATACAAGGACGGGCGACACGGTGGCCCAGTGGATAGCGCTGTCGCCTCACAGCAAGAAGGTCCCGGGTTCGAATCTCGGCTCGGGTGCCTTTCTGTGTGTAGTTTGTATGTTCTCTGCGTGGGATTTCACCGGGCACTCCGGTTTCCTCCCACAGTCCAAAAACCATGCTGCTGCATAGCTTAATTGGCTTGCAGACTAAATTGCCCGCAGTGCCCGGTGATGGACTGGCATCCCATTGTGGGCATATCCCTGCCTTGCGCCCTGTGTCTGCCGGGATGGGCTCCGGCTCACCGCGACCCTGTACAGGACTAAGCGGTTTCTGACAATGAGATGAGATTATACCAAGGACAAAACTACACCAGAAGGTGGGATAGCATTAAAACACAACATAGACACGGAGTCTAATAGAAACAAAAAAAATGGTGGCAAAGTGTGGTGGCTGACGTGGATTTTTGTGGCTCAATGTATGAGATTTGCTCTCCAAAACGGGTTTTCTTCAGGATAAGCGTATCGAGTGTTCCTGCTCTCACCTTCACGACGTTGTCTCCAATGCTTCAGAAACGCCTGGTAATGACTTCAACGCGGGAGGCAAAACGTGACGAAGGAGAGCGAAGGTAAAGCTCAAAATGGCTATCCGTGAAGTGCGGCTATCGAGTGTGGCGGCATCTACAGCACTGGTCAACCACCTCTTGACTTTACCTTCAGTAAAATGCACACATTCCACACGGCAGCATCATTAGGCCTCACAACTCGTGAGACAGAGCAGAACACGAGCTAAGTGCCAGTGTTATAATAAATGCCGCTCAGTGACAAAACGGGACTGTGTGCGCTGGTCTCACACACACACGTCATCGTTATGGGATGACTCTTGAAAACCTATCAAGACGAGGTGTCAATTTGTAAGACGTTCACCGGCGAATCCCAGGCACGCTGTGGGTTCACCGTTACGGGCTGTGATCCGCACAAGCATGACCCGTTCCGGTTCAGCACTGTATTTCGCACGGCGCTTTTAATAAAACAATAGTCAAAGAGGCATGCACACGCACTTTAATACCAAACTTGGTACAATGATGATTGTGGAGACCAAATTCCAATCTTGATACTTAATAATGGGTTCAAAAGGGATGACTGCAAAGCTTTAAAAGATTATATATTTTATATTTTAACAAAACTGTACTTTGCGACTCAGGTATTTGAACTGAATCGTTTAAATGAATCTATAATATCCGTACTGTTATCCAGGTAACAGAATACGTGCAATGACAATACTGTGTGGATTATAAATATACACTACGGCAGCCATTTGGAATCGGTGGGTCACGACCCATCTGTCGGCCACGAGTGCTACATAGTGGTCCGTGGAAATCATACTAAGTGGGCCAAGCGAAGTGCAAATGATTGGGTATCCCTGCACTACCGCATGTGGGGAGACATAGCGGCACAGTGAGTAGTGCTGCCACCTCACAGCAAGAAGCACCCGGGTTTAACCTGGGTTCGGCTCAGGTGCTTTTCTGGGTGGAGCTTACATGTTCTTCCATGTCTGTATGGGATTTTCACCAGATACACCGGTTTCATCCCACAGTCCAAAGACACACTGCTATTTGTGTTAATTGATCCGATTGAAATGCTTCCGGCAACGTGCGGTCGACTGGTGTACCGACCGGGGCGTTACCCAGTCTTGCGCCCAGTGTCTGCTGAGATAGGCTCTGGCTTTCAGTCGCTGTACAGGATGAAGCGGTGACTGATGATGATGTCTAAAGCACCCTTAGTATTTTTTTCTCACGTGCATTCTTCTAATTGTTGTATAATTAGTCGAAGCTGTTGTTTAACCAAACCACAAACAACTTTTGATTTTTTTTTTTAAACAATTGGGCCTCTACTAAAATGTTCGCGATTTGGATATGTTTAAAAAAAAGTTTTTACTTTTCAGAATACTGAACCACAACAAAATGTAATCCATTGCATAACTGAGAAAAGCTTCACGCAAGTCCAATGAATATTCCAAGGTGGCGCGTATGTAGTAACTTGGCATGTGTATTAATTTGGCAGCCGCATTAAGGTCCCTCATGGGTAGTGTGTGTGTGGAAACTCGTGCATGCGAGGGATTTTAACAACGCGGCATTCTGCACGTAATTGGCACGGTCTGTTCACTGCACTGCAGTCCGCAAACTGCGCCCCCCTTTGCCCTGCAAATGGGCATCTCACAAACATTATCCCGATGGGACGCTTTAACCTATTTACAAGGTGCCTGCCTGGCTTTATTCACATCAATGGCAGCAGACGATGGGACAGTTTTCATATTTATATTTCGTAAAAATAGCAGTTTGTTCTCATACAGTGTATCGATGTGTGATTTGTTAACGTTTCCCGCCGTTTAGTTGTAAATAAAAATGAACACCAACAATGTTGTGAAAATCATTTCCACTGACTTAAGCTGAAAGAAACTGTTGAGATATGTAGTCCTTTTCAACAATTGTCCAGCGGCGAGGAATAAGCCAGTTACAATTGTCTGTTGGCACCTGGGGAGACCTCGTCGGGATAATAATCCTAAGCAGTAATCACTGTCAGCCACTATGTCTACTGCTGGATGAAGGCCTCCCAATGTAACTTTCATCCTTCACGATCTCGCAACGCCACGATCGGCATTTCTCCTGCGCATGAACATACACCAACTCAACCTGAAACTGACGGATGAGTAACGTTGCTATTGATTATTCATAGCTCTGAGTAAATAAACATTCATGGCCATTCAGGCTGACCACTTGCTGCACGCCGACCGATGGGCAACAATGTTAACTAGGATATGACTGAAGTGCAGTAGGGAGCACAAACATGACTGTTACTCCGATCAGACAGGCCTGCATTTAATCACAGCACAGTTGTTTCTGTAACTTGGGCAAAGCCTCCGATTGAACCAACAATTATTTTAACGAATTGCAACTCTCGTGCTCTATATATATCCGAGAGTTGAATTCACATCATAATAATTCCAATGCTTTAATTGGCACGGTCTGTGCAAACGGGTGTGGGTCGGTGCATATCTACGGCCAGATAGGCCCCACGGCCAGTGGTGAAAATTCCACATTCCTATGGTAAGAACTAGTTCCTCCATACAGTGTCCGCTGCTGACTTCCAGAAAGCGATTTCATTGCTTTGTGCAGGAGACTGATTGAGTCAACGTGCATGTGAACTCACATTACTGCTGCGAGTGCAACTATGACCACATCCCGACCAGACTGCCGATTATGTTGCATAGAAATTTGTCAATTGCATGCAGAAATTCCACCCCCCTATGCAGAAGTTATACATGGAGAAGCGTTATACTTTGTCTTATTTTCACAGTTCCTATTTGCCCTGCTTCTCCTTTTAAACGCTCTCAATATAACGTTCGTGTTTGGTTACAACTGTTGGTGGACAAGACAAATATATGGCTGCTATGGGGTCATAACGCTGATAAAGATGATCCATTCGATTTTAGTGCACAGTTGACACGAATGGACGCCTACCCTAGAGAAAACTGGCGAGTTTATGAGAGTGTCTTCCGACACTTGGAGACCGAAAGGCCCTTTTCGAGGCGTCGAATGCACGCGGTCGCGCGTGACGTGGGGTACACGCGTCCTCAGGCTGTCATACACGCGTCGCGTGCCGCGGTAACACGAGACACCCGTCTTTAATGCTCGGCTCACGAATTCACGTTACGATCGCAGAGCAAATATAAAAACTTGCCAGCGCTAAACGCCCACGTCGACAATGGCTACATAATCCACGCACGCTTCTCCTGCCTCTTTACAGCTTGACCCATTCTCATCAACGCACGCCAGGCACATTACTCGCACAGGATTGTTAAACTAAGATGCTCACGCGTATCGCGATCACAAAAAAAAAGCAATCCCGACTTCATTAACAGATGCATCGTTACACGTTGAGTCATTTACCCAGCAAAACCGGAGCCTCGATATTTTATTTCGGCTCGTCTGCTTTTTGATTTTTCATCCTGTATCTTATCATCAGTGGGAAGCCAGAATGTTGATATATAACTATACGTTGACATCTCAAATTCCGAGTGAGTCCTCACAGTTTTTTTTTCAAAAAAAACCTCTGTACGATATTTAGTACCAAATAAGTATGCATCTTGAAATCAACTGTGCTATGGAACGTGTTACAGTTGCGACGAAACTGATCTGTTCACCAGTCACGCTTACTCGCCCCGATGTTAGCTCAGTCAGCTACCGGCAAACGTAATATTCTTCATCATCATTATCAATACCCGCTTAATCCCGCACAGGGTCGTGGTGGGCCGGAACCTATCCCTGCAGACTGAGAAATTGTATGGCTGCACATTTACATTCAAAAGATGTTAAAACTCAGCAACACCGGCTTAAATGCGTCACAGGCCGAATAATAATCATAATCTACCACTGACAAGGTATGCATATTCGTTTACTCTGGCAGAGTGAAGAGAACGAGCCAGAGGCACGAGCAACTGCCAAGGCAAGGGATGGAGAAGGCTGCCGTGCGGGAAGCCTGAGCCAACATTTGCCAAATGCGCGGCGTCTATAGATTAAGATATTCTCGATCAAATAGTGTTTTTACTTTAGATATTTCAGCGACCACTGGTGACAAAACTACCAATTCCACTAGAGTTATAGACAAGAGCATGGCTGCATGCTCTTATTTCGTCTTAAGCTGCTCACACATTAAGATGAGTCCACAGTCAATACACGCGAGCGCCGCATGCCGCGATAAGTGCCCTTGCAGGATGCAGGCGCAGAAGAGGCTCTATTAAATGAAAAACCCCAGACTCCACACACATGATTACATTTCCATGTATGTCAAGGAAATTGTGCCAAATCCTTATATAAATAGTCCAATCAATGTTAAGGTCTTCTACCTCCAACACCAATGCAATATTCTAAAGATCTCAATCAAAGTAAATCTTTAACAGGGGTCTCGTACCTAGTTTTAATGAGAGGATTCAATTAAATCGATATTATTAATGAATTATATGGGTCAAAGTACACTGGATGTCGTGTTGGTATTCACAACGTTAAAACCTAATCCAGTCCACCACTTCAACGTTTGCATTCACTGCTGTTTTGTAACTGTATTTAGTGGCATGCACGACGGAAGTTCGCCGTTTCTCCTGCATGGTTATCACGCCCAGAGAATTTGGCCACCCGTACACTGAAAGCAACCCTTCAAACTGGGCTGAGAGCAAGCTCCCTCGGCTATGAAGAAACGCCTGACACACAAACACGACAGCTGAAATACACCACACAACCCGGCGGGCCTGGCCAGAGCTACAGCAAGAGGACAAAAAAAACGCACATTGTAGAAAATATTCCACCAGGAACTGTCTACTGCGGTGCCGCACAACAACAGCCAGCTGTCTCAGTTGCCCTAAGGTTAAAACAAGCCATACCCCTGCCAATGGTGAATGATGCCTCCACTGATTCCAGATGATTCTTGACGCACTCTGCAGACACTTAAACGCATGAGGTTGTCAACAACGTATATTAATTAGGGGCACCAATTAACTGCAGGTCTGTTGTGTTGGCAAACAAACAACACAGTGGTTGTTGGCCTTGTACAACCACCGGGCTATTTTTTGTAGTGTGGTAAAGACGCGGGATTTTCTTTTTACCAAAGTGCAACGCGTTCTGTAAAGAGGATGTTAATAATGAAATGCAGGTTTTGCAAGAGCACACTGGCCACTATGCACGACGTGTACAGTGTAAATTTCACAATCTGAGAAATCACAACTGAACGTTTATTCCAACCGCATCTGGAAAACGACGCACCGGCCAGAAAAGCCCGCATTAGAAAATAGTGAACTGGAACCGTGTCCTTTTTTCAAACCACGAACCAGCAAACCAAGAGTTCTCAATAATTTGCAACTCGAGGCCCATTTGAGTCTGGTCTCCACGGACCACTCAACTTGTGGTGCCTGGACCCACCAGTTGAGAATGGTGGCCATTTGCCATGAATAAAAATCCATGGGTGAATAAAGGTCTCCCCCAAGCCGTCGCCATCTCACAATCCCACGCAAAAACACTCCATCTAGCACTTCCTAATGATTCTATTTCATTGCTCCATCTCTGCGGTTGTGTTCTTTCTCTTGGATGCCACTCGGGCATTTACTTTCACACACCGGCCACCATCCCTGTTAACGACGTTTCCGGCCCAAACCGGATTTTGTTTTACAAAAACAATAACGTTTTTAACATGTGAATGATCTTTAAATTCGTGTATTCCTCTTGTCACTCATAAGCATACGGGACTGATCCTGGCCACTAATGACATGCACAAACACCATCTGAAACTAGTATAGCCGTACCCACTTAAAAATGCCAAACTTGTATTTGGTTGATACGTACAGAGCAAACCAACTTTACTCTCTGCACGGTTAACGGCTGTAAAAACCAGATGCCTGAAGGACATCAGACTGGAGCTTCTGCTACTCTGAGGCTACGTAAAAGCGTGACACTGTGACTATGAAGCTGCGCACATTCTATGCATTCTAGATCTGGATACCGATGAAACCAACCATCCCAGCAGACAATGGGCACAAGGCTATACCCAGGATGGGGCAGCCAATCCTTCGTAGGGCAAGGGGGGGGAGCAGATGGCAATTTTGTCAACAAACCAATTAACCTGGACTGTGGGAGGAAAGCAGAGTAATTGGTGAAAACTCATACACGGGTAGAACACACAAATATTACACAAAAGGGTAGCTGAATTGGGAATTAAACCCAGGAAGTTCTTGCTGTAAGGTGACAGTGCTACTCACTGTAGAACCATGCAACCCCTGGGATGTTTGACCCTTGGGCAAACCACACGAGAGAAAAATACTAAACATGAATGTTATCAACGTTTTATCCATGTATAAGCTCTTATATTCCATATAATCTCACTCGATGGTCCTGTGGCCAAGCGCGGAACTCACAACCAAAACGCTGCACGCACAAATGCTAGTCGTGGGTCCACTCGGTGCATCATCCATCCAGCGTTTAAAGCACACTGCAAAAGAAACGTGGATGTACTGTGGAAACATTTCTATTTGCACCACCGGCTCTGATTAATTAATGAAGGTAAGCTTTACCCACACTCGTTTAACTATGAGGCACACGACACAAGTATTAATTCTCATTACGCTTGTTTACCCAGGAATCTCATGATTCTTTTTCAGGAGGGTCCTACCAAGTTGTCGTGGTCGTGAGCGGTTGTTACTATGTTTATTCAAACTTGAGTCATTTGTGGGTTATTTCAAGTTAACGTACCCAAGTGATAAAGTTAGAACACTCGTCACTAACATTGCCTTAAAAGAAAAAAATATAGAAAATAGATAGTCTGGAAAATGGCCGTTATAGTATAAAGATTAGAGGCGAGCAAGAGAGTGGATAAGGGTAGAAGACTTCACTACATAGGGCGGCACGGTGGTCCAGTGGGCAGCGCTGTCGCCTCACAGCAAAAAGGTCCTGCGTTCGAATCTCGGCTCGGATGCCTGTCTGTGTGGAGTTTGCATGTTCTCCCCGAATCCGCGTGGGTTTTCGCCGGGCACTCCGGTTTCCTCCCCCAGTCCAAAAAAACATGTTGCTGCATAGGTTAATTGGCTTGCAGACTAAATTGCCCACAGTACCCGATGGTGGACTGGCGTCCCATCGTAGGTATATCCCGATCTTGCGCCCTGTGTCTGCCGGGATAGGCTCCGGTTCACCGCGACCCTGTAGAGGACCGTGCGGTTTCTCACAATTAGATGAGATGACTTTACTATATACACTATAGCCAACATTCTCAACCAGTGGGTCACGACCCATCAGTAATCCATGGAGACTAGACCCAAGTGGATCTGGAGGTGAAACATTTTCAAAACCCCTTCCTTCACTGTTGGGTGTAAGAAAAACATTATTTTTGTTAAGTTTTTTAATTGTATTAAAACAAATTTCAGAGCAGATATTGAACAAACAAACCCTTCAAAGAGCAAGAAATATGCCTAAATCATCGAATTTATATTTGTAGAAAATTGCAATGTTTCTGTCAAAATACATTATGAGTATAACTGTTGTAGCGAAGTCAATGCATAATCTACTTAGTGATGCATTCCTGGGTCCAATTGCAATAAGACTAAAGAAGCTCTTGTGAAATGAAAGGATCAAATGGAATTCCAACTTTATTTAAATTCATGAAACTGGCTGCAATTTAGGAAATTTACGGAGGTGACATTTTTAAAAAAGTTTATTCAGTGTTATTTTATCCTCGACTGTCCAATTTAAGTGGCAAAATGTGCTCTGGAAACAAATGTTTTCCAATAGTCTACACAACGTATGAAGCTAAAACGTGATAAGTAGTAGCAGTCAACAATAGAACTGTATTGCAAGTAGAGGTGGGACGTTCATTCAGTCGTGTCGGCTGAACGGTGTTCCGTTTGAATGAGGTCGCGACCTTCTGTCCTTTTTTGTTCTCGTTCCGCCCAGAAATCAAGACAAGGTCACCCGCATGCACACAGCAATATTATGTTCATGTGTGGCAGTCTGACCATGACAGAACGCTCCCGACTCCGAAATGAGGCTGCTTACCCCACAAGCAGCCCATGGCTATGATACTGTCAAAGCTGTAACTTACTCAGGATATTTACGTCAACATGGTCCCTAAAGGTCACTCGAGGCAGCTACCACTGCTGCCGAACAATGCCCCGTATAAATTACTGTGCAAGAGCGAGGTTTGACTCTCGAAATTCATGTAGCGGCACGTACACTGAATACCAAGCAACGCAACTGCCTAGAGACGTAAATGAATTACTGGGAATGGCTCTGAAAGACTACTCAGTACAATGAGTAACAAGGTAGCAATTTTCCACCCAAAGGCTTCTTTCACCTTACCTGTGCGATTGCTAGAAGATCTCGGACTCCTAATTGGTTGACAATATTGTTCCATTTCTTTCCACTGCTGTGCGACAACACTCTGGTTCCTCAGTAACATCTGTTGTCAATCTGTGCAAAAAGGCAGGTCGCTCCTTCCGCTTTGCTACGCTCAGAATTGAAACGAGCCAAAGCCACGACTGCTGTGCATTGCGTGTGTTTTATTACACCTGGCTTTACCATGTTACATGAATGTGCAGTAGGGTACATGAATTGTGTTTGCTTATTCATAACGTCACAACCTTTAAGAAAGCATAGAAGGGCAACATCATTGTACCGTATTTACGTAATGAAACGTACAGCATGTTAAGTATATGACTGAGGTATAGGCGGATATGTGAAATCATTGGATGTGCAAATCTATAGAAACCCGAGTCACACCTTGCACAAATACTACACGGGTCGTGGGTGGTTAGTTTGTCAGGGCGGTTATGCTACTATTGGATATGCGACAATGTACCGTAGTGTGTAATGTAAACACAATTCAATATCAAATGCCAATATTCATCACATATTTGAGCAACGAATGAAAACATAGGAATCATCAGCACTGATTGTACTCGCGAAATGTCCGTTGCTATTTTAGCGGATAAATGTAATGACGAAGGATCATAACAATGACGTTACATTGATGCTCAGCCCGGGGATTGGAAACCACATCTCTTCTTTAAATCTGCTGAACACGCTAAAACTACACAACGAACGTTATCACGGTTTGACAAGACCACGGCAAGCAACTAAGCCCATGGACACGATGGAACCGCAAAAGCAATCCGGAACAGATGACCAAATGGGGTTGGACTGATTGTGGGGGGGGGGTTGCAGGCGAATGCCAGATGAACCAAGACAGGGCCCACGAGCGAGCAAGGCACGTGGGGAGAGGTCCCGTGTGGGAAGAAAGGTCAATAAGCGAAGCCGAAATGGAGAGAAGAACCATGAAAATTCGGGCTCTCGAGGGAGTTGCGCATTAGTGGGTCCATCGAAAAAGACTCATAAAAAGCAAAGGTAACGGCAGGGGTAGGCAGAGTTCATAGATGACAGCTTAACACATGTACGGAAGCCTCAATTACGTTATGTCACGGCGGTGTAATGTTAATGTGCTGCGACACTGAATAGGCTGAACATTGCAAGGCGAGGTAACGGACACTGGAGGCAACGGGGGACCCAGGGGAGAGACGCAAAACCATAGAGGAGTGGGGACCTGGGAAGAGGGGGACCTAGGGAGAGGGGTCCGAGGGGAACTCGTGAGATTAAGAATGTATAGGAGACTGGTTACCCAGCAGGGAGTTTGGGCTCCGGTGAGAACGTCACCCAGGAGATTAAAAGGGCAGACAGGGGAGATGGGACCAGTGGGGTGGTGACCCAGAGACGAGAGGGGATCCACGGGGAGACAAGACATTCAGTGGACCCCAGCGAGAGGGGGCATAGAGAGAGAGAAGGCCCGTGAGCGAGAAGGACCTAACATAAAAAGGAACGAAAACACAAGGACCCAGGGTCTCCGCCCAGGCCCCATGACCCGGGACGCCCGCCCCCAGGACTCACCGAGTGGTCGATGCCCCACATGAGGACGCTGAAGAGCGGCTCGCTGGCCCTGAACAGCTTCACCTTCTGGGCCACAAAGTGCTTCTTCTTCGTCTTGGTTTTGCTGGCGCCGATGCTGACGGGCGCGCTCACCGCTGCGCTGTTGTTCGCTGCCATCGCTGCTGCCGCCGCCGCCGGTTCCTCTGCCACCGTCGACGCGGCTGAACACGACGCTGAAGCGGCTACTGCTGCCACTGTCGCCCGCTGCCCGCCTCACCGCAGCGCCTCTCCGCCTTGCTTCCAATGCCGCTGCCAACGCTGCCCGCGAGCGCTTCCGTCTCCGCGGCGCTGTCACACGGTTGCCGCTATTTACCGGAGCCTATCCCTGCTTCCCCCCCCCCCGCCGCCTCCTCCTCTTGGCTGATTCACCGCTGCGCCCCCTCCGCTTCCCCGTGCAACAGCGACGCGCACCGGACTGACTCGGAGAGAGCTCGGCGCCCTGAGCCGCGAGCGTAGTAGCCGGTGGATTGTCGCCGCGACTGTGTTGACCGCGGGCCGCGGTCGCGCGATTGCCGGAGGCTCTTGGTTGCAGCGCCGTTGTAACGTCGCCGCGACTTTCCGCAGTGTCGGGGTCACGCTCGCGTCTCCTACGCTTGAGCGTCGCCGCGCTCGGGAGTATCTTACGACGGCCTGCCGTGTGTCGGCCGTGTGTCGGCGGTGTGTCCCTCCTGTCCTGTCGTCGTCCCCCCCGTCGAGCCGTCTCCGCTGCTGTGCTCTCGACTTAAAGCGGCCGCCTCCCGTCGCGTTGCTCTCTCGTGCGTCTCGCTCCTCTCTCCGGCGTGGCCGTGTCTGCGGCCGCCTTGCCCCTCGTCCCGCCGAGTGTGGCGGCGGCAGCCGCTGGTCGCGGGTGTCGAGCGGGTGTCGAGAATGGGGGTCGAGCGGGGGTCGCCGGTGTCGAGCGGGGGTCGCGGCGTCAGCCGAGCGACGCCGAGGTGCCGAGCAGAGCCGCCGCCATCGCGCCCGACGGGGACCGGAAGTGGCGGGGACGGGTCGCGGAGGCGCACCTCGGACGAGAACGCGCTTCGTAAATGCGGCGCCCGAAGCAAGGCTTCACGTTACGACGCTCTGAACGCATGCTCCCCGCGCAGCTTTAAGGAGAGTCCTGCCCGAGGCGGTCCGACCACCCCCCGCCCCCTCAAACACCGCTCCTATCTCTAACACTGGCGCATCTCAAACAATAGCTCCTATCTCAAACACTGTCTCCGATCTCTAACACTGGCTCCTATCTCAAACACTGTCTCCGATCTCTAACACTGGCTCCTATCTCAAACACTGTCTCCGATCTCTAACACTGGCTCCTATCTCAAACACTGTCTCCGATCTCTAACACTGGCTCCTATCTCAAACACTGTCTCCCATCTCGAACACTGGCTCCCATCTAGAACGCTGGCTCCTATCTCTAACACTGGCTCCAATCTCTAACGCTGGCTTCTATCTCTAACACCGCCTCCTACCTCTAACACTGACTCCCATCTCTAACACTGGCTCCCATCTCTAACACCGACTCCCATCTCGAACACTGGCTCCCATCTCTAACACCGACTCCCATCTCTAACACTGGCTCCCATCTCTAACACTGTCTCCGATCTCTAACACTGGCTCCCATCTCTAACACTGGCTCCCATTTCTGACATTGGCTCCCATCTCTATCACCGACTCCCATCTCTGACATTGGCTCCCATCTCTAACACCGGCTCCCATCTCTAACACTGGCTCCTATCTCTAACACCGACTCCCATCTCTAACACTGGCTCCCGTCACTAACACTGCCCCCAGTTAACAGCCCGAGCAGCGAGTCTGTGCAGTGCTAACATCCGCGCATCATTGCTCGCCGGGGTTCGATTCCCGCAGCGGGCGCCGTTCTGTGTGCAGTTGATGCCCCCCCTCGCCGTCCTGCGTGCCTTTGTCTCCGATGTTGTCGCTGGCCAACTGCCTTCCTGCCTTCCTGCCTTCCCCCTGCCCCATCTCTCTGCGGTTTCCTCCCATCACTGGAGTCGTTCTCCCTTCGAACAACTGAATAAATACTGTGCGAGTTACAAACCTGGCGGCGCGGTGGCCCAGTGGTTAGCGCTGTCGCCTCACAGCAAGAAGGTCCCGGGTTCGAATCTCTCGGCTCGGGTGCCTTTCTGTGTGGAGTTTGCATGCTCTCCCCGTGTCCGCGTGGGTTTTCGCCGGGTACTCCGGTTTCCTCCCACAGTCCATAAGCATGCTCCTGGATAGGTTGATTGGCTCGCAGACTAAATTGCCCGGCAGTGCCCGGCGATGGACTGGCGTCCCATCGTGGGTGTATCCCTGCCTTGCGCCCTGTGTCTGCCGGGATTGGCTCCGGCTTCACCGTGACCCTGTATAGGACTAAGCGGTTTCAGACAATGAGATGAGATGAGTTACAAACCGTGATTCGGTATTGATTTATATGAGTTTGTCATGGCCCGGCGTATGAAACTTGCTCTCAGCAGCTGCCCTTTCGGGACAGCCGTGTCGAGCGCTCGCCCTCTTTCCTTCGCAACGTTACGCCTCCCACGTATAATTAAGTCCAGTAAGAGGACATCTTTAGAAACACTGCCTCCCTGCTGGCAGTGTGTATTGATGCTCTATGAAGAAGGACCATTCCTTGACGAGTCGCCAATTATACATGTTTTTTTTTCTTTCAGGACCACACGAGTGTTATCGATGAATGTGTTGAGTTTATTGTGGTCACTCCTGACTGGCATTGGTTTATTTAACGAAAAAAAAACCCCGTCAAGTAATGGGATAAAGGAAGTGTTCCATCTCCATCATGAAACACTGTGTGGAGGTCGCGAGGAGTCACGCTGAGCTTGTGTGGGTAACACGGGACCACATCCAACAGAAACCATTGAACGGGATTAGCAGAGTACCCGCCCTACGGGAGATCTCCTTCAAACGTGTAACACGTTCCTCCGACGTGTATTTTTAATGACGCTTTCTGCTGACGTGGCTGCTTTGACTTGGATTTTTCGTCATGTCCTTTTGAGGATATTGCTGCTGGCTCTCTGAAAATAAAAATTATGAGTTATCAATGAGCAGGAAGTAAGGATGATATAATACATAAACTCCTTGGTGTTGTGCAGATATAATTAGTGCGTATGAAGGCCTTATTGTAGGCATGCATAAAGCACTTGCTCCACTACATCTACATGTGAGTTAGCTTCGAGCAGAGACGTTCGGAGGTGAGCCGGGCTTGAGAGGAGGTCGCTCAGGAAGACAGGGGTGCTGTCACACTGTCGTCAGACTTGCTCCGTTGGGTCACCTTTAGACAGGTGGTGAAATTGGCTGCAACAAAATCTTGGCGGCACGGTGGCCCAGTGGCCCAGTGGGCCAGTGGGTAGCGCTGCCGCCTCACAACAAGAAGGACCCGGGTTCGAATCTCGGCTCGGGTGCCTTTCTGTGTGGAGTTTGCATGCTCTCCCCGTGTCCACGTGGGTTTTCGCCGGGTACTCCAGTTTCCCCCCACAGTCTAAAACCATACTGTTGCATAGGTTAATTGGCTTATAGACTAAATTGCGCGCAGTGCCCGGTGATGGACTGGCGTCCCATCGTGGGTATATCCCTGCCTTGCGCCCTGTGTCTGCCGGGATAGGCTCTGGCTCACCGCGACCCTGTAGAGGACTAAGCGGTTTCTGACAATGAGATGAGATGAGAAAATCTTGAGCTTTCGAACAAGCCCACGTTGGAGGCACTCTGAGGCTTGCTGAGTTCAGGGAACTCAGGAAAGCCAAACTTCGCGAAGGAGAAAGAGGGAGCACTCGATACGGCTGTCACGAGAGAACAGCTTTGGAAGGAAATGCTCACACGTTGAGTCGTGAATGTTTCTCTTTTTTTTTCGTTGTGAGCAGTGCCGTCTTAACGCACGGACAACGCTGGGCATTTTTATTCCTGTGAGTGGTTGTTGTAGGTGGGGGCCCCCAGCGCACTGCTTTGCCCGGGGGGCCTATAATACTGTTAAGACGGTCCTGGTTGTGAGAGGACACCTGACAACACGGTGGATACCGACGCAGAACAGGGGCGAGGACGCACGGACTACGCACGGACGAGGCAAGACTTTCTGTGAGCCGCAGACACGCACCCTGCTGACAATTCTTAGGAGTAGCAAAGTGAACGCCGCTCTAGAAATACGGCTCCTGATTCACAACATACGGGGCGGCGCGGTGGCCCAGTGGTTAGCGCTGTCGCCTCACAGCAAGAAGGTCCCGGGTTCGAATCTCTCGGCTCGGGTGCCTTTCTGTGTGGAGTTTGCATGCTCTCCCCGTGTCCGCGTGGGTTTTCGCCGGGCACTCCGGTTTCCTCCCACAGTCCAAAAAGCATGCTCCTGGATAGGTTGATTGGCTCGCAGGCTAAATTGCCCCGCAGTGCCCGGCGATGGACTGGCGTCCCATCGTCGGTATATCCTTGCCTTGCGCCCTGTGTCTGCCGGGATAGGCTCCGGCTTCACCGTGACCCTGTATAGGACTAAGCGGTTTCAGACAATGAGATGAGATGAGATTCACAACATGTCAGTGAACGCTGGCTGTGTTGTTTTTGCTCGCTCAACGTATCTTGTTGCTGAACGTGCGAATACACGCCGTCCGACAGGGATGTTGCAATGAAATAATTATAATTGCACTTCGAGAGCGCTTTTTCACCCGAGGGTTACAAAGCGCTGCACAGAGCTATGGAGAGAACAGCACGTCAAAACAACAACAATAACACGACCGGCATATCAACAACAAATGCAATAACCCCGTGTACGGGAGATGAATGGATTGTCGTTTTGTAAGATCACGAGACATGGCGATGGCCCAGCAAGGCTTCATCCAACAAGAGATAGAGCATGGCTCACGTCGACTAACTGCTTGTTTAACCACTTGTTTGTGTGTCTGTGTTTGATCGTAGTCACACTTGTGCGTGTGTGTGTGTGCTGCCCATGTCATATGTGTTTTCAGACCACATGGCAGCACGACTAACCCGGTGACCCGCAGCTCTGTGCAGCGCTTTGTGACCCTCGAGTGAAAAGCGCTCTATAAATGCAATCATTACCATTATTAATTCCCACTCTCGACGACTAAGAGTGGCGAATATTTAAATCGATCCTGGGTCTCCTTTAGGTCGACTCAGCCTTAAATGAGTACCTGGTGCGGTGTGTCAACACCGCCACTATGGAGACGGGCGTGGTGCTGGCCATCCACCCCCTTGTGTGCGGTGCGGACCTTCATATGTGCTCGCCAACAGCGCTTGACCCTATAGTTTATTGAAGCTATACGGGAGCTCTTTGTCTTTGTTTTTGTTTCCCATATAGTTTGCGTTTTATAATACATGGCTGCACCACTATATAATAAATTACTCCCCTGATGCCAATTCATCTGCCGATGTCTTATAGTCGTGTGCTGCAGGGTCCTATATCAACCATCTGTGTTGCCCGTGTGAGAGAGACATTCTAGAAGAGTCCGTGGCACATCAGCGGCCAGGCGTGAAGTATATATACGAGAAGAGCCTCACAAATATGCCAGGAACCTTAATTAAAAACGCTGGCAACGATCTACGTAGGTCAAAAGCCCTTCCTAGAGGACACCATAAACAAGCTAACATCCTTTCCATCCGATGTTAGAAAACTATTCATTGAAATTAAATTGTTTTTGTTTTATATATCAAGGCCAGGGGGGCTAAATCTGTCAACACATGCGTGTCTATTTCTATTCTGTCCGTGACCCTCTTCAATGACCTTTTGCCAATCAAAATAAATCAAACCAGCAACCTCTGAATTGAAAGTCCTGTGTGTTTGCCATCACACCACGGCAGCTCCCGGTAAAAAAATAATGATGTAAATATTTGTATATTTCACTAATAGCCCAGCTTCATAAACTTCATATTAACCTTAATAACTTTGCTGGATTTTAATGTTGTACGTCTGGATATGGAGTTCAACAGCCAGAGAGCATTGTAGTTCTTCAAGATATCTGTGATTGGGTTTAATATTTCATTAGTTAAAGGTATGGTTGGTTATACATAATGACAAAAGAGAATCCTGTTGTCCGTATTCACCGATATTTCCACATGCAATGGATAGATTTTATTCATTGCTAAAACACACGTGAAGAAAGTGCAAGAAAATGCAAGAAAATATATTATATATTAAATATCATGGTACTGTAACAATCAACAAATAATATTTGTTGATATTTGTTGCAATTGATACTCGGTCCAAAGAATATTTGATGCTGTAAAACAAACAAAAATATATTAACCGCTGGCTTAACCTTTAAATCTGGTGTGAACCAAACATCTTATAATTTAAATGTTGGAGTTGAAATAGATCATCTCTCCCTCTATTTGAACTGAATGCGAGGGCGCGTTCTCTATGATTAAAACACGTTTCACGTGAAAATCAGCATGCCTTGACTAGGTTTCTTCACAGAAAATATCCATGCCCTTCAAAAGCGTGAGAGAAAAAAAGTCACTGCAGTCGCACGCATTACCACCTGATGCCCATGGGTGCAGAAATGACTCGGTTAATGTGACTTGGGCAGGCGTGTGTTTGTCTGTTCCTGACATCGTATGTTATACAAGGTGTTCTGTCTTCAGGGATATGTCGGCTGTGGTAAAACAGCACCGGCTGGAACGGTGTGAGAGCCCACTTCACGTCCCTCCTGACTCGACAGGCACAAACTTATTCATGTCGTGACAAGGTGGAGCAGCGGTGACACTCGTATTTCACAGCTATCTCAGCGTGATCCCGCACGAGTATAAATTACTGTATTATTATTATGATTTATCCACATAGTATGTGCATGATACCCAGGGAGCGGCGCGGTGGCCCAGTGGTTAGCGCTGACGCCTCACAGCAAGAAGGTCCTGGGTTCGAATCTCTCGGCTCGGGTGCCTTTCTGTGTGGAGTTTGCATGCTCTCCCCGTGTCCGCGTGGGTTTTCGCCGGGCACTCCGGTTTCCTCCCACAGTCCAAAAGCATGCTCCTGGATAGGTTGATTGGCTCGCAGACTAAAATTGTTCCGCAATGCCCGGCGATGGACTGGCGTCCCGTCGTCGGGTGTATTCCTGCCTTACGCCCTGTGTTTCCGGGATAGGCTCCGGCTCACCGTGACCCTATATAGGATTAAGCGGTTTCAGATAATGAGATGAGATGATACCCAGGCCGACTGTCCACTGACCAAGCCAAGCGCACAACGCATGGCCCGCACAGAGTTCCATACTATATCAGTGGCTGCAACCGCGGTGGACATTACAATGTAAAAAGTTGATGGACAAACGGAGGTCATGTTAGAAATATCAAATATATGTGCACCAGTATCAGGTCACCGACAAGGCTCATTGGTCGTTGATGTGTGTGTGCAGTGGTGATTGCGATGTTTTGCATAACAAAGGACTTGTTTGTAAGCCATGATAATCATAATGATCGCCGTTTATAAAGTGCAATTTACAACACAGGATCTTACTGCGCATCCCGCAAACAAAGGACATTGTGCTGTGTTTATTGTGAAGCGGCGGTGCCCTTTGTTGGTATAAAATTGTCATTGATTATACAAGCATTGAAAGCAATTGCAGTACTCTATGATGCATTAACATAACACAAAAAAAACAATTATTTGAATACAATAAACAAGAAAAGTATTTTTTGCGTGGTGTAAATACTCATCAGCACCCGCCTGACTAATTTGAACAACATGTTATCCATAATCAATGTAACTCGTCATTCGTAAAGCCACACTTTTATAGATGTAGTGTGAGTTTTAGAACAGTTGAATTTGTTGACAAGTCATCTATATTCTAGCCAATATCGTCTGCGCGTGTTACCCTGCCCTGTTGAATGTGTATTCAACCTTATTTTGTTCAAGCACCGGGGACCATGAGAAACGTAATTTCGATTCTCTATATTCTACAATTACATACGGAATGTACGGCAATTAAGGTTATCTTCCTATATAGCGCTGTAGCTTTTGTGTAGAAATAACAGAAATATTTGTAGACTGTAAAGAGGATATTAAAGATTCTGTTTGCAATTTAAAAAAAAGTGTAGGTCAGTCCGAAAGTTGAATTTTAAAAAATCCAACACCAATCGCTACAAATATTTTTTAAAAACCTAATCCTTCAGTGGTGTGGCTGTCGAGTAGTGTGCAGGTACTTAAACTGCACAGGGGCCCCCCACTGGACAGAGGAGGCCCAGACGCTGGGCGATGGAGAAAGCAGGGAAATTACATCGGAGGTCTGATGGCAACCCCGTTACCCCTCTACTGCCTTCCAAGGGTGGCACTGTGGTAACATCTGTGCCTCGCAGAAAGACTCACCTGCCCAATGCAGTTCAATTGTCGCCTGTAGCGCTTTTCTGTGTGCAATTTGTATGCTCCCCTTCTGTTCTGCCTGGGTTTCCTCCGGATTCTCCTTTTTCCTCCCACAACCAAAAAAACCAAAAACACATTCATTGATTAGCTTTTTAAGATAATAATAATATATAGAACAGGGCGGCACGGTGGCCCAGTGGTTAGCGCTGTCGCCTCACAGCAAGAAGGTCCCAGGTTC
>JAZEWT010000023.1:9545791-9563555 GCA_036362905.1 Mordacia mordax | reverse complement strand
CTCTGTACTGTCTCCCTTATCTATAACCAGTAAACATAGAGCGTTGGCCAGGGGAGGCTTCAATAATATTATTACTATTTGCACATCCAGAACGCTTTTCACCCGAGGGTCACAAACGCCACACGGAGCTGTAGAGAGAGCGGCATGTCAACAACAACATCAGAGTAGATCAATTAAATAAAGCAATGACTACATCAATCAAGGACAAACAATAACAAATAAAAGAATCGTTAAACAAATAAAGGAAGGTAGAAGTGTTCCTGAGCAGGCACGGGTCAACGGCGAGCCATCATCCAAGCACAACAACAGTGAGCAGCATTAGCAGTTCCAGCCGGAGGACTTCAAGGCCTTACGGGGCAAGTGAGTCACAACAAAATCAAAGGTTACAACCACATGCCAATGTTAACCGAACGCTGTTGCGTCTTTTGTGGCTCACGCGTTCTACACGTTCTGTCTGTCCACATTGTCTCAATCGACACTGTGTGTTTTGTCTCTCCTGCCTGGATTGCTTTCTCGTTCCTTCATTATTCCCATTAAGATAATTAAGCCCACAGCGATGGGGCATCAACATCTGTTTGCAGAGATAGATAATGCGCTATGGGCGGCCGGCACTGTGTTGCGCAGTGGGCAGCATTGCCGCCGCTAGGGAAAACTCGTCTGGGTTAGATTCTCAGCCCAGGTGCCTTTCCGTGTGGAATTTGCATGTTCTTCGAATTCTCCGGTTTCGTCCCACAGTAAGGTCACGCCGATACGACCGAAGCTACTTGGCCTGATGGTGGAATTGCCCTAAGTGGATTGCGACGCACTGGCGTTCTATCGATGGTATAGTCCTAAATATCGCCTTACGTCTGCCGGGATAGGCTCTGGCTCAGCGCGACCATCAACAGGAATGAGCGGTGACCGGTAATGAAGATAGAGAAATACAATAATCAAGTGCATGTGCTTGTCGTTCGCGTGACGACTGGGAGACGCCTCCCCCCCTCCCCCCCCCGTGTTCCCTGCCACAGTCGCGTTATCGTGATGGTGCACGTTTCCGTGTTGGACGCTTCTTAGATCTTGACGTTTGTTAGATGCTTTACTGTGACCGCACCAAACCTTCGCATGAAGCCCTTTAAATGTGCGGCGAGCAATGATCAGGCACATTTCAGCGGAATGGAATCCGTAGCCGTGACGAGACGCTGCCCCTATTATAATTTGTAAAGTGAAACGGGTGCCATTTCTTGATGATTAAGCATTGTGCTGGTTATGTATTTTGAGTCTATAAGTTAACGATTTTGTTTTGTTGAAATGCCCTTCCCTCCACGGCGCGGATTTGTAAAAACATAGCAAAAAGTTATCGTTGCTGATTTGCCGTTCTGATGCCGTTGTTTGTTGACGTGTCGTTCTCTCCGCAGCTCTGTGCAGCGCTTTGTGACCCTCGGGTGAAAAGCGCTCTATTATATATATATATATCTCCAACGTGGACCGCCAGTCGGTTCTCATGTTGGGCATCGCGAAGAATCGAATAGGCGGCAGAAGCCACGAAGGGGGGGGGGGGTGGGTACACGTGCCCTGTCCCATTACCCAGGCTGTGCGTTACGCACAGCTGAGAGCAATTCATTATCAATACCCGCATCATCCTATGTTAGTGTTGCGGGGGGCCGGAGCCTATCTCGGCCGACAGAGGGCGCAAAGCGGGGGATTACCCAGGATGTGACGCCGGTACATCGCAGGGCACACATTTTGGAGCAAATT
Organism: Mordacia mordax; assembly: GCA_036362905.1. NCBI lineage: Eukaryota > Metazoa > Chordata > Hyperoartia > Petromyzontiformes > Petromyzontidae > Mordacia > Mordacia mordax. Next base: position 9,561,821 of record JAZEWT010000023.1, on the reverse strand, counting down.
TCCCGAAAGGCTAATTAACCTAGGCAGCAGCGTATCTTTGGACGCTGGGAGAAATGCGGAGTACCCGGCGAAAACCCACGCGGACACGGGCAGAAAACTCGCAAACTCCACACAGAAAGCAGCACCCGAGACGGGAATCGAACCCGGGTACTTCTTGTTGTGGGGCAGCAGCGCAACCTCACTGCACTACCGGTGTAGACGACAGCGAACGTTGTTGTTGAAACTGTCAACATTTTGCTTTCTGGGTTTAACGATGATCGTAATCCTTAACCGTGACTTTGTAATGAACATGTTTATTGTTGTTAGCCTTATCATTCCCGTGTTAGCATCGCCATATTTAATCACAGAACTGTATGTCATCAGTACTGTATCATAAGTACTGTATCATCATCAGTAATGTATAATTCACTATCAGTACTGTATCATTATTAGTACTGTGTAATTCATTATTGGTATCGTATCATTCACTATCAGTACTGTCGTATTCATTATCAGTACCGTGTCCGGTTTAATCCTGTGGGCGGTCACGGGGTGTCAGAGTCTATCCCGGCAGGCACAGCGCTGCCGCTGCATAGCGAGAATGAACCGAGTTCGATTCCCTGTTCGGGTGCCTTTCTCTGGAGTTTCATCCGGATACCCCGTTTTCCTCCCACAATCCAGAGACACGCTGCTGCTGCTGCCTAGGTTAATTGGCCCGGTGAATAAATTGTCTTCGATGCTATGCAATGGAAGACCGTCCCATTAAAGGTGTAGCACTACCGTGCGCCCTGTGTCTTCCGGGATAGGCTGCAGGCTTCAGCGGGAACTGAATGCTCGACACGGCCATCCCCTGAGAGCAGCTCTTGCGAGAAAGTAATTGATGTTTTTGGATGTAGGAAGAAACTGGAGAATCCGGAGAGAGAAAAAAAACCCCAGGTCAGGAGGGCGATCCAATAACCTCAGCACAGGAAGGCGCCCGAGACAGGAATCAAACCGCCTCCGCCAGGATCTTCTTTCCGTGAGGAGACGCGATTGGGTCCACTGGGCTACCCTGCGTGCGTCATGTGGAGGAAGGTGCACGACACAGTAGCATTTCACTCACGCAGCGATCGGACACAACGGTTGTGTCAAGCGGAAGATTGTTCGCCTACGCGTTAAATCAATCTGTACCAAGTTGCTGTCCTGCGGGCGGTTGTTGCCTCTAAGCGAGAGCAGGCTGCTCAGACGCGTCTTATTCAAAGTCATGGTGGCGGCGGTAACATCTGCGCCTCCCAAACAAGAAGTCCTGCCCGAAACGGTTCGCTATCCGCATCGAGCGTCTGTGTGGAGTTTGTGTGTTCTCTCTCCCTGCTCTGCGTGGGTTTCCTCCGGGTTCTCCGGTTTCCTCCCACTACTAAAAAAAACATCATCAATATATCGTCCGTTAACATAATATACAGCTGTGTCCGGGGGGCTGGCGCCGGCTGACCGCTAAAACGACTACCACCCCCCCCACCACCCCACCCCCACCATCTCTCTATCGTGTCCTCGTGCCTCCGAATCCGTGTCTCGTCCATGACTGGAATTTGCGTAGCGCGTTATAAAGTATATTATTATTAATATTATAGAGATGAGCTGAAACCGGGCCGGGTGTGTCTGGCTTACAAGGGCCATTCTGTTAAGGCGAATGGGTCTCGGTGTGGTTATACGACCACGAAAAGAACTCTTGCGTGGTCGTGGATATTATAAATGGTATTACTCAGTTTTTCCTCAAGTCAGTGAGTCATCGGCAGTGACACGGGCTGGCGGTAACAGGGTCGCCACTTGCGGCGGGGATTCACGGCTCAAATCCAGGGGCCGTCCTATTAAACACTGCGGTGTCATAAGCATAGTCATCCCACTGCGGGTGGACATTACAGATCTCTGGGAGTCGTCCGCCAGTGAGAGACAACAGTAATGCGCGTCAGATGAACATGCATTGTCTTTTCAACGAACGGTTTATTTATGTACTGCATTTATAACAACCTAATATATACACACACAGACACATATATAGGTTCACAAACACATATAATCTATATGTTTGCATCATGTCTATACATTTAGTGTAAATACAGTTTACACACACATATACATGTGTTGTGAAATACAGTTTATATATATCTCCTTGAACTTCTGCAATGAAAACCCAGAAGGCTCAGGAACTATATATAAAACAAATAAAATAAACGTTTAAATATTAATTTAAGGAATGTGTTTTTATAAAATGCACAATTGTCTTACTATGGTACCGAATTTATTTTTTTTATCGCAAAACGATCAGTGCCCCGAGCTTTTTGCAAAGGTTTCCACAAAACAGGGGCCATCCACATGGAATCTCTCCACTTAGCATCACCACGCGTCACAGAGACACGACAGATATAATGTAGAGTCGAGTAGATCGCATCAATTAGTAGACAGGTGGTCAATGTATTTGATGCTTTTGTGCGAGCTGCACCATGTCAATACGTGACCTTGCCATTCGGAATGTGACGGTGTGACAATCGTTTTTGGATATTTTTTTTTACATTGTTGCTCGAAGCGTGTTCCTGTAACGACGCCCTAATTGTATGAGAATGTAATGCCCAATAGATTTCACTTGCGCCAAAAATAAACAAACTTGATTTGCTTCCATGAAATGATTCATGGGCACCAACGTGGTTTCGTCTTAATTTAAGCCATAGCTGAATAATAAAGCCGATAGGCTTGCCTTGAGTGCGGATATGAGGACCGTGAAAAGGCCAGTCACTCGCTGGAATAGACCGCCCGGAGAGGGGGGAAATGAACAAGAGGTGAGGAACAAGTGGACAGCGGAGCGACTGACAATAACACACACGGCGAGGATGCTTGCAACCGCTCGTTTTGCTGTTAAAGTCGGGCGTCCTTCACCTAGCAGTGGATGGAGAATGTCCAACAATGGTGATCACAGTGAGAATTAAGGTTGAGAAGAGGTCGGCATCCATTCCATGGCAGAGGTTCCTCTCTACATGGTAAGGCTGCCTCCTGCTCCACTGTGGATCAAACCCACACAGGTTTCTCAGTCACCATTCGGACCGATACAAACTGCGTTACACGCGGTGATGAAGTTAATCGCATTGCCTGTCCCAGGTCTCGGCAATAAACGATTCTTGCCACCTGAGCACAAACGTGGCACCGCACGGTGGGTGACCACGTGCCCAGCAGTGGCTGCACGCGTCTCCTCGCGTCACTGAGACGGTGTTGTGACAAGATTTGAGAATTGCTCTTGGCCGCCGCTCTTTCGCGACGCACATCTGCCAGGTTGGAGGAATTGCCAGGCTCTTGAAGACGCTCTCCAACGTGGGAGACGCATGCTCGCCACGGCTATCCCCGACAGATCAGCTCTGGAGAGCAATCATCATACAGGCAGCGAGCTGCGAAAACCTACACGATACATAACCCATTTTGTTCCGAGCGGTATGTTTGTTAGGGAAAACTAATTAAGAATGCACACGCCGGTGTAGCAAAAGCAGCTTATATATACAGCACATATATATAAAGCTATATACACCTACAGCACATATACACATGTTTTCAACATTTATAATATGTATCCTTGAGGAGTGGTCAAAAGGTTATGAATACGAAATGTCTCTAGTCTCTAATCCGCGCAGTCAGAATGCAAGGCTCACACCTACGATGCGAACACGAGGAAAATAAGTCAATAACGGATGTTACATAATCACCCATCGCGAAAAAAAAAACTCTTGTCATGAGCAGCCAATCCTATTGCCAAAGCAGAAATCATATACAGCGGAGTCCTGTTGAGTCAGGGATCTCGGGCTGAAGCCGAGAGCAGACAGCCAGTGTCGGGTGATTTCCCCCGTTTGACCACAAATACTCGTGGCCCCCCTAGGAAGTAATAAGCACAATGGAGCATGTGTGCGCAACGAGGCACACAGGTCAGAATCCTTCATTCATTATATATAATGGCGCAAGTAATTGCATGTATGTCCACACTCGAATCCTCAATAAGCGTATAAAGTTTATCTGCACATTGTCCGGGCTCTTGTGCTATTTCAATTTTACCTCCCACCTATTGATTACTGGGCGGCACGGTGGCCCAGTGGGTAGCGCTGTCGCCTCCTCACAGCAAGCACGCCCGGGTTCGAATCTCGGCTCGGGTGCCTTTCTGTGTCGAGTTTGCGAGTTCTCTCCCCGTGTCCGCGTGGGTTTTCGCTGGGGCACTCCGGTTTCCTCCCACAGTCCAAAAAAACATGCTGCTGCATCGGTTAATTGGCTCGCAGACTAAATTGTCCGCAGTGCCTGGTGATGGACTGGCGTCCCATCGTGAGTATATCCCTGCCTTGCGCCGTGTCTGCCGGGATAGGCTCCGGCTCACCGCGACCCTGTACAGGACTAAGCGGTTTCTGACAATGAGATGAGACCTACTGATGACTTTTTTGAAACGTTAACATTATTTCAGTTTGAAATTCCGGATCTTCGCGCTGCAGTTACATCAACCCTCTCAAGCACCGTCCCGTCAATTATCCAGACGTCAACGGAACGTATTACATGCTTGGAAAACGATCGCCCATAGAGTCGGCTTCTCTTCTCCACAGCGAGGGGTGGGGGAGGGGAGTAATATGTACCCTGTTACAAAAGACCCCAAAGCACAGACATATAAACATTAGTATGGACTTCTCCAAACTTTTTGACCACCCCTACGCAGAGAAGAGAAACAGCGATATACCTATGTACATATCACCACGCACCGGAGGACGTAACCATTCGTTTTCTTAAACATTTCGGCCGCAATTTGATTTACAAACGTCGTCTTTGTTGGTGTTGCTGCTGCTGCTGCTGCGTGTAAAACCTATTGCGGTACAAATCTATAGAATCTGGTGTGGTAATAAAAAATATATAAACATGCCGTGTACGAAAATACGGATCCCAAACAATCGATCCTTAGAAGCAAGAAATTGAAGCCTGTGTCGCGGTGGAGAACTGATGGGGAAACTAAAGATAGATTCCCATCAGTTCTCCCTCGCAGTACGGAGGGTGGGGTGATGGGGGTGATGGGGGGAGTCATCGCAGCGGATGAAGGCGGCGTCTGCAGCCGAACAAGAGACACGATTTCCCAGACGACGGTGACGGAATCACGGGAGGGGAAGTCTCGTCGGCGTTCTCACCCGAACCTCCCGCTGTTTCTGCAGACTTTGCGGAGCCCCCGGTGTGCCCCCGAATTCACGCCGAGTTGCAGGCGGTGGTGTCTGTGTGTGTGCGCGGCGCGCGATCAATGACGCGTACCCGACTCACAAGGAATCACACCAAACGGTTCTCTCCACGTCATGGTTACTTTCAAAAGGCTCTCAAGAGTGAGACGGTCATCTCCGCGGATCAGTAAAAAAAAACCCAACAGTTTATATAACTGCAGAGTTAAAGAATAGGGGAGGGGGGACTTTAACTGTAGAGAGGGGACCAACGCCACGTGCGGGACGAGCGGAACAGTCTGTGGGGACTTTTACTGTAGAGGGGGGACAAAGCCACGTGGGGTGACGTCGGTTAGAACTTGCTAGCAGGTGCAGCGGGGATATATAGGCGGGGGGTTGGAGAGGGCGAAGAGAGTCTCCTGGGGGAACGAGAAAGAGGAGGAAGCGTCATGATGTAGCAGCTCGCTGTGTGCCGCTACTCCGGCCCCATACACTGCTGGTTTAAATAAAGCATCTAAAATCAAGAAGTCTCTGCTCATCCGTGCTCGCTGGCTGATCTATCGCGGAGTGGGTGCCGATCCTCGCCGTGGCGTTGCCGCTGTAAGCCGTCACAAGCCCGCAGTCGAAGCCGTGGTGTCACAACGACATTATGTACCTACAGGTATACAGCTTGTAAGAGCGTTTTAATGCTGCGCACAGGGTGATATACAGGGTCATCAAAATGACGCTCTAGTCTGAATTGCTTAGTTATTTTAGTATTTAACTTTGAATACTGGTTGTGATGTCACATCAATGAAGCACGGAAGATTTTAGTCGCGTAACATTTCAAAATTGATCCGTGCAGACATTCACTGAAAATGTACGTGACTGCAGCGGTAGCAGCGAGTGTTACTACAACGATGTTCTCAACAGCAGCTGTCAATCGTTCAACCGTATGTGAATTAGAGAAGGTGTCCAGCAACACCGTGAACCGCGACGAGCGAAATAATAAAATAAATATTGGCGACTCAAAACCAGAGCGTCTTTCGTGACGGCCTATACAACATACACGCTTACAAAAAACAACCGCACGCACGCGGCACACGAACGTGGTGGTCCCGACCCCGGGGCGACCCGTGTGAACCCTCGCGTCCTCCACTTCACCTCCGCCACGCGTGACCTCCTGACCGACCCCCCCTCCCCCAAAACCACGCACTTCCAGGTGCCGACCAACTGCAAGCCTGTATCTGTGCCACTTTGGGTTACGAACTGTACAAGATTTCCCAGGATCGGACTTGTGCTAAGGCTGCAGCTGTCCCGGGATATCTCCAAATCCAACAGTTTTGTTAGTTGCACAATAATATCCATAATACACCCCCTAAAAATACACCGCCTTCAAGTTTAACACTTCTGCGATTATGACAAAAAATTCTTCCGAGTGTGTCCTGGTTTTTGTACCTCCGAGGTGGCAACCCCACACTTTCCGTGAAGCTGTGAGCACTTCCCTACAAACAATTCACGTGCGCGCGTCATTGCGCAGAATTTCTGGTAAAAAAAAAGCCACGACTCTGAAAGTCAGAGAGCGCCTCCCTGCACAATCAAAGGGATTGTGCTCTTTTTCTGTTGGCCGTCCTAAGCCAGCGGTGGAATTTCCACTTTACTACGACAGGAACCAACTCAACCGCTGTACAAAAAAATGGCAAATTACACGACCCTTGGGCGTTCTACGATCGCATTGCAGCAGAAGCGTGAAATACCTCCAGACTCGACAGGGAACATGCTGATGTCCTACTTCCGTTCGTGGCCTTGAGCAAACAATGAAAACTCCACATTCCCGTAGCAGTGCCCATTGATTTCCCCACAGATCCGTGCCCACTAAGAAGATTATTTGATGTATTGACTCACGGCTGGGATTAGAACTCCGAACCTTCCAAAGTCCACGCCACCTGACCTCAAAGGAGTATGCAACTCTAACCGTGCTCCAACACAAACGTCAAGGCTTTGTGATATAATCATAATTTTACGAGTTTAAGATCAGCACTACACGTTGATGAAGCTGGACCTGCGGTGCTTGGGCCTATGGCCCAACAATGAATGTGGGGCCTTAAGGCCACATTTATTTTTTTCAAGCCAAAATAAGTTCTTTTCCCCTTGAAAACATCATTACAAACAGGCTTGAAGAAGTGTTCAATCACATTTTGGGAAGACAAAACGGATTTGTTTTTGGATAAACCGCATAACTGAGGGTACATTTATCATCTGATATTATCCAGTTTCCAGAGATATCCATCCATTTTTGAAACCGCTTGTCCTAGTGAGGGTTGCGATGGCAGCAGTCCAAGGAGAGTGGGACCAGACATCCCTATCCTCAGCAATAGACTCCAGCTCTTCCTGGGGGATTCCCAGGCCAGCCGAAGAACGTAAGCCCTCCAGCGTGTCCTGGGCTGGCCCCTAGGTCTCGGCCCAGAGATAGTTTAATTTATTGACCGGTTACATTTTCATTGCCTATTTGTACGTTACATACAGGTATACTTTTTTTCTTAGAAATGATCACGTTATTTTCCTAGAATTGATGGTTAAACCCTTCTCACTTTTACTAACCTTATCCAGAATTTCTTGTAGTTTTCCCTCTGAATTCGATAAGTAAACTACATCATCCGCATAACAGGTCATACATAGTCTGCCAATTATCAACCTGTTATGTCGTTGCTGTTGCTGACATACCGTTCTCTCCACAGCTCTGTGAAGCGCTTTGTGACCCTCGGGTGAAAAGCGCTCGACAAGAGCAATCATTATTCCTTTTCCACAAGTAGTCAGAGAAAGCCAAACTTATGGAGGAAGCTACACTTCCGGTCGAAATCCGTTGGGCAGCCAGATAAAAGTTTTAATAATCATGCGTCTGGGGGCGAGATCATTTTAATAAAGGAGAAGCGGGGAATTGAAATGATTACTTCCACACTATACGTTGAGGGTGCAGCAACATTTGATGACAAGATGAGAAACTAGAGATGTGTGTAAGCATCGACGACTGACAGATGAAGCTGCATTATGTACCGACAGCAGTCACGCCGTAACCTGGCTCACGAGACGGCAGCGCAGCAAAAACGTGAACGCCATCTCTATGGGATTTCCCCCTTCGTACACGTGGGGTTTCTGCAGGTGCTTTGATTTCCTCTCGCACGTGGATTTTAACTGGTTGAAATTTTCATGTACTAAAGACCACTGAGCTTGGCCAATTGTTGGCACTGGCTCACGGTGTAGTCGCCTTACCACTTGTCTGTAGTTCCTAGCGTCTGAAGAGGGCAGAAATTAGGAAACATAGATGTGCCATGCAGGAAGAACTGTACCTGCATTGTTGGTGACAATGGTCTCCCAGAAATCTCTGCCTTTTAACGTCAAAGAATGTCCATTGTTGATAAGTTCATCCATCTCGAGAGACTCTTGACATAAGTCAATCTCTGTCGTTCGCAATCGCTCTTTCCTTCAGTTTTTTCCAGTGACAACCAGATATTCAATTTCCGCTTTCCTCACACGCCCGAGAAACTTCGACCATCTCCTTCTAATGCCATTCAGCACCTTCTGTCTATATCCCATTCGTGGCAACATTTCTTAATTTTAAGTGTAACTTGTTCAAGACACCTTCAACATGCGTCTAAAAACACATTTCAGTTGCTTCATTTCTCTTTTCTATACCTGGTGATATAGTCCAATATTCTGATGAATACGTGAAAACGGGTATAACGTAACAATCGAGAACTATTAGTTTCGTCCACGTAGAAATGTTATTATTTATCGGGATCTTTTTCATTTTGAATAAACTATTTTTGACATCCCTATCCTCCGTTTCATTTCATGATCACATTTACCATCTGTTGTCCAGCTTCCAAGAAATTTAATTTATTGACCCATTTTACATTTTCAGTTAAACCAGGTGGCACGCTGGCCCAGTGGGTAGCGCTGTCGCCTCACAGCAAGCAGCTCCTGGGTTCGAATCTCGGCTCGGGTGCCTTTCTGTGTGGGAGTTTGCATGTTCTCACTGTGTCCGCGTGGGCTTTCGCCGGGCACTCCGGTTTCCTCCCACAGTCCAAAAATCATGCTGCAGCATAGGTTAATTGGCTTGCAGACTAAATTGCCCGCAGTGCCCGGTGATGGAATGGCGTCCCATCGTGGATATACTCCTGCCTTGCACTGTGTCTACCGGGACAGGCTCCGGCTCAGCGCGACCCTTGTAGAGGACTTAGCGGTTTCTGACAATGAGATGAGATGTTCTAAGTTCCAATTCTAAGTTGTTGTTGTTGTTTTTCTGGGTGTGAACAGTCGCGGGCTGAAGATGCGGAGTCAACTGTTGACGGGCGACAAACACGGTGATGAAAATAAAAACTTTTCTCAGCATTGTCGTTGTTAATGGTGTCCTGCTGCTCAACTTCAAGAAATATCCTGCACCTGTTACACCACCAGAGACGAAGATTCCGGGGATAGTGGTGTCACGGTTTTCATATTGCAATGTCATGTGTCTGCGAGGCACTCGATCTTGTTTTCGAGCACACTGCATTCTGGATACTGTTAAAGTTGTGGAAATTTTTTTTTTTACCAGAACACTGAGAAATGCAGGTAGATTCTATAGACTGGTCAACACCTTTTCCACTATAGACTACTCAGGCATGTTCCTCGATTATTGCGAGACCTATCGGTACTGTGCAATGAGTCGTAAAATATTCCAACACGATCACAATTACCGGTACCAGATCTCGGTATAAAATCACATCCTGCCACCCCACCAGACACCAACACCAATTCACAGCCAGTCCTGGCCAAACGTTGACAGGCGGCAACCCTGTAATACACACGCACAGACAAGCACGAAACACACACAAGCACGCGCACAGCAACAGGAATTCCGATGTTTGCGGGCAGATGTGTGAGAAAAAGACGTGCATTGTAACGAGGGCGTGCCACCCGTGGCTTTATAAGACAAGGGAGACGCGGGCAGACGGAGGAGGGAGGAGGCCACGCGATTCCGCTAGCCCAGCGCGGGCCCCTGCAGGCCGCCGCTCAGCTTGGGGAGCTTGGCTCTCCGCGCGGCCACGAGCGGCGACGGCGACGGCGGCGGCGGCGGCCGCCTCATCAGGGCCAGCGGCTGCGACGCCGCCCCGCCCTGCGCGCCGGGGGCCGACGCGGTCCTACTGAGGCCTACGACAGGCCTCGGCAGCGCCAAGGGCGACGCGCCCTTGTCGTAGGCGGGGACGGGCGGCGCTCGGGGGGAAGCGTGGCCGAGTCCATCTGCTGGCCGCGGGCGCTTGAGCCCGTTGCTCTTTCCGTTGCTCTTGGGACTTGGCTGGCCGGGGCTTGCCGCTGCCGCCACGCTGACAGCGGCGGCGGCGGCGGCAGTCGCGGCTGTGGCTGTGGTTGCGGTGGCGACTGTCATGGTGGTGGCGGCGGCGGAGGAGGAGGAGGGGCCGTTGGTGAGGCCATTGGGTTGGGAGGGAGGTGAGGGCTGCTCCGCTCGTGCTGGGGTGGGGCTGCGGTTGGCGGGGGCCGCGGGAGGGCCCGGATCGGCGCTGCGTCTCCGTTCGAGGCGCAGCGCCTGGCTCTTGAGCTGCGCCTCGAGCGCCGCTTCGTGCTGCCCGCGCCGCATGCCCATACACACGGGGAACACGCGGTAGCGCAGTGGCAGAGGCCCGTCCTGCGCGCACACGATAACAAACAATGGCGCTGGTACCAGGACAGGTGGGTGAAGGCTGCGTGACGTGTCGAAGGCTCGCCGACGAGAGATGCGAGCGTTATCGCGTGCCACCGTGCCGTCCTGTAAGGTCGTTTTTAATAGAATTTGATGCGAAGCAGAAAATGTAGCGCTTGCTTATTAGCTTTTGGAAAATTTGTATCCAAATGACTTCTTAATTCTAGCTCCCCTTGGGCAAAAATATAATTACTTATGGCTCCTTCTGCAAGGCTAGGTAAATTTTAAGGCCACAATAAGTGCCGAAGTCTTGCTGGCAGGAGATTACGGAACAGACCCAAGTGCCACAGGCTGACTGACTGAGACAACCTGGCAGATGCATCATCTGCGCTCCGCCACTCCGCCAAATCACTCTGATTTAGACGGCCGGCACTCCCATCATAAGCGTTGCTAAACGCTACACTACTGCCCCGGAGACGCGCATCGCTGTTCGCCTGGCATCACGGTGACGCGAACCGAGATCTGCACCGTCCACGTCCCTAGGCTGACCCCGTGTGTCCGCTGGCTCACCCGTCTCCAGGCGTAGATGTAGGCAATGTCCATCAGCGTGTAGTAGTCTTTGAGACTCTCGTCTTCGTACATGACATCGACCTGCGAACACGCACGCGCACACAAGTAAGTTCCCCCCCTCCGCCCCCACACAGCCTGGATACACTCCAGAGCTAGCTAAGCACTGCGGGCGAACATGCACACGTGAGCGTACATGCTTGTGCCAATGTACGCGTCACGTCATGTGGGCACGTTTCTCACTCCCCGCAGCGTCGCCAGCTCTCTTCGTTTGCCCAGGATCGTCCTCGGCACGGCGGCGGCCGCTGCGCTGGGATATCCGCAAGTCTGTCGCGGCACGACAGCTGCCGCTGCCGCCGCGGCGCGCCAAGCACCGTTTGCACGGCGCACATCGCCGGTCGCGGGAGCGGTGAAACGAGCGCGCACCACGCACCGGCCCGCGGTGTGTGAGCGTAGCTCGAACTCACCTGGTAGTTGCTGGGGATGTCCATTTTGTTTCTGAGGAATTTGCGCAGGTGCATCACCGCCATGGCGGCTGGGCACTGCAAGTAGCGCTTGGCGCAGTCCTACAGGGGCGCGAGGGGCACGGCGGACACAGGGTGATGCGGGTGGGATGGGGTGGCACGGGCGACAAGATGGAGAGAGGAAAAACGCTAGGCACGGCTATCCCTAAATAGCAGCTCTTCAGAGCAATTCTCAAATCGGCTCATGTTTGTAAGTTGAAGACAAATGTGCTGCCACCGCTCGTCATATCGTCATATGATCGCCATGTGGTTGCCACATGTTCAGTAATTGACGTCTGTGTTCGGATGGCAGAGCTCATGGCTGAGGCCTGGTACCGATGTTGCGGTAAACTGAATCCACCAGCCATCGTAACCATGGGGCAACCAAGGCAATGGCAGGGCCACCCCCAAGGTGGCAGCCAGCCCCGATGGCCAGTCCATGCTCATGACAGTGTTTTTTTTTTATCAGTGTGGCTGGGGAAGCTCATCAGTGAGTCTTTCCTGGGCTCCCAGAATCACAAAGACAACCCTCTGACTTTCACACACACAGCAGCTGTTGAATATAGGAGAATCACAACAGAGGGGGGGGGTGGGTGGTGCCTACATTATGGGTGGGCGGGGCTCAGCTGCCCCGCCCCCCGGCCCCACCCCTCCACCTGCAGGAGACACAGTGGTGATTGACAGCGCGGTGCAGCAATACCTTGCCGTTCATCTTGAACTCCTCGCTGCTGGTAGCGCTGCAAAACAACAGGCCGTCGACAACATCAGTTGTAGTTACGTGGCCTGATGACGTGCGCTTCAAACGTCGACGTACGAGAGTTGCTCTCCATAGCCACTGTTTGGGGACAGCCGTGTCGAGTGCTCCTTCTTCCCTCGCGCTGCTTGAGGCATCGTCGTTTCGAGGGCGATCGTTCAGGGACGATGCCTCCAACGTGGGAGGCAAAATATCGTGGAGAGGGGAGGAGGAATGCACGCCACGGCTATCCCGAAATAAGAGCTCTTGGGAGCAACTGTTAATGTTAGTTCTGTGCAGTGCTTTGCCACCTTCGGGTTAAAAGTCACTTAAAATATAAGTGATTGTTGTCTATCATTGATCGCACATAGCATCTGCATCACAGGCAAAGTGATTTCCTTTTGTGGGCCGGTGCTGGAAATGCCACGTTGCTATGGCGGGCGCGAGACTTTACCGATAGCGCAACAACTGCTGTCGACTTCGGCACAAAGTGAGAGTGATTTATTGACAGCGAAGAGTGCGATGATCGGTGGAGTCGACCCCCACGAGTGGGATTACTCCTCCGCTACCTTCCGATTGCAAGCTACTCGCTCTGCCGGTGAGCGACGGCGGTCCGCGCACGATGATGCGTGCGTTACAATCGTAACAATAACTGCAATTTATAACGCGTGCACATTCGTTCAGTGTTGAAGAAAGACCGACTCAGAGGTGCAAGGAATACATAGAGAGGTGAGCATGGGAAAGGCAGACACACGGTTAGCCGGTGCCAACATATGTCGGCAACTGCATCCTAAATATATTGATAGTATTGGCCAATTAAGGAGTGCTCTTTAGTTGTGGGAGGAAACCAGAGAGCCCATGCAAAACAGGGGGAGAACGCACAAACTCCACGCCAAAAGGCGCTCGAGGCGAAAACTGAACCACCTTTTGGCAAAATCGTCACTGATATTGGTGGCTGTGAGTGTGAAATCAAACTCGGGTCACCTGGTTTGCAGTGCGGCGCGCTAACCGCCGCACTGCCGCTCCCTACACCACCACCACCAGCAGCAGGTGTTGTGGTAGTGGTGGTGGTGGTGGCTGCAGCGGCGGAGGTGGCACCATGTGGGATACTCACGCGGGCGAGCTGGCGGCCGTGGGGTGATACTCAATGGAGAGGCTGATGATCTCGTCGTCTGTGATGATCTGCTTGTCCTCGTCCGCTACCTCCCCGCGTGCCTCGTTCAAGCCGACTGCAGACAGTGACGGGAACAGCGCAGGCGTCGCACCGCGACCGACACGGAGACACGGAGACACGAGACGCCGAGCAGGCGCGCCAGACTCCAGACCTGTTCACCAACGGAGGCCCTAGCAGGCGCGCCAGACTCCAGACCTGTTCTCTTAGGGAGACCCTAGTAGGAGTGCTGGACTCCAGACCTGTTCACCAACGGAGATCCTAGCAAGAGCGCTGGACTCCAGACCTGTTCACCAACGGAGATCCTAGCAGGAGTGCTGGAATCCAGGTAACATCACTCTGGAGTTCAATACAACCCTCAAACCCCTACACTAGAATGAGGCCTTAACCCGCTACTGCGATAAGGGGAGGCCGACAGTATCACACAAGGATCCATGCGGCACCCACGCACGCACGCACCCACCCACCCACGCACGCACCCACCCACGCACCCATCTACATGCATAGGGATACTGGTTGACTTGTCACACCGCGCTGGAGAACTTGTGGAAACAACATTAGTGTTAATTTTATGGTAGAGTGACACGCGGGCAATCAGGGGAGCGACGAGGGGGGTAGGGGAGCGAAGAGGGGGTAGGGGAGCGACGAGGGGGTAGGGGTCCGATGAGGGGGTAGGGGAGCGACCGCCACGGAGTTTCCACTCACCATCAGCCGCAGGGTGCGCAGCGTAGAAGTCTCTCCTCCTCTTCATCTCTCCTGCAGCGGCGCGCACACACCCGCACACACACGCACGCACACATACGCACGCGCGCACACACGCACGCACGCACACGCACACACACACACACACACGCACGCACACGCACGCGCGCACACACGCACGCGCACACACACGCACGCACGCACACACACGCACGCGCGCGCGCACACGCACGCGCGCACACACGCACGCGCGCGCACGAACGCGCACACACACACACGGGACGCAGAAACACAGATATTAGGAAGAAACCGGTAACCGCGATATTCGTGGAACGTACATCGACTGTGGGAGACAGGATCCGCGGAGCGTGGAGAATCAAATCCTGAATAAAAGGAGTTCTCCATTCACTCCGATATACTGCAGCCTCCGCGGTGGCGTCTGGCCGCTCAGTGTTCTTACTGCCTGCGGACCAAGCACTCGGCAATTGTGATGGGAATGGTGTTCAAAAGGAGATCTGCGCGTCCAGAGAATTAAAATATTTTTTTTTTTACAGTTGTTTACTTGTACAGTGTATACAATAACGCCTTTCACCCATAGGTCCTAAGGCGCTATAGGAAACCGCAAAGGAGGTGGGGGAAGGCAACTACGCAGGTAGCTGGCGCCAACTCGCCACAAATTGCATCCCGCATACGAAGATGAAATCTGACAATGAATGAGGTGTTGTATTTTTAGTTTTTTTTTTATTGCAGAACGAAACTGGGAGTACAAAAATCTTCCAGAAAAGTGCCCAAGGTGGGAATCGAAGAACCTTGTGTGGGACCTTTTTCTGTGCCCAGTGCGGCATTGTGAACAGCGAGGGGTACCTTTAAAGAGCTCAGGAACCAGTTTGTAGACAATGTCTTGCAGAGTCTTATCGGACCTGACACGTAAAGGGTACAGAGCGAGAGCACAAACGGAGCCGGCCGTTAGTGTCGCCCATACACCATCGCCCCCGCTTGCCCATTCACCCGTTTACCCGTCAGTCCATTGACCGAGACGGGAACCGAATCCTGAGCAGAGCGGGTGTTAGGGCAGGGCCGGCGTTAGAGCAGGGCGGGTGTTAGGGAAGGGCGGGTGTTAGGGCAGGGCCGGCGTTAGAGCAGGGCGGGTGTTAGGGCAGGGTCGGCACTGCAGTGGCCCCAGGACCTTGACCACTATGGGTCCTGAGAATATTTTTTTTTTACTTGTTTCAAAACTAGTTTTGTCAACAATATTCCACGTTTGCCGATTAGGCAGCACGAGCTCACACTTGTGCACCAATTTCGCGGCGGGAAATGTAGTTCATTGAAAAATGATTCATGACCAATTGATGACTGTGCCGTGGCCAGAGCAAGGATTGTACGCTTTCAAGGACGAGCCACCACGATGTCACACGCTCGAACCGGCGGTCTCACGATCGCAAACTGTCGATGGCACTTTACTATACGTGTCGTGCTGATTCGTCTTACGGGGGTGAGGGTCCCGTAGTCAGCTCCGCCCCCCCCCCCCCC
>JAZEWT010000023.1:9475943-9488705 GCA_036362905.1 Mordacia mordax | reverse complement strand
AATTACCTGGCAATTATGCAGGCGTTAAGATCTTAACAACTGCATAATCGCCAGATACGGTAAAACCTGTTGAAATCTTATATATGTATACTGGCAAAAAAGTACCCATAGCCTTTCTGTGTGGAGTTTGCATATTCTCTCCCCGTGTCTGCGTGGGTTTTCGCCGGGAGCTCCGGTCTTTTCCCCACCATCAAAATACACGCTTTTGCCGAGGTTAATCGGGATGCCAAGTAAATTGCTCCCCCCCACCCCCCAAAAATAGTGCCCTGCGATGTACTGGCGTCACATCCTGGGAATAGCCCCGCCTTTCGCCTTATGTCTGCCAGGATAGGCTCCAGTCCCCGCAAATCTCTACAGGATTAAGCAGGTACTGGTAATGACTCAGGACGGCACGGCGGCCCAGTGGATAGTGCTGTCGCCTCACAGTCTAGACACACGCTGCCGTCACCCACTCCCCTACTTACTCCCCTAATCTACCCACCCATCCGGGGCACAGTGCTCCAGCAATTGACGCGCTGATTTACGAACACGGCAACCTAAGTTTGATTCCCGACAGCGGTCAACAACAGTGACGATTATATAGAGCGATCCTGGGCTTCCCCTTGATCGACTCAGCCTCAAATAAGTTCCTGGTTCAGCGGAAAACATTGCCGCTAGGAAGACAAAGGCTGTCGGGCGCGGTACTGGTAACCGAAATATCAAATCCTATCCGTTAATGTATCGTTCGTATCGGTTTGGCCTAAACAGGGTCGAGGGGGAGGGCCGGAGCCTATCCCGGAAGGCACAGGGCGCAAGGAAGCGCCCTGCCCATAACGGGACGCCAGTACATCTCAGTCCACTGGGGGAGATTTAATCAGCAGGCCAATTAACCTAGACCGCCGTAGCAGTGTGTGTGTGTGTGTGTGTTAGTTTGGTTTAATGGAGGAAACCGCCGTGACTGGTTAACACCCAAGCAGAACATTGGGGGAGAACACGTAAAGTTCCACGGAAGAAAGATTTAGTCTCTTCGAAGAAACGCCACAGCGAAAGGCAGCGACCCGAGCCGGGAATCTAACCCGTCCACTTCTTGCTGTGAGGCACGATTGTTATAGCACTGTACCACCGTGAACGAGTTTCAAATTCATTCCGGCGTCAGCGTTCATGAGCAGCTGACGTCAATCACCGAGCGAGCGTGACGGCGCGTGACGTACGCGGGCGTCACGCGCCGTCACGTGAGCGACCGCGCCTATATCGGGTAAGTGGACCCATGCTTGGGGCGGCGCCTTTCTGTGTGGAGTTTGCATGCTCTCCCCGTGTCCGCGTGGGTTTTCGCCGGGTACTCCGGTTTCCTCCCACAGTCCAAAAGCATGCTCCTGGATAGGTTGATTGGCTCGGAGACTAAAAATTGTCCCGCAATGCCCGGCGATGGACCGGCGTCCCGTCGTCGGGTGTATTCCTGCCTTACGCCCTGTGTTTCCGGGATAGGTTCCGGCTTCACCGTGACCCTATATAGGATTAAGCGGTTTCAGATAATGAGATGAGATGGACCCATGCTTGTGATTTTAAAAAAAAAAGGAAGAAAAATAAACTCCGCGGAGAAGACGGCGCTCCTCGGTGGCATTGCGACGCAAGACTGAGCTCCTCCCGGTAGTCTTGACAGGTTGCAGGGTCAAGTGCTGTTAGCGAGGGGCGGTGAAGTGAAGGCCGGCACGGCACACCGAGGGGGTGGGTGACCAGCACCACGCACGGCCGCTTTTCCCTTCCCTAAGGTCGATGTTTACACACCGCGCCTAATACGTACTGATTTTATGTCATTTAAATTACAGCTATTATTTGACTTTCAGTTGAACTGTTCTGGTGTTGTTGTTGTTGACATGGTGTTCCCTCCACAGCTCTGTGAAGCACTTTGTGACCCTCGGGTGAAAGGCGCTCCAGAAGTGCAGTTAGTATTATTATTTGGGGTTGAGTCCGATCTCGGCGAGGCTCAGGAACGGTTCAGAAAATCGTCACCGAAGTTGGCCGCATGAGCGGGGAACGAACTCGGGTCGCCGGGTTCGTGGCGCTAACAGCGACGTCATGAACAGTTCCGCTGCTCGTGTATTTAATAGGTGCTCGCAAACAGAGCGTGACAGAACAGTGTGAGGCTACAGCGGGGAGAGTGGTTTCTATTTGTACAAATGCGTGCACGTGTATGGATATACGTATACGAACGGGGGCTGTCACGTCTGTGCAAAGTAAGCGGTGTCTGTATATCGTGAGCGGTGGTGCAGCGTTGAGCGTCCGACCTCATCCAGCCGAGTTCGATTCCCGCACACGGTTAAACAATCGTGACGCTCGTCAGAGCCACATCTGCTCTTCCCCAAGTTCGACTCGTGCAAACAACACCTTCAGAGAGACAAAGGCATGGTGCTGACGATACAGCCCCTCGTGTGCCGTGCCGGCCTTCATAGACTTTGCTCGCTAACAATACTTGCCCCAGCAGTCTTTTAAGTCTATGTGAGAGATGTTTGTCTTTGATATGGTTGCGTCTAAGGTGGAGCGACTTCAGCAACTCGCAGCAACTCGTTCTGCTGTCACGACGGCGACTCGTTCTGGTGCTACTACAGCAACTCGTTCTGCTGTTACAACAGCATCTCGTTCTGCTGTTACTACACTAACTCGTTCTGCTATTACAGCGACTTGTTCTACTGCTACTACAGTGACTCGTTCAGCTGCTGATACAGTGACTCCTGCTGTTACTAAAGTGACTTGTTCTGTTGATACAGTGACTCATTCTGCTGTTACAACAGCGACTCATTCTGCTGTTACCACAGTGACTCGTTCTGCGGTTACTGCAATGACTCTTTCTGCTGTTACTACAGTGATTAGTTCTGCTGTTATTACAGATACTCGCTCTGTTGTTACTACAGTGATTCGTTCATCTGTTACTACAGCGACTCATTCTGCTGTTCTACAGTGATTCGTTCAGCTGTTACTATAGCGACTCATTCAGATGTTACTAAAGTAACTTGTTCGGCTGTTACTACAGTTAATAGTTCTGCTGTTACTACAGCGACTCATTCAGCTGTTAAAAAAGGTAAATTGTTCGGCTGTTACTCAAGCGACTCGTTTTGCTGTTACTACAGTGACTCGTTCGGCTGTTACTACAGCGACTCGTTTTGCTGTTACTACAGTGACTCGTTCTGCTGCTTCGACAGCGACTCATTCTGCTGTTGCTACAGCAACTAATTCCGCTGCTACAGCGACTCATTCTGCAGCTACTAGTATCTCATTCTGCTATTACTCCAGTGACTCGTTCTGCTGTTACTACAGTGACTCGTTCTGCGGTTACTGCAATGACTCGTTCTACTGTTACTACAGGGACTCGTTCTGATACTACAGCGACTCTTTCTGCTGCTACTACAGCGGCTCATTCTGCTGATATAACGACTCGTTCTGCTTGTACTACAGAGCTCGTTCTGCTGTTACTACAGTGAATTATTCTGCTGTTACTACAGTGACTGGTTCTGCTGCTGCTACTATAGCCCCTAGTTCTACTACTACAGCGACTCGTTCTGCTTTACTGCAATGAATTATTCTGCTGTTACCACAGTGACTCATTCTGCTGCAACGACAGTAACTCGTTCTGCTGGTACTAATAATAATAATTGCATTTATAGAGCGCTTTTCACCCGAGGGTCACAAACCGCTGCACAGAGCTACGGAGAGAACGGCACAGCAGCAACAACGACATGGAACGGAAAATCAGCAACAACGTTTTTTTTTACAAATCCGAGTTCTGGCGAGAACGCTATGTCAACAACAACATCAGAACAGTTCAACTTAAAGCCAAACAGCAGCGATAAATTATAAATCAGCAAAAAAAATTCTCAAACAAACAAGGAAGGAATATATGTTCCCAAGCAGGTGCGGATCGGAAGCGAGCCAACATTCTGGCACGGCACCACTGGGCCGCATCAACAGTCCAAGCCGGAGGAAGGAATAAATGTTCTCAAGCAGGCGCAAGTGGGAAGAGAGCCAACATCCCGGCATGACAACACTGAGCCGCATCATTAGTCCTAGCCGGAAGACTTGAAAGCGCTACGGAACAAGTGAGTCTTGAGACGAGATTTGAAGACGCCCAAGGACTCAGCTGAACGAATCTCCAGTGGAAGGGCATTCCAGAGTCTTGGAGCAGCGCGTGAGAAGGCTCTGTGACCCATCGAATGGAGGTGCGACCTGGGCACATGCAGCAAGCCTGTATTGGAGGATCGAAGTTGTCGTGTTGAGGAGGGTGCCTGAAGTGGGTCACGGATGTATGTTGGAGCTGCGCCAGTGAGAGCCTTGTAGGTGAGAAGGAGGATCTTGAATTAAATCCTGTATTTAACAGGTAACCAGTGGAGAGACATCAGTTCTGGAGATATGTGGTCATGGATGGGTGTGCGAGTGAGGACTCCAGCAGCCGCATTCTGCACACGTTGGAGACGATTAATCAGGTAGGTAGGGGTGCCAGGGAGCAGAGCATTGCAATAATCGAATCGTGAGGAGATGAAGATGGGTATTAGCTTCTCAGCATCAGCGGGTGACAGGATATTGCGCAGTCTGGCTATATTTCTGAGATGAAAATAGGCTACCTTCGTCACCTTGTTGATGTGTGTCTCGAAGGTGAGTGAGGAATCAAGAGTCACACCCAGACTCCGGACTGCCTTAGCAACTTCAATTGTCTGGTCATCAAGCATCAATTAGATCGGTTCAGGACAATTGGTGTGAGGTTCCGACAAGCAAAACTTCTGTCTTGTCTCCATTTAGTTTTAGAAAATTTGAATTGAGCCAGGCCTTCACAGTTGACAGTGAGGATGACATGCAAAGACCAGACGTATTGATGGATGACTGTTTGGATATAGATTTGGATGTCATCGGCATAGCAATGGTAGCTGAGATTGAGGCTTTACAGGATAGGGCCAAGAGGTTGTATGTAGATGCTGAAGAGGAGTGGGGCCGAGAACTGAACTCTGAGGAACTCCAGACAAACAGGATGAATCTCTGAGTTTTGTCCTCCGAGGCTGATGAACTGCTTCCGGTCGGACAGGTAGGAACTCAGCCAATGCAGGGCACAGGCAGAGACCCCTATACCCTCCAGTCTCTCAAGTAGGATCAGATCATCAACGGTATCAAAGGCAGCACTCAGGTCCAGCAGGACAAGAGTACTTGGCAAGCCTTCATCAGCAGCAACGAGTAGGTCATCAAATACTTTTACCAGAGCACTTTCAGTACTATGGCGAAATCTGAACCCAGATTGGAAGGAATTAAGGAGGTCATTGTTAAGAAGCTGTTTCTGGAGTTTCACAGCTATGGCACGTTCAAGGGCCTTCGAGATGAATGTTAGATTTGAGATGGGGTGATAATTATCAGGGACATTGCAATCGATGCCAACTTTTTAAGCAGGGGGGTAACTGCAGCACATTTGAACAGTGGGGGAATGATAACAGAGTAAAGTGAGTTATTAAACAGATTAGGGATGAACGTGGCAAAGAATTTGAAATTTGCCCGAATGATTTTGGATGGGAAAGGATCCAGGGAGCAGTTTGTGGTCTGGGATCTGGTAACAAAAGAGGAGGCCTCGGATTCCATTAATTCGGATAATTTTAGAAGTTTTGAGGTCAAGGAAGGTGGAGGAACAAATATTGAAGTATTCATTGGTAACTGAGGCTGGTTAGAGATACGATGGGCCTCAGTTTTTTTAGAGAAAACCGGAATCAACTGATCCGCCTGACCTTTATCAGTGAAGGGAGGTGAGGTTGAATGATTGGTAGGACGAAGGAGCTGATTAATGGTCGAGAAAATAATCTTGGGCTGCTTGCAGGTATCAGCCGGAATGCTGGATAGATGGTTAGTACAGGCGCAGACAAGTGCCTTCCGGTAATGGAGGAGTTCTTTAAGGATTTGACCGTGAACGGTGAGGCCAGATTTTCTCCAAGTCTGTTCGGCCCTGCGTGCATTCGCCTTAAGGGTCCGGAGTTCAGCAGTATACCAGCGAGTTGGTTTTCTGTCTGAGACATAGCGTATTTTTAATAGGGCAAAATCATCACATATGCTTGATAGCACGTTGTTGTAAGTTTCTGCCGTCGCATCAGAGGCAGAGTGAGCCGAGTGGAGAGTTAAGTACTATTGATTGTGGTGGCGAATATATCTAGAGTGAGGGCGCTAAGGTTACAACATTGGATTTAGTGCTTTGGGGATGGAAATTGGAGGTGGTGCTTGAAGATTAAACCACACAGTGGAGTGCTCAGACAGACCTGTATCAGTGACGGACAGGTTGGTTACCGATATGCCCCATGAGCAAACCAAGTCAAGAGTATGGCCGCATCTGTGAGTGGCAGATGTTGTGTTGAGTGAAGCCAAGTGAGGTCAGAGTGGCCATGAGATCCCTTGCAAGAGGGCTCTTTAGAGAGTCAACATGGATGTTGAAATCGCCCAGAATCAGGATCATTTCAGAACTGGAGCACATCTAAGAAAAAGCAACTCAGACAGTTCATTAACAAACGAAGTGGAGGCTCCAGGTGGGCAGTAGAGTAGCATCAACTTCACAGGTTGAGCCGACCTCCAATCCAGAGACATTTGCTCGAATGAATTGAAGGTCGTCGATGGAATCGGTCGGGTGTCGGCAGACACACGGCGGAGAACTGCTACGCTGCCACCACGACTATTTGAACGAGCCTTCTGATGGAATGTAAAGTCTCGCGGTAGGGCCTGATTCAACGTGAGAAAATCATCTTGACGGTGCCAGGTCTCTGTTAGGCAGAGCAGGTCCAGACTGTTGTCCGAGACCAGCTCGGCAATCAGTGGGGCTTTTTCTGCGTTCAGAGAGCGCACATTGAGCAGGGCAAAGTGGGTTTCGTTTACAGGCAATGTTTGTGCTGGAAGAGGGACACTAACCAGCGGTATTTTAATCAAGGAACGTCGATTTACAAACTGTCTAACTTGTTTTTTCCTCGGTAGCCAATGCATAGGGCTTAATACGGGAATGGGGGTAGGGAAAATAATTTAGGCAGGTTAATGAGCTTCTTGTTGCCGGCGCCCCGATGGATGTAACGAGGGCGTCTAAGTATCCTAAGTTCAGGGCAAATAGCAAGTAGGCTGGGGTTACAAGGAACTGGTGAAGGAATCAAGCTCTTTAGAGATGCGGAAGTGTAGGTGATCATTTCGAACAGGGGTTGGAGCCCAACTCTGGGGACAATGGGCGTAAGTAAAGTCCACACCCAGGATGCGACATCACTACACTATATAGACTGTATGGATAGATTATATAGACTTTTGACAGTATGTATAAACTGTATGGACTAGACCGTATGTCTAGACTGAAAAATATCTCTCATCTCATCTCTTTATCTGAAACCGCTTAATCCTATATAGGGTCACGGTGAAGCCGGAGCCTATCCCGGAAACATAGGGCGTAAGGCAGGAATACACCCGACGACGGGACGCCGGTCCATCGCCGCTGAAAAATATTATATACTCAAAAGACTACACTCAAAAGAATGTAGACTGTACTACATCGACTCGTTAAACTGCTACGGCAAATCGTTCTGCTTATGCTATAGTGACTCGATCAGCTGCTGCTACAGTGACTTGTTTTGTTGGTACTACAGCGACTCATTTTGCTGCTATTATAGTGACTCCGTCTGCTGTCAATACAGCGACTAGATTTGCCACTACAGCGACTCGTTCTACTGCGAATAGTGACTCATTCTGCTGTTACTACAGTGACTCGGTCTGCTCTTTCTACAGTGATTTATTCTGCTATAACTACAGCAACTCGTTCTGCTGTTACTGCGCTGAATCGTTCTGCTACTACAGCCACCCATTGCAACTCTACTACAGCGACTCATTCTGCTACTACAGTGACTCGTTCAGCTGCTGCCACAGTGACTCGTTCTGCTGGTGCTATAGCTACCCATTCTGCTGTAACTACAGTGAATTGTGCCGATACTACAGCTTCTCGTTCTGCTACTATAACGATTCCATCCACTGCTGCTACATCGACTCGTTCCCTTGTTCTTACAGCGACTCATTCTGCTACAACAGCATCTCGTTCTGCTGCTGCTATAGTGACTCCTGCTGGTATTACAGGGACTAGTTCTGCTGATACCACTGTGACTTGTTCTGCTGTAACTACACTGACTCGTTCTGTTGGTACTACAGCGACTCATTCAGCTGTTACTAAAGTAACTTGTTCGGATGTTACTACAGTAACCCTTTCTGCTGTAATGACAGTGACTCGTTGTGCTGTTACGACAGCGACTCATTCTGTTGCTACGACAGAGGCTCGTTTTGCTGGTACTAAAGAGACTCATTCTGCTACTACAGCGACTCATCCTACTACTCTAATGACTCGTTCTACTGCTAATACATCGACTCGTTCTGCTGTTACTACAGCGACTCATTCTGCTGTTACCACAGTGAATTATTCTACTGTTACTACAGTGACTAGTTCAGCTGCTGCTACAGTGACTCGTTCTGCTGTTACGAGAGCGACTCGTTCTGCTACTACAGCGAGTTGTTCTGCTGCTAATAATGACTCATTCCGCTGTTACTACAGTGACTCGTTATGCTGTATCTACACTGACTCGTTCTGTTGGTATTGCAGTGACTCATTCAGCTGTTACTAAAGTAACTTGTTCGGCTGTTACAACGGTGACTTATTTTGCTGTTACTGCAGTAACCCTTTCTGCTGTAACGACAGTAACTCGTTCTGCTGTTACTATAGCGACTCATTCTGCAGCTACTACAGTGGCTCGTTCTGTTGGTACTAAAGAGACTCGTTCTGACACGACAGCGACTTGTTCTGCTGATAATTGTGACTCACTCTGCTGTTACTACAGTGACTACTACAGCGACTCATTTTGCTGCCACTATAGTGACTCATTCTGCTGTTACTACACTGACTCGTTTAGCCTTTACTACAGTGACTTGTTATGCTGTCACTACACTGACTCGTTCTGTTGGTACTACAGCGACTCATTCAGCTGTTACTAAAGTAACTTGTTCGGCTGTTAATACAGTGACTTGTCCTTCTGTTACTACAGACACGCCATCTGCTGTAATTACAGTGACTCGTTCTGCTGTTACTACAGCGACTCATTCTGCTGCTACTACAGTGACTCGTTCTGCGGTTACTACAGCGACTCATTCTGCGGTTACTACAGCGACTCGTTCAGCTGCTCCGAAGGTGAATTGTTCTGATACAACAGCGGCTCATTCTGCTGCTACTACAGTGACTCGTTCTGCTGGTACTACAGCGACTCATTCTGATGCTACTACAGTGACTCGTTCTGCGGTTACTACAGTGACTCGTTCTGCGGTTACTACAGCGACTCATTCTGCTGCTACTACAGTGACTCGTTCTGCTGCTACTACAGTGACTCGTTCTGCTCTTACTACAGCGACTCATTCTGCGGTTACTACAGCGACTCATTCTGCGGTTACTACAGCGACTCGTTCAGCTGCTCCGAAGGAGAATTGTTCTGCTACCACAGCGGCTCATTCTGCTGCTACTACA
The DNA here is from genome assembly GCA_036362905.1 of Mordacia mordax. Classification (NCBI taxonomy): domain Eukaryota; kingdom Metazoa; phylum Chordata; class Hyperoartia; order Petromyzontiformes; family Petromyzontidae; genus Mordacia; species Mordacia mordax. The sequence goes on along the minus strand of JAZEWT010000023.1, from coordinate 9,479,188 downwards.
GTGACTCGTTCTGCTGGTACTACAGCGACTCATTCTGATGCTACTACAGTGACTCGTTCTGCGGTTACTACAGCGACTCATTCTGCTGCTACTACAGTGACTCGTTCTGCGGTTACTACAGCGACTCATTCTGCGGTTACTACAGCGACTCGTTCAGCTGCTCCGAAGGTGAATTGTTCTGATACAACAGCGGCTCATTCTGCTGCTACTACAGTGACTCGTTCTGCGGTTACTACAGCGACTCATTCTGCTGCTACTACAGTGACTCGTTCTGCTCTTACTACAGCGACTCATTCTGCGGTTACTACAGCGACTCATTCTGCTGCTACTACAGTGACTCGTTCTACGGTTACTAAAGCGACTCGTTCAGCTGCTCCGACGGTGAATTGTTCTGTTACCACAGCGGCTCATTCTGCTCCTCTAACCATCCGTTCTACTGCTAATACATCGAATCGTGCTGCTGTGCTGCTGTTACTAATTCTGCTGTTACGACAGTGAATTATTCTGCTGTTACTACAGTGACTAGTCCAGCTGCTGCTACAGTGACTCGTTCTGCTGGTACTACAGCGACTCATTTTGCTGCTACTACAGTGACTCATTCTGCTGTTACTACATTGACTCGTTTTGCTGTTACTACACTGACTCCGTTCTGCTACTGCAACGACTCGTTCTGATTCTGCTATAGCGACTCGTTCAGCTGTTACTAATGTATCTTGTTCGGCTGTTATAACAGTGACTTATTCTTTTGCTAATTGTGACTCACTCTGCTGTTACTACAGTGACTCGATCAGCTGCTGCTACAGTGACTCGTTTTGTTGGTACTACAGCGAATCATTTTGCTGCTACTACAGTGACTCTTTCTGCTGTTACTACAGCGACTAGTTATGCTACTATAGCAACTCGTTCTGCTACTATAACAACTCGTTCTGATAGTACTACAGCAACTTGTTCTGCTGTTACTACAGTGACTTTTTCTGCTGTTACTACAGTCACTTGTTCTGCTGTAGCTACAGTGACTCGTTCTGCTGTTACTACAGTGACTCGTTCTGCTATTAGATCGACTTGTTCTGCTGCTAGTGACTCGTTCTTCCATTACCACAGCGACTCATTCTGCTGTTACTACAGACACTCATTCTACTGTTACTCCAGTGAATCGTTCTGCTGTTACAACAGTGACTTGTTCTGCTGTAACTACACTGACTCGTTCTGCTGGTACTACAGTGACTTGTTATGCTATTACATCGACTCGTTCTGCTGTTACTACAGTGACTTGTTCTGCTGTTACTACAGTGACTTGTTCTGCTGCTTTATCAACTCTTTCTGCTGCTACTACATTAACTCGGTCAGCTGCTGGTGCAGTGACTCGTTCTGATACTACAGCGACTCATTCTGCTAGTACTACAGCGAATAATTTTGCTGCTACTAAAGTGACTCGTTCTGTTGTTACTACTGTGACTCGTTCTGCTAATATAACGATTCGTTCTGCTGGTACTACAGCGACTCGTTCTACTGTTACTACAGTGACTTATTCTGCTGTTACTACAGTGATTCGTTCTACTGTTACTACAGTGACTTATTCTGCTGTTACTAGTGATTCGTTCTACTGTTACTACAGCGACTCGTTCTGCTACTACAGCGACTCGTTCTTCTATTACTACAGCGACTCGTTCTGCTACTACAGCGACTCGTTCTGCTACTACAGCGACTCATTCTGCTACTACAGCGACTCGTTCTTCTATTACTACAGCGACTCGTTCTTCTACTACTACAGCGACTCGTTCTTCTACTACAGCGACTCATTCTGCTACTACAGCGACTCGTTCTGCTGCTACAGCGACTCGTTCTGCTACTACAGCGACTCGTTCTTCTATTACTACAGCGACTCGTTCTGCTACTACAGCGACTCATTCTGCTACTACAGCGACTCGTTCTTCTATTACTACAGCGACTCGTTCTTCTACTACAGCGACTCATTCTGCTACTACAGCGACTCATTCTGCTACTACAGCGACTCATTCTGCTACTACAGCGACTCATTCTGCTGCTACAGCGACTCGTTCTTCTATTACTACAGCGACTCATTCTGCTACTACAGCGACTCGTTCTGCTACTACAGCGACTCGTTCTGCTGCTACAGCGACTCGTTCTTCTATTACTACAGCGACTCGTTCTTCTGTTACTACAGCGACTCATTCTGCTATTACAGCGACTCGTTCTGCTACTACAGCGACTCGTTCTGCTACTACTACAGTGACTCGGGAGCTCCTGTGCCTGGGCATCCGTGTCGAGCATTCTTCGTATCGCCGTGCTTGGGTTTCGTCTCCGCCTCAGAGACATCATCAAGCCAAGGACAGAGGACGAACACTCGACACAGTTATCCCGAAAGAGCAGCTCTCGAGAGCACTTACCATCACGTTGAAATGCCACTCTCTCCACCACAGCTCTGTGCAGCGCTGTGTGACCCTCGGGTGAAGTGCGATTATTTTTATAAACTCTCCACGTGGGTCCCCTGTACGACTCACAGCCAGAACGGCACCCAGCCGCGGAAAAGATCTGCTGATTGAGTCGTTCTCAGGAACGACTCAACGAGGCTTTCGCACCGTTCCTAAGCATTCATTCATTCCTCGGTTAATCGTGTACAGGGTCGCTGTGGGCCGGAGCCTATCCACGCAGACACAGGGCGCAAGGCAGGGCTCTATTTAGGATGGGACGTTAGTACATCGTAATTCAGTCAGCAGGCCAGTCGAACTCGTGTACTGCTGCGAGCAATCGAATGTCAAGATGTCACCGATTGTTATCTCACTATGATCAATATTTGTGCAGCGCTTTGTGACCCTCGGGTGAAAAACGCTCTAGAAATGCAAATATTATTGTTAGATTCGCACAACAATATTGAAGGCGTTTTAAATCAAACTCAACCCTGCATGGAATGTAACTCGATATGCCGTGACGAAGGGACATTGCCTGAAACGTCGTCTATTACCAAACGAATATCTTAGGGCCAGTGTTGTTGTTGTTGTTGTTGACGCATATAGTCCTGTTGTTGTTGGTTGTTATTGTTGTGCCCCACTGTCAACGCAGCAGCAGCGTCACCAACATAATGGGGTGATTGTAGCGGCCTCGAGTGACCGGAGAGGTCACGTGGATGTAGGATAATTTATATATATATATATATACAGTACAGGTACAACGGATCTCATCTCATTATCTGAAACCGCTTAATCCTATACAGGGTCACGGTGAGC
>JAZEWT010000023.1:9214855-9230416 GCA_036362905.1 Mordacia mordax | reverse complement strand
GGCACCCGAGCCGAGAGATTCGAACCCGGGACCTTCTTGCTGTGAGGCGACAGCGCTAACCACTGGGCCACCGCGCCGCCCCATATCCATTATTTTACTTTTAATTGATCTATTCTGATCTTGCCGTTGCAGACATGAAGTTCTCTCCACAGCTCAGATCTGTAACAAAAAACATGTTTGTGCCGTTCATGTTTGTTGTTGTTCTTGAAATGCCGTTCTCTCCACAGCTCTGTGCAGCGCTTTGTGAGCCTCGGGTGAGAAGCACTCCAGAAGTGCAATTATTTTTGTAGGATTAAGCGCAGACACTGATAATGATTAATTATATAAAATACTTATTTAGCAGTCGTGCCCAAGCACAGATTAAAAAACTTCGCCATTTTCATAATGATCACTGCCAAAATGTAAAAATACGTTGGTACGTTCGGTAGGCGAACGATATATTTACGGCCCATATATTTGTTCAACATAACAACATTTAAGTATTGTGCACATCCCAACAGAGCAGGGAACACACGCACTAGAATATATCACCCCGCTCAGCACAAAAGCAGGTGGCTTAACATTTCCAAGTTGACATATCAAAACAAAAGCAGTACAATACATGTAAATGGGAACTAGCAAAGTGCTTTCCCAGATTGAACTGACGCCTCTCACCCTTATCTAAACACTGGCGCACTTGTTGCAGCGTTCCTACTGCTGCTGCAATAGTTATGTTCCACTGACGTTGGTGTGGGTAAATGTTAAAAGGTCATGGAGCCTGTATGGTGGAACCTAAAATTACCCAAGCTGTTTATAAACCACTGGGTAAACTAAATGTTTGACGAAAATAGAGCTATCGTATTTAGGGGTTTCTGGTATGATTAAAGTTACACACATGTAAAAATAACCTATACTGCGCTGTACACCACGTAAAATATAAAGATCAAGAGTTATTTAGGGACCTCCTATGAAGTATATTTTAATGACTGTTAATGAGAAATGTAATTGACAAAGAACTACCTAATGCAGACTGTATGTGATAGATTTGAATGTTTGCATTGTGATTACGTGTGTTATGCTACACACCAGCGCTGTCGCCTCACAGCAAGAAGGTCCCGGGTTCGAATCTCTGCTCGGGTGCCTTTGTGTGGAGTTTGTATGTTCTCCCCGTGTCCGTGTGGGTTTTCGCCGGGCACTCCGGTTTCCTCCCACAGTCCAAAAAAACATGCTGCTGCATAGGTTCATTGGTTTGCAGACAATATTGCCCGCAGTGCCCGGTGATGGACTGGCGTTCCATCGTGAATATATCCCTGCCTTGCACCCTGTGTCTGCCGGGATAGGTTCCGGCTCACCGCGACCCTGTACAGGACTAAGTGGTTTCTGACAGTGAGATGAGACGAGATGCTACACACCATGTCAAAACTAGTCAAAAGTTTGCTTGTCTTGAACCAATGCTGCTTAAATTACGCACTCCTAGAAGGTATTGCAAGTGATAGTTTATAAATAAAACATGTACATTGTAGATGAACACTTATGCAGAAGTTATCTTTGTTAGGTTACCCAGTTGTATTTAGGAGACACTGGGGAGACAGACGCCCCTGAGAGCGACTGAGGATCACTGAGAAATAGTCTGGACCGTCGGAGCGTGTGGCAGTAGCGAATAGCTCCTGCGAGGAGAATGCTTGACAGGCTTGTATGAGAACACACGTGGATCAGCCGTAGAGAGGGCTTAGCGGTCAAAAACAACCACCACTCGCTGAAAGGGAACCCGAGATGTTGAGAGGCGTTTTGAGATCGACCGGGAGAGCGGCAGCAGGTCCTGCGAAGCAAGCCAGCAGCGGACGGAGCCTGTGCAGTGCTGGGGCGGCCGGACGTCCACAATAGCGGTTGCAGGAGCGGTGTTTGCACAACAGTAACGTCGTTGCTGTTACTGTCGTTGCTGTCGCTGACATGCTGTTCTCTGCACAGCTCCATGCAGCGCTTTGTGACTCTCGGGGGAAAAGCGCTCTAGAAGTGCAATTATTAAATTATTATAATTATAACTTGCACTACCCATGCATATGCGTGATATGTAATTCAAGTTAAGTATTGAGTTTTACTGTTTCGCAACATACTAGACAGCCCACTTTCAATCAACAACAACAACAAAACATCAAAATTAATGAGCATTGCTCTTCATAGTTGCTTTATTCGGGATAGCCGTGTCGAGTGTTCCTGCTCTCCGCTTCGCGATGTTTCGCCTCCCACGTTGGAGGCATCATCGTGCGTTTCTCATCGCAAAAGGACACCTGACACAGCTATCGCAAAACAACAGCTATGGAGAGCACTCATATGCACATCTGAACACCAAGATGGGTACATCAAAATTAACAACGATATGACACGCGAACAACTCTTTGACATTAACAATAAGACAGTGACAACAACAATAAGATTATTCATTTCAACGTCAACAATGTGTAAGTAGATGAAAGCAAATGCACATTATATATGCTATCATAGGAATACAATCAGTTCTGCACCATGTTTTTTTTATAGCAGGTAGATTTTTATGGACATAAAAGAGATAAAATAAATTTGGTCTCTGAAGGCATATAGAGGAGTCAAGTGGATGAGTGTTTTTATTTCTAGAGGAGACATAGAACAAGTTTCAGGTAATGTGTTTTTAAAATCTAAACAAATATGTCATTACAAGACTTGAGATATGGAACTGTGTGCAGTATACCATATACACTGTACTTTGAAAACGTCATATATTTTCTGTTTAAGCCTGCAGATGTTTTACCCATCGACGGTGCACGAGTAGTGTAGTAAATTCCACATATGTCCCATGAAGGGAAAATTCACTGCACGAGACAGTGGTGGCCTAATTGGAAACCACTTTTTGACCCTTGCAGAATGACAAAGAAGTAAAACTTCCAACCACGTTTACAACCTTCCAGTTCCAAGTTGCGTGTTACAACCTGCGTGCCACTTGACAAGCTGATGTCTATTTTTGGCCGGCGCAATGCAAACAATGCAAAATTATATGCTGAAGCAACCAAATATATCCAGTGCGTTAAATATTTGCCACTCGGCAAAAATGCTTCGGATAAGTGCAGTTCGCATGCTGGTGAAGGGTCACTTCAGCCCAACGGCATGGAGAGGTGCACGCTGCACTCTGCCAGGATTAGCAAGTTCTCCAGCGTCATGTGAATCACAACACCTCTCGGGCGAAATCTTCACTGTGCATGGATGCTCCGCTGGGGATTTTACGGTACCACATGTAAAACCAGATCCCCGATTGGACAGATGGTGGTGTAATATTCTACCCTCATGTCTAAACCAACACCTCAAACTTGTTCTGGGAAAGGTTTGTGTACTTTTGGTGAAAATGCCATAGTTTTACAAATGTATAACGAGCTGAAAATTGTCACCCTTTTTGTAACATTTTACACCGGTTTATATATATATATATATAAATCCTGTTTATTGGCCATACAATGTATGCTTAACACGAAGGTAATAATTGTATTCTGTGGAGTACATTTAGTGAGTTTTAATGTCTAATAAACCTACATCATTACATTAAAAAGTTGTTTAGACTATAAGCCATGTAGCCTGCAAGGGCTCTTGTTTCAGCCCCTGGACTGCACACACTCATTTGTTAGTGACATAAACTATTTTGTGGCGGTCGATGAGTTCTATGTCTTTTTCCAGTTGCTTCATCTCTGCCTCCAGGCGCTCCTTGCGGTGCTTCTTGGGGGCCGTGTCGGTCACAACGGACAGCCCCTGGTACTGGCGATGCAGCTCATCCCAGTTCTGCTTCAGGCCCTGAGTGCGTAATCACCAAAACGTTCACAAACATATCGCTGGCGTTGGTGGACTGTACACATACAGAGCCTTTATGAGGCCAGATAATTTGTACGGACGTTAACTAATACAGTAAAGCCTTTTTATTTGCGGGTTCTGTATTCAGTTTTGGCTATTGGCTGACTGCAAAGTGTGTACAATCTCAGCCACTCGCAGGCTGCTACGTTCCATATTCATAGCAGCTCTGCGTACAATGCCACTCTCGACACCAGAGGTTCTCAGCTGTTTGCACCTCACGGCGCACTCAGCCCACTTGGACGTGGCCTCCACAGACCTTCGGGTGGCGCTTGTGGCCCAGTGATGGGCCGCGACCCACTTTTTGAGAACGAGGTGCTCCGTGCGGTGCATGTGTACGAGAACGCAGAGCACATGAACGCAGAGTACGGGGACGCAGACGGCGAACGGCGACCTCTGCTCCTCGACCCCGTGCCGCGTGGGGGCAGGGTGAGCCGGGAGCACTTTCTGACCATGTGTAGGCTTCGCACTGTATCAGTGCTCTGTGCTTTTCAATACATTTGTCCTTTGCCAATAATATCATTGCAGGTCAGTAAACGGCCTTTACATCTATTTTACGTAGCGCAATGATATTTTAATAACTTATTTATTGCAGATTTACATCACTGATATATTTTTTTAAGAAATATTGATTTGGCACATTGGGAACCTACACCCCCATTTGTCCCCATAAGGCCTCAAAATCAGCACAGTACTGTGGTGGTGTATTCACTATTAGTGCGAACCTCTGGAACACATCTCCCACGACTAATGAGGGTTTACCGTGTAAGTAAAAAAAAACAGCAAACAAAGTGGACAAAGACCTCCATACACTGTGCTGGCCACAAGGGTTGTTTAACCATAATTTAACATGCTGATCCATGCAGGTTGCTGAAGGAAGGCTGGTTCTAAAATCATACACCACTGATGTTAGCCGTGGCCGGAAATGGAAACCAGGTGCTCTAGATTCCCTGGAAGGGAGCAACGCTTTAGAAGGAGTGACACGGTAGAAGGGAGTGACTCGACATATAAATAGCAGTCACACACATGACTCGTCCAAGTAACGCCTGCCGATACCTCAAACGTGGGAAGTGAAATTTCGCGAAGGAGAGAGGAGGAACGATCGACGCGTCTATCCCGAAAGAGCAGCTTTTTGGAAGCAATCGTCATGCCATAACATCTCAATTCAGGGATCTCCGTAATACTCTGTTGTTATTGCAGCTTCAAGGTCCAATGGGTGTGGCTGGGTATCTTACTGGTCGTTGCACTTGTAAATGTAGAAACGGTTCAATCAATGGTTGAAATACAAGTGAGAATTGCTCTTAAGAGCTTTTCTTTTGCGAATAGCTGTGGTGAGTGCTTCTCTCTTTTTGCAACGTGACACTTCCTTCATTGAAGGCGTCTTCTTCAGGATAAACACTCACCATGGTTATCCCAAGAGATAAGCCCTGAAGAGAATGTCCTGTACATGGAGCGGTGAAAACCAACATTGAATCCAACTGTCACCCAGACATTTCTGTAGGCAATTACTATTCTGCACCACACCACTATGAACATCACAATTTTCCAATATCTTTCAGAATAATAAACTGTTGCACGCAAGCTCGACAAGCAACCAAAGAATCAAAACGTAGACGTACGTTGTTTAGGAGTCCCTTGATAGGAATCTGAGCACCCGAGGCCAGTCTGAATTGTCCATAAACAGGTTATTGACATTCCTTTTATGATGCTGAGCTTAGTATTATCAAGTGACACAGCCTGGACTGGCTTGCAAACCCTTGAACATTGGACTTTAGAAGGAACACGCACGCTTTATGAACTCATGGTCTGCACCCAAAACAAATGGTAAACATTTTATCCTCAATATTTGTAAAAGTCAAAATATATGACCATCAACGTCGTATAGAACAATTACAAAGTAAAGTTGGTCATACAGAGCAGGATCAACGTTGCTGTGATTCATGAACATCTCTGACTGAAACGTGTAGCAGGACAACTAAATTAAATATTTGTTGCAAAACAGTACAAGATTTTAACGCCAGGGTGGGTGGCACGGTGGCACAATGAGTACCACTGCCACAGCAAGAAGGTTCTGGGTTTGTCTCCCGGCTCGGATATGACATTTCTGGGTTGAGTTTGCATTTTCTCCCCAATGTATGTGCAGGTTTTCAGTGGGCACTCCTATTTCTTTCCAGAGACCAAAGACATGCTGCCTAGGCAAATCAGCCTGACTAAATGGTCCCTGATGGATTAACATCCCATCCTGGATAAAGCCTTGCCGTGCACCACATATCTGCCAGGATAGACTCCCGGTAAACACATGTTCAGGGCTAAGCAGACACTGATAATGAATGACAAATGGATAATACTTTACTTATGTAGATATTTATAGTTCTTCCGATGATAATTGCTCTCCATAGCCGTTCATTCAGGATAGCCGTTTCACGTGTTCCTTCTCTGTCCTTCTACCCACGTTGGAAGGATCAGCAGGCGTTTGTTGAATGGTTTAGCCACAACGCATTTGGTTATATATCTGCAGCCTCTTTAAAATGTATTGTGTGTGTCCTTCTGATGTCAACAACATCCTCTCGTCCAAGGTTGATCTCCTCCTCAGTCCTTTAATGTTAACTGTGTTTTTATGTTCTTTGAGGTTCTTTGAACTGGTTTCAAGTCTGACATTGCTATCATCAGCTGGAATGTTAAATTCTGACGCTGGACTTAGTTGTTCAATTTCTTTTCTACTTGACGTCTGGTTTTAAATTTTTTTTCAAGTCAGTAATTGCTGCTGTTATGATTAATACTTTCTCTTCCCATTCCATACACAGATATTTGGAGGGAACCATTGTCCAGTGATATTTCTTACGGGCCAGATTTGTGGACCCCTCTGATGGAGGATATCATTGCTTTGAAAAAATGTAACATTGAGAACGATGCCTCCACTTGTAGGAGGCAAAACGTCATGAAGGAGAGGGAACACTCGACGTGGCTATCTTGAAGCAATTCTCATACATCGAGCCGTGAAAACCTAACATCAGTACCGTTGCAACATTATCAATTCCACGTAAAAGGGTCACCTAACTCCTACTACTTGCAGCTTGGCCCCCACAGCACGAGTGTGCGTGTGCCTGTGTGGCCATCCCCAATCGGTGGCCCCATTACCTGCAGGATGCTGCTTCTCTCCTGGTCCGACAGCTGGTTCAGGGCTCCGCGACGCAAATGCTCACGCACGTACGTGTCGTACTCCTCCTGCGCCCGCCGCATTTCCTCATTGCGTTTGACGATGTACTCTGGCACCTGGCCGTACTCCTGCGGGATGTGGGCAGCGAGTTAATGCCAAGATGCTTCGAACTTAACGACACAGTGGCCGATTCCTCACAGGTGTTTCTCAAACGTGTTTCGTTTTTATTATACTCGAGTGTTACTATTGTGATGTGGGTATACACGTGCAGGGAGACTGGATTGTTTAGTTTTTCTGTTCTTATTTAATGGGCAAAACCTATGTATGAACAATAGCCAAAAGCATAAGAAGGGATTATTTCACAGTGTGGACCGATATGTTTTGACACTTTTGACATGAACTTGACAGCACAAAGGTCAGAAGCGTTTGTATCGTTTTGAATAGTCAAATAGTCAACTTTCCACTGACTACGACAGCCCACTGACTTTGACAGTGCTGTGGCGGTGGTGGAAATTCCACATTCTAATTACAGTATTGTAGTGCTGTTACAATAGGATGAGCAATGTTCACCTACAAAGGCCAACTTAAATGAGTGTCTTGTAAAGCAATAATAATAACTGCACTGCTGAGGGCTTTTCATCGACACCCGAGGGTCACAAAGCGTTGCAAAGAGCTGTGGAGAGAATGGCATGTCAAAAACAACGACATATGAAAGGCATATCAACAACAATCATGGGTTTTTTTAGAGTTTTTTTTACAAATCCGAGCTGTGAAGAGAACAGCATGTCAACAACATCAAGACAGCTCAACTGAAACTCAAATAGTAGCAATAAATTCTAAGACATTAAATAAGCGATACTAACATTGCGTACAGCCATATAGTCAGGTAGCACTGTTAGAAAAAGTTCAACTCACCAACTCGGGACCTCTAATTTTGAAATTCAAAAACTGAATTTGATGCGTGCAAATTCAAAATACTGGGCCAGTGGTGGAAATAACAATCCATATTATTAAGACCAGTTTCTCCATAATCAAGCAGATCTTAAATACTCCAAAAATAGTGCTTATTTGATCAACTCTAGACGGATGAGTTGATGTGTAACCAGTATTTCTACTCTCATGATGGTGAGTCAGGTGCTTTGCAGCACTAAGCTGGACGAATTGAATTTGACACTTTTCTGGTTTAACTGATTTTGAGATTGACATTTTACAACTGGATCCATGTTATCGTCACTTCTGAAGTCTCATATATTTGAGTAAAAATACTCATCTCATCGCATTGTCAGAAACCGCTTAGTCATGTACAGGGTCGCAGTGAGCTGGCAGACACAGGGCGCAAGGCAGGGATATACCCACGATGGGACGCCAGTCCATCACCAGGCACTGCGGGCAATTTAGTCTGCAAGCCAATTAACCTATGCAGCAGCATTTTTTTTGGACTGTGGGAGGAAAACGGAGTGCCCGGCGAAAACCCACGCGGACACGGTGAGAGAACTCGCAAACTCCACACAGAAAGGCACCCGAGCCGAGATTCGAACCCGGGACCTTCCTGCTGAGGCGACAGCGCTACCCGCTGGGCCACCGTGCCGCCCAAGTAAAGATACTGAAATAATAAAACGTGCAATATGCGTAACATGTCACTGTTGTCACTTTTTTTTTTGTTACCCATTTCACTGCTGGATATGAAAGTTGAATTGAATAAGTTTGCCAATTGTTTTCTAAAGCTGTTTGAGGATCGCCGTGTCGAGTACCGAGGCAGTCTCGGTAAGCCTGAGGATGCCTGAATGTCGTGAAGGACAGTGCTCGACGAGATATCCAGAAACAACAGCTTTGGAAAAAAATTACGCATTGAGCCGTGATCTCCTACATCAGTACGCTTCATAACTTTAGCACACTGATCCATGACCAATAGTATTCATGCCATATAGTGATGGTCTGAACGTCTTTGTTTTTTTTTATTATACTTCATTTACCCCCAAACGCCTGACTGAGTCTCGTGATTTTTTTTTTAATCAGCAGGTGCCTGTAAAGTTTTTTACCGTAGGGGAGGATAAAGGTAACTCGTAGATGCCCACCGAGATATGTGGTTAATTTAGCACAGAGCTGCAAACACTAAGGTCCTGGGCGCCAATCTGGGCAGCCTACGATTATTAAACTGGGTTTTCGAGTATAGAGAGTTGACGATCTTAGTCGATGTGGGTTTTCATGGCTGGATGCATGGCGATTGCTTTCCAAAGCCGTTCTTTCGGTATGGCCGTGTTTCAGGAGAGCCGTTGTCGAGCATGCTGCTGAGACTCAGTCACGCCTGAAGATGCCTCCAACGTGGGGGTTGGAATTTACACATCAAAACGTCACCTTCTCCCTACTCTAATAACTTGGAAGGCACCCGCTAACAAAGGTTCCAGACGGTTGTGTAATTAAAGTTATGCAAGGTGCGGATGTAGGATTTCTCGTCTTGATAAGTCGCACGGGGCCCACCCAATGTGTGACACGCTCTTTTGAAGTCAGGATAATAGTGGAATAGTGATAAAAGTAGAAAAGGCTTGACGGTAGTACAAAAGTGGGAATTTAATGCTGAAAGTGTCAACAAATCAGTAGCATAACCAGTAAGTCGTGGGTAAATGTGATATAAGATATAAAACCCTTTGTATTGTGCAGCTAAAATGTTCACTTAAAAAGTATTTTGAACCTCGGTACCCTCAGTATGGCCATACATACAAACACTTGCTTCATTATATAAGACGAGCCACCCAGCAAACCTGCAACTTCCCCCACCTTCTTGTGTACGAACTTGGGCACCAGTCCTGAGGGCTCCAAGGGCTGGCGGTCACCTCTCTTTGTGTCCACCAGGGTGGGCTGCGGGCGGCGTGGCACCGCGGTGATCACATCCACGGCGTTGGTGTTAACAAAGTCCTTCTTGGAGTGGAGGCCCATGGGCGGCCTCTCATCGTGCCCTGGTACCCGCGGCCGCCGCCTGCCCTCGTCCGGATAATGGAAGGGCTTCTCTGCGGCAGGGGCGACATTACCTTGTTGTGGCCACCGTCAAGACGGGTGGTGCACATTGAGGCAGGTTTAAGACAATATTCAAGATTGCTTCACGATTGTTGTCCTTACGTATAGTACCACATGGACTGTAACCTCACCGTGGTGGAGGGGTTCATGCGCTGTAATGAACCCCAGAGCTGTATAACATGGCGTTTTGCATCTGCCAGTAGAGTCTCTTTCAGTGAACAGGTCCGGGGGAAAGTTCAGACCATGGTCCAGAGACCCTCCGAATGAAGGAGGGGCATCCGGTTGTAAAATCCTGCTACAATACCTCCACCATTGAGAAACCGGCCAACTTGGGGGTAATCTTGGATACCGACTGTTAAACCGGCAACAGATACAGTTCCACAAGACAAGCTTACATTCATGCAATACTTCATACAGCCACAGATGTGAGCACGACACAAACACTTCCTGACCAGCAGTGGACTACAAGCTGGCCAGTATACAGCAGTCCAACAAAGTTAAGCTGTGACAATTATCCTTTCATATGTGAGTTATCTCTTGGTGCTCTAGTTTCCTCCAAAATACAAATAACCATAAATGGATTGACCAGGTATGATTAAACGATGCAGGAGAATAAGTATGTTTTCAATCAATGCATTTTGTCAACTAGTACATTAGTCAGAATTATGTTTTTGGCAGAAAAAAAAGGTTACAGTTAGAGTATCTTGTGGATGAAGGAACAAAATAACAAAAACCAATATGTATTAATTCATTCTCAGTACCAGCTTTATCCTAGAGGATAGTGGTGAGCCAGAGCCCATCCTGGTAGACACAGAGTGCAAGGCAGGGTTATACACCTGATGGGACGCCAGTTCATCTCAGGGGAACCGGGAGCAATTTAGTCAGGCCAATTGATCCAGACAGCATGTCTTTGGATTGTGGGAGGAAACCGGAGTACCAGCCAAAAAGCCCGAGAAGAACATGCACACTTCACAGAGAAAGGCACCCAAGCCAGAAAGCAAACCTTGGAGCGTCTTTCTGCGAGGGGGCAGCGTAGTCTCTGCACCAGCAAGCATCATGATAAAAGTAAATTAAATGCGACAATGAGAAAAATAGAGAACAGACTGCAGCTCTGTTAGAAAAACAAAGCACTCACTCTCAGGCAGAGCAGCTTCCCGGGAGTGCTTGTGGAGGAAGTCCTGTGGAGATGGCACCTCCACCTTGGCTGGACCCATTGTGCGCTGGCCCTTCTTCCTCTCGTGCGTCTCCACGCGGACCGAATCTCGGAACTTGGACATGTACCTCAATGAACAGAGGAGACCGCGTGTGTCGATGCGTTAATGAACAGACCTGAGCACTGAGCCTACACCGCTGACATCCTACGTTCAAATCAATCTGGTCAGCTTCGCTTATACGTGAACGCCCGACACTCGCGTCGCATGGATTCTCAGTTTGATTGGTGTTTTTTTTTGTTTGCCACCAAAAATTCAGAAATCTTTCGGTGGCGCCTGCAGCTATACGGGATGAGCAGTGGGGATCGCAAAGGCAGCAGCGTGCGCACACAGTGCTGTCCCGTACTCCGTACGCGACTCACGTTCCTCTCCAAGTGGATTGTGCGCAGCTGTGCATCGATTCACTGTGGACAGGGAGTCATTGAGTTTGGGAGACAAAAATGACATGTGCACCCGTGACCAACATGGCCTGCAGAGAGGGCTGCCTCACTTTTATGATTTGTTATCAAAACGTTTTGTTTATGAAAGGTTATGCCCAACTTAATTCATCATTGAGAGTTTACTGTAGGGCAGCATGGTGGCCCAGTGGGTAGCGCTGTTGCCTCACAGCAAGAAGGTCCCGGGTTCGAATCTCGGCTCGGGTGCCTTTCTGTGTGGAGTTTGCGAGTTCTCTCCCCGTGTTTGCATGATTTTTTGCCGGGCACTCCGGTTTCCTCCCACAGTCCAAAAAACATGCTGCTGCATAGGTTGATTGGCTTGCAGACAAAATTGCCCGCAGTGCTCGGGATGGACTGGCGTCCCGTAGCGGGTGTATCCCTGCTTTGCACCCTGTGTCTGCCGGGATAGGCTCCGGCTCACCGCGACCCTGTACAAGCCTAAGTGGTTTCTGACAATGAGATGAGATGAGTTTACTCTTGGACCTTTTTGACCATATGTGAGTTAAAAATGAGGTTGAGTCATAAACGCATGACCCTTCAGCAGTATCTCCTCACAACTAATAAACCACACTCACCCCACACCATTGACTTAGCGTTCATAACTGCCGGCCCGTATTTTGATGAATACATTACACGCGTTTAGCTTTATGTTGCATAACGATAAAATATTTCATTCTCTGTTTGAGCTTTGTCTGCGCATCAGTGAGATAGGGGTGAGAATACTGGGTCTCGGGAGGACGTGTGTAGGGGTCTGGATCATAACCCCTTTTTACTCTGTGAACCTGGGTTGACTGCATGGATTTACTTTACTGTGTATTGCCTTAACTCAGAACACATCCCCAGCCCAGAGCAAAGGTGAAGATATATGTAGCCAATTTGTCAAATAACTACTGAGCAAGTGACTATTGCGAGGGTCACGTGGTTTGCTTGGCCATAATTGATCATGCTCAAGAAGACTATGCGAATTGCTCTTCAGACCAGTTTCTTCATGTTCGTCTTGATGAGCAGATTTTCTTCACATTTCGCCTCCTTAGTTTCAAAATATAGTACTCGAATGCACGTACAGTATATTGGAGTACCGAGTAGAATACTCTCGGCTCGGTGCCTTTCTGTGTGGAGTTTGCGCGTTGTTCCCGTGTCCGCGTGGGTTTTCACCTGACACACCGGATCCCCCCCCACCGCCCAAAGATACGCTGCTGTCTAGGTTAATTGACCCAAAAAAGGGCCCTGCAATATACGGACGTCACATCCTGGGTATAGCCTCGCCTTGTACCCTTTGTCTGCTGGGATAGGATCCGCCCCCCCCCACACCCACGACCCCTGTAAGGGATGAAGCAGGTACTGATACTGAGTCTAGGACCCCAACGGACGTTGCTGCTGCCCTCTGCTGACCACCAACACGGCAACATTTGCAGTTAAAATGGGTTCCAGCTTTGTACTAAACCCACTCACCATTGGCTGCCATAAACGAATACATCATATTCTTTGGTGATCACTTGAATTTGCGGTACTCCAGCTATACGAACTAAATTATGAAAACGGTGCACAGTTGAGTGGTGATCATTAAGTTGTATCTAGGTATTGTGTCGAATGGATCTATTGCAATTACTTCATATATGGTTTTCACTTGCAGTGGCTGACTATAGCTGGAGGCACAGCTTGCAAATCCCACTACTAGTCTGGAGGTGATATGAATTAATAAAGCCTTGCTATTCCACAACACCAATATCACGGCATTGCTGAAATTTTAAACCATGAGCAGTGCCAAATAATAAATATAAACAATGAGTATTGCTTTTGGGATTGGTAGGATGCCTGCAACAAAACTGGACATGGCATCACTGTGTTGTGCAATCTCTTGTATAATTTAGCCTCATCGAGTAATGTAAAGTAACACGGTCAGTTCAGACAAGGAGCTCTCTACTAAACAACCTTCTTATTGCCAATTGCCGATTCGCTGGGATCAGTATCCAGAATACATGTCTTTGATATCCATTGAAAAATCCAAGATGTCATTATCATAATCCCATATGGAGCTGGTTTACTATCTTGTCAGCTTGCATAAAGTTATATTTGCCCTCATGACAGAACGCTTTGCGAAGTTACCAAACACTATGTTGGCACAACAAGCACCTGCCCGGTACCAAATGCCCAGTTACCTCTTACCTGGGTGGCTTCTCAGGAGTCACCTCTTCCCGTGGAATCAGATTGTACACGCTCTCCTCCTCGCGATTCATCCCGGACATCATGGTGAGCGCCTGTATCTCCTGTGAAATACAACAGCCGGACACACACGTTGTTAATGTTGATGTTGTTGAGGTGGGCAGATTAAAAATGTGTTATTTTCTAGACTTTGTACACAAACTATAGACAGACATATAGTATGTACAGCATGTGTCCTTTTGCTGAAAAGTGCTATAGAAAGGTAATGCAGCACTGTACGGTAAAATATTGACAATGGTTAATATTGGTGTCTGGTACTCCGTTAAATCCAGATAATTACACGACGATCATAAACACAGAGCAATAGCCATATATTATAGCGACCTATACATTAAGAACATCTTTTAACAGAGCAATACATGTCACTAACAGTCGCATAGAAACACTAATATATATTTCAAGTAAATATTATTTCCAATGCAGACAGCTGTCTCAGAAGCAGCAGACAGCATTCACTGCTTCAAAAGTCCGTTGAATAGAGGTCCGTTAAATCGACGTTTTACCATATTATGATTATACTTAGCAGTTAGATGTTGCGAATTTTTGTATTTAATGTTGCTAATATCAATACTGTAGGCAATACAGGGTAGTTCCAGTACTTCTATGGTGTAGGGTGCTGGAGAAAGACGTTAGTAACTGAAACTGAAAAACAACGACATTAATAAACGGTTAGCAGTAATAACCTTATTGGGTGAATTCAAAAGAACGGACGCAAAGGCAATGGTTTGGAAATAACAGCGATCGGACACAGATGTGGATGGAAACCAAGACAGCACAGAAACCACGGATATCTTGTGACATTTATTTAATTGGCCCCGAAATTTCTTTTTTGTCCCTTGCGCATTCATTTGTGTTTGGATTCCTGCCTCGAGCGCCTTTCTGTGCGCAGTTTGCCTGGGTACTCCGGTTTCCTCCCACAACTAAGTGGCCGATAACGTCGTTTTATATATGTATGGGACGCAGTGTCTGTGGCGGGTTGCAGTCATTCTCTCCTCCACTTATTACTTTCAAAACGGAATTACGTCCTCGCAATAAATCTCATCTCAGCTCATTGTCAGACACCGCTTAGTCCTGTGCAGGGTCGCGGTGAGCCGGAGCCTATCCCGGCAGACACAGGGCACAAGGTAGAGATATACCCACGATGGGACGCCAGTCCATTACCGGGTACTGCGGCCAATTTAGTCTGCGAGCCAATTAACCTATGCAGCAGCATGTTTTTTTGGGGGGGGGACTGTGGGAGGAAACAGCAATAAATAGTATTTTAAAAAAAAAAATCATACATTTATAATAACGGCTTGTGTGGAGAGGAGCGTATGGCTTCATGAAAGATCACAAGCTGGGAAAATAAAATATGAAATGGGGCTTCACAAGCAATGTGGACATCTTCAGAGCGGAGTGTTATGTTTGATATACACTGAGGCGTAATAATGATGTATAAGTGTTTGTTTACTTTACCACGGTGTGTCCTATAAACAGTCCAATGAAATCATCGATACTGTAATGGTAAACACTGTACCATGGTAGCAAACTGTAGCTTACCGCTGTGCAGTAAATTATGTCATACTCACCGTAGTCTCATCTCATCTCATTATCTGAAACCGCTTAATCCTATATTGGGTCACGGTGAGCCGGAGCCTATCCCGGAAACACAGGGCGCAAGGCAGGGATACACCCG
>JAZEWT010000023.1:9126687-9141770 GCA_036362905.1 Mordacia mordax | reverse complement strand
GGACACGGGGAGAGCATGCAAACTCCACACAGAAATGCACCCGAGCCGAGAGATTTGAACCCGGGACCTTCTTACTGTGAGGCGTCAGCGCTAACCACTGGGCCACCACGCCGCCCCAAACCAGAAAGTCTGCAGGCTCATTGCACTGTGCCCTCAGCACTAGCACGCGACTCATCACGGGTCACCATAGGGCCCGATGAACAATCACAGGCTATGCATGATGATCTTAACTATGAGTGGCAGGGGGGGACAGCATGGACATGCGTCAGCAGCACTGCCACCTCACAGCAAGCCGGTCCTGGATTAAATTCACAGCTCGGGTGTCTTTTTTTATGCGGCATTTGCATTCTCCTTCCGTGTGTCCGCATGGGTTTCCGTTGGACACTCCTGTTTCCTCCCAGAGTCTAAAAGACACTCTGCTGCTTAGGTTAATTGATCTGTTGAATACATTTACCTCGGTGCCCTGCGATGGACTGGCATCTCATCATTGATGTAACCTTTC
The DNA here is from genome assembly GCA_036362905.1 of Mordacia mordax. NCBI lineage: Eukaryota > Metazoa > Chordata > Hyperoartia > Petromyzontiformes > Petromyzontidae > Mordacia > Mordacia mordax. The sequence continues at coordinate 9,141,268 of JAZEWT010000023.1, read as the reverse complement.
CTGGTGCCCTGTGTCTGCGGGAATAGGCTCTGACTCACCACGACCTTGTACAGGATTTACGGGAACTAATAATTTATTCATTTACGAATGAACGAACACGTGGTCTATCCAAGCTGCGCTGAACAGAGAGGCACTCGCTCACCTGCATGTCGGAGAACAGAGGCACCGACTGCGTTCTTTGTAAGATCTCCAGGCTCTTCATGATGCTGCTGAGCTGAACGAGATTCACCTGGCAGTCGTTGAGGCCTACACACAGTGAACATCGATGACAACGGTAGGTTTTGTGGCTGAGTGGTTTAGGTCAACACCGGGTGATGACTCAAGTCGCACCTTCGGAAAAAAATATCGTACCTCATCTGATCTCATTGTCAGAAACCGCTTAGTCCTGTACAGGGTCGCGGTGAGCTGGAGCCTATCCCGGCAGATACAGGGCGCAAGGCAGGGATATACCCACGATGGGACGCAGTTCATCACCGAGCACTGAGGGCAATTTAGTCTGCAAGCAAAAATAACCTATGTAGCAGCATGTTTTTTAGATTGCGGGAGGAAACCGGGGTGACCGGAGAAAACCCACGCGGACACGGGGAGAGAACAATCAAACTTCACACAGAACGGCACCCGAGCCGAGATTCGAACCCGAGACTTTCTTGCTGTGAGGCGACAGCGCTAACCACTGGGCCACCGCGCCGCCCAAAATATCATACCGTGGTTCGTAATTTCACTCACCTCATTGTGCACACTGAAAATTGCTCTTAAGAGCTGCCCTTTCGGGATAGGCATGTCGCGTATTTCTTCTTTCTCCTTTACGACGTTCCAGCTCCCGATATCGAGGCATAATCACAAACGTGATGATGCCTCCATTGTGGGAGGTGAAACATCTTAAGAGCAATTTTCCATCACAGATCCATGAAAACCCACATCAATAGTGCCAACTGAATCGGTAAACCTATTTCTCACTCACCACAAAGTCATTGCACAATCAATCTGTGCAAGCAAGAGTTAAAACTTGGCTGGTTTAGAGCGTGTCAAGTCGATCTTCACTCTAACAATTTTCTCGTTCTAAAGAAGCCAAATGCATCGCTGGAACTGGAATACAGTTCCACTGTCAAGTTTGTCATATTTGGGATGGATGTCTTGCTATATATATGACTCGTATAAAATACCGCATCTCCAAATGATTTATGATTCAATATCAAATCTTTCTCCACCTGCTCCTCTCTGCTGCTGCTCTTATCATGACTGTCAATACAGCCACTCTCTCACCACTAATCTGTCACCTCCTTGTCTTTCTGCTTCTATTAGTATCATGGCCAGTGCTCTCAGGAGCTGAGATTCTTGACGACACAAAGATGTGGGCTCTAGCCAGGGGTAGAGATAACTTCATTTTCATTTCGGTATGGTCGTATCACAACCATCCTTCCAGCCTGTTCTGAAGATTTCAGCCACTTTATTACAGAAGCACTGCACCGGACAGGACTGGCTTACTTTCACCTCTGGCTCCAACATCAGCACTGCATTATAGTTGCCCTCACTGCGGGTCCTTGCTGAGTCGACTATAGGAAGCCTAAAAGTCTAAGGTTCAGATATTTTGGCCAGATGTTGGTCGTGATCGTTTTTCGAACTCGGGAAACCAGGTTTGTAAGGTAGTGCAATAACCAACACTCCTCCGCTCCCAATAGCGCAACAGACACAGCGAGTGTCTGCCGTGTCACACACCACAGCGTTGTGCTGACTGATGTGCCCCTTGGAGCCATGTGAAGTGTGGATGACTTGCAGGCCAGCTTGTCACAACATTGACAGAGACATCATGGTATGATGGATTAGCTGACTGACTTGACTGGCTTCTCATATAACAACAGCCGCCGTTTGCCATTAAGTGACAGCGATGTCACCGGAGCGTTCACGCCAGGCTAAGTGAGCTCTGAGCTCGTGTGAAGTGTTGAAGGCTCGCTGACAAGGAGGTCAGAGGACAGACCAAGGGTCACTGAGTCGGTTGACCCTAGATGACGGGCGGAAGCGCCACCTGTGCCCCCTACTGTGCTGCTCGCCACACACACACACGCGCTCGGCACATTCAGATACCTCTTACGCAGTGGTCCATTTCTTCCGTGTCCAGGAGCCAGCTGGTCATTTTGATCTGACCATTGGAGAGGGATCCTGAGAGGCCTGGGCTGCTGGATGAGCGAGACATCTGTGATTCGATGAGAGGTAAAGGGCAGAGCAAGAAAGCCCAACGGCATTAGCACCACACAATTAGGATTGATTTGGGGTTCAATAAAAGACCGGCTTTTACCCAGAGACACTAAAGTACAGAACTGCATTCACACCTTCCATTTGATGCTTCAGAAACATCGATCATGCATCTAAATATTCACATCTAGATTTATGCTGTCTAAAACCTCAGCACGTTTATCAAAACCATTGCTCTAAAAGTAAAAATATAGAAAAGGTGATCTTTCGAGTAATATGCTTTGAAAAAGGGAAATGGCTCAAACATCACCTTTTAAAGCCGCAATGTCAGTGATGAATGTTTTGATTTGAAATTGTGCTTCTGCAACACTGCCAATGCAGCGCCACCAAATAATGTGTTACAAATATACGGGCTGTGAATAGTGTCGTCTTCAAATTACAAATCTGATCAAGATATCCTCATACATTTCAACCTCCTGAATGAGAACACGAAGCGTGTTTTAGAATCGCAGAAATGTGAGCTAAGGTCGTAAAACTGCACACAGTGAGAAGCCAAGATATAAATCGGGAGAAAAGATTTCTCGGATGTGTGGAATATTTAGACGCCATCACCAAATATGGCTACCATTGCCTGCCGTTTAAAAAATAAAATAAGAGTACTTTATGACTGGAGATAAAGTTGATTTCATTTGTTACAAGAATGATCTCCTTTAAGCAAGCACCCGGCTATTTAGTATGGAAGGCCCGTGGCGCTGCGTCAGCATAGCGCGAACAAAACAAAAACATTTATGTAGAGCATACGGAGTACAGGGACGCCGGGGAGTGCTGCCCATCTAACCAACGAGGTTTTTTTTAATGATCGTAAACAATAAGAGAAAACCAACGGCAATGTAATTGACAGCAAGAGGTGTCAGAAGACGTTAGGTACATTTGTCAAGTAAGTTTTATGCGATGGTCTAACAGTGACATGAATATATGCAAATAAAAAACACAGTGCAAATATGCAAAAGGAACCAGGAAAAAAGCTAGGTACAGGTGCAAGTAGGTTTTGTATTAGGGTTTCAGAGAGAAATAAACCATTGCGAAGCCTCATGAGGTCTGTGAAAAGGTGCAACATGTGCAGCGAAGAAACACGGTTCCATCCGCAAATGCGTTCACATGCTCTTAAACTGTGACTCGAACAGCACAACCTCTGCTCCGAACACAGGTGAAAAGGCAACATTTTACTGGAGCGGTCCAACAACAGCATAGCTGCCATCATCCTCGAAACAATAGGAGTATTTATAGCATCAAAGCCAAGTGTACCACGGGCAACAAGAGGGTTGCATTGATGGCAAGAGGATATCCTGATGTATGTTCATAGGGAGCACGAGTGAGGATGGAAGAGGTGGAGCGAAAGAACGTGTGTGAAGTGTCTCGCAATTGCTTTTAATGTGGGAACGCTCAAAAATTGGAGATCAACAGAACAACCGCCATTCACCATGGCGCCTGTGTCAAGACGTGCATTTTGAGGCCACGTGATGTGTGGAAAGCTTTCTGACAGGAGGTCACCGGATAGATCCAGAAGTCATAGATTGCCTGATTGAGATGATGGGCGGATGCATGGATACACAGACGCATACATATGAGTGTGACTTCCTTTGAGTCTATATTGGTGCGAGATGTACTCCACTAGATGCCTTGAACACGTATCTGAGCAGTCTCTCATCTCATCTCATTGTCTGAAACCGCTTAGTCTTATACAGGGTCACGGTGAGCCGGAGCCTATCCCGGCAGACACAGGGCGCAAGGCAAGGATATACCGACGATGGGACGCCAGTCTATCGCCGGGCACTGCGGGGCAATTTAGCCTGCGAGCCAATTAACCTATGTAGCAGCATGCTTTTGGACTGTGGGAGGAAACCGGAGTGCCCGGCGAAAACCCACGCGGACACGGGGAGAGCATGCAAACTCCACACAGAAAGGCACCCGAGCCGAGAGAATCGAACCCGGGACCTTCTTGCTGTGAGGCGGCAGCGCTAACCACTGGGCCACCGTGCCGCCTATCTGAGCAGTGTTGTTGTTAAAAAAAACATAAATCTGTGTCAAGTTCTCAATGATCACAGCACTTGAAGCTCACATTAACGTAGACGTCCTTTATATTAAAATCAACACGTGCCTCACTAATACTGTGGTCTTAAAAGGAGATGCATTTAAGAGATGATATTTAAAGAAACGTTCATTCTCCACAGCACATCGAGGCCAGAGAGATGCGTGGATAATTCGAGTCGAAGATAGCAGGATACTCTAAGCGGTGTGATACGAATTAAGCTGTCAATGTTTCCAGCTTAAATGCACCATTGTAGAAAACACATAGAACACACTGCAGATATATGATGACATGTTTCACCTAAGCCATTAAGAACGTCTGATGATGCCTCCAAAATAATTGGCGAAATGTCACAAAGGAGAGAAGGCACGATCAACACTGCTATCCCAAAAATCAATGGGTACCTATTTTTACATACGGTACCTATTTTTTTTTACAAACATATCTTTTTTAAGGCCTCTGTGTCAATGACAAATGTGTTGATTTTTTTTTTAAACTTGTGCTTGTGCACAGCTGCCACTATCAGCAATAATTAGCATCAATTAAAATAATTGCATGCCATGGAGAGGGATTGTACAAATCATTCTTGGGAAATGCGATCACGTATGGAACGCTGAGCATTAAACGCACCTATTAAATTGTTATTCATGATTAAATCACGGCGAATGCATTCACCCAAACGCATTAATAATAATAATAATTGCATTGCTAGAGCAGCACGGAGCTGTTGAGAGAACGGCATGTTGGAGATAGGAGCCAGTGGTAGAGAGAGAAGCCAGTGGCAGAGATAGGAGCCAGTGTCAGAGATAGGAGCCAGTGGTAGAGAGAGGAGCCAGTGGTAGAGAGAGGAGCCAGTGGTAGAGAGAGGAGCCAGTGTTGGAGATAGGAGCCAGTGGTAGAGAGAGGAGCCAGTGGTAGAGATAGGAGCCAGTGATGGAGATAGGAGCCAGTGGTGGAGATAGGAGCCAGTGGTAGAGAGAGGAGCCAGTGGCAGAGATAGGAGCCAGTGTTGAAGATAGGAGCCAGTGGTAGAGAGAGGAGCCAGTGGTAGAGATAGGAGCCAGTGGTGGAGATAGGAGCCAGTGGTGGAAATAGGAGCCAGTGGTAGAGAGAGGAGCCAGTGGTAGAGATAGGAGCCAGTGGTGGAGATAGGAGCCAGTGGTAGAGATAGGAGCCAGTGGTAGAGAGAGGAGCCAGCGTTCGAGATCGGAGCCAGTGGTAGAGATAGGAGCCATTGGTAGAGATATGAGCCAGTGTTAGAGATAGGAGTCAGTGTTAGAGATATGGGCCAGTGTTAGAGATAGGAGCCAGCTTCAGATATAGGATCCAGTGTTAAAGAAAGGAAACAGTGTTCGATAGGAGTCAGTGTTAGGAACAGATTTTATAGTAATTATAATTGCATTTATAGAGTGCTTTTCACCCGAGGGTCACAAAGCGCCATACAGAGCTGTGGAGAGAATTGCATTCCAACAACCACATGAGAATGAATAATCAGCAACAGTAACTTTTTTGGGGTTTTTAAATTTTATAAATCCGAGCTGTGGAGAGAACGGCATGTCAACAACAACATCAGGACAGTTCAACTGAAAGTCAAATATTAGCACTAAATTATAGGACATAAAGTGAATAAAAAAACCTAATTCTTCAACAAACAAGGAAGAAATAAATGTTCTCGAGCAGGCGCAGTCGCGCAAGAAAGCCATCATCCTGGCATGACAACATTGAGCCGCATCAACAGTCATACAGAGATATCTTGAAAACCTCACGGAACAAGTGAGTCTTGAGATGAGATTTGAAGATGCCCAAGGAGTCAGCTAATCAAAACTCTAATGGAAGGGCATTCCAGTCTGGGAGCAGCGTGTGAGAAGGCTCTATCATCCATCGAATGGAGGTGCGATCGAGGTACACGCAGTAAGCCCGTATTAGAAGGTAGAAGTTGTTGTGTTGAGGAGGGTGCCTGAATTAGGTTATGGATGTATGTTGGAGCAGAGCCAGTGAGAGCCTTGTAGGTGAGAAGGAGAATCATGAATTCATCTCATCTCATTATCTGAAACCGCTTAATCCTATATAGGGTCACGGTGAGCCGGAGCCTATCCCGGAAACACAGGGCGTAAGGCAGGAATACACCCGACGACGGGACGCCAGTCCATTGCCGAGAATCATGAATTCAATCCTGTATATAACTGGTAACCAGTGGAGAGACATCTGTACTGGGGATATGTGATTGTGAATGGGTGTGCGAGTAAGGACTTTAGCAGCTGCATTCTGCACACGTTGGAGCCGATTAATCAGGTATGCAGGGGTGCCAGGGAGCAGTGATTTGTAGTAATCGATTCGTGAAAAGATGACGATGTGTATTAGCTTCTCAGCATCAGAGGGTGACAGGATGTTGTGCAGTCTGGCTATATTGCTAAATTGGGAATAGGCTTCCTTCATCACCTTGTTGATGTGTGCCTCGAAGCTGAGTGAGGAATCAAGAGTCACACCTAGACTCCAGACTGCCTTAGCAACTTCAATGGTCTGGTCGTCAAGCATCAATGGATAGCTTCAGCCTTGGGCAATTGGTGCGGGGTTCTGACAAGCATGAACGGTGAGGCCAGATTTTCTGCAAGGAACAGTAGAGAAGCTGTTCCTTGCAGATTTGAGCATGAACGGTGAGGCCAGATTTTCTCCAAGTCCGTTCGGCCCTGCGTGCATTCGCCTTGAGATCCCAGAGTTGAACAGTATACCAGAGGGATGTTTTTTTTATGCCTGCGACATAGCATGATTTTAATGGGGCCAAATCATCCCCCATGCTTGGTAGCACGCTGCTGTAAGTTTTTGCTGTAACATCAGAGGCAGAGTGAGCCGAGGCAGAGAGTAAAGTACTGTTGATTGCTGCGGTGAATATGTCTGGAGTGAGGGCGTTAAGTTTTCGAAATTGGATTTGGCGCTTGGTGATGGAAATTGGAGGCGGTGCTTGAAGATCAAACCACACAGTGGGGTGATCAGACAGACCTGTATCAGTGACGAACAGGTTGGTTACCGATATGCCCCATGAGCAAACCAAGTCAAGAATATGGCCGCATCTGTGAGTGGCTGATGTCATGTCTTGAGTGAAACCAAGTGAGGTCAGAGTGACCATGAGATCTCTTGCAAGAGGGCTCTTAAGAGAGTCAAGATGGATGTTGAAATCGCCAAGAATCAGGATCTTATCATTATTGGAGCACATCTCAGTTCAGGCAATTAATTGACAACAGCAAAGGAGGCTCCAGGTGGTAGAGCAGCCTCAACTTCACAGGTTGAGCGGACCTCCAATCCAGCGACATTTGCTCGAATGAATTGAAGGTAAGCGACGGAATCAATCGGATGTTGGCAGACACATGGTGGAGAACTGTTAGGCTGCCACCACGGCATGTGAACGAGCCTTATGATGGAATACAAAGTCTCGTGGTAGAGCCTGATTCAATGTGAACAATCATCTTGACGGTGCCAGGTCTCAGTTAGGCAGAGTAGGGCCAGACTGTTGTCCGAGATCAGCTCAGCGATGAGTGGGGCTTTTTTGGTGTTCAAAGAGCGCACATTGAGTAGGGCAAAGTGGGTTTCAGTTGCAGACAATGTACGTGCTGGAAGAGGGACATTAACCAGCAGTATTTTTATCAAGCAATGTCGAGCTTTCAAACGGTCTAACTTGTTGTTTCCTTGGTAGCCATATTGTAGGGCTTAATATGGGGATGGGGGGAAGGGAAATCAATTGTAGGCAGGTTAATGAGCTTTTTGTTGCTGGCGCCCTGGATGGATATAACGAGAGTGTCGAAGTACCATCAGCTCACCGCAAATGGTCAGAAGGTTGGGGTGACAAGGAACTGATGTCGGACTCAACCTCTTTACAGCTGCCCATGTGTAGGTGATAATATCGAACAGGGGCCAGAGCCCAACCCTGGAGACAAAGGGCGCAAGAAAGGACCACACCCAGGTTGCGATGCCAACACATCACGGGGCACCTCCCCTGGTGTAATTTACTCAGCAGGCGAATCAACCTGGAGAGCTGCGCGTCCCTGAACGGCAGGAGGAATGGATAAGTCACAGTGTTAGAGATGGGAATCAAAGTGCTAGAGATAGCAGTGCTAGAGATAGGAGTCACAATGTTAGAGATGGAAGTCACAGTGTTAGGGATATAAGACACGGTGTTAGAGATAGGAGTCATAGTGTTAGAAATGGGAGTCACAGTGTTAGGGATATAAGTCACAGTGTTAGAGATGGGAGTCACAGTGTTAGAGATGGAAATCACAGTGTTTGAGATGGAAGTCACAGTGTCAGAGATGGGAGTCACAGTGTTAGGTATATAAGACACGGTGTTAGAGATAGGAGTCATAGTGTTAGAAATGGGAGTCACAGTGTAAGAGATAGGAGTCATAGTATTAGAGATGGGAGTAACAGTGTTAGAAATGGGAGAGTGTTCGAGATAGGAAACACAGTGTTAGAGATGGGAGTCAGTGTTAGGTCGCTAAGAATTAGAGAAGAGTAAAACAGAGATAAGTGATTTAAATGGTTTTGACACACATAATGATATGTAAAACGCGCTTCAAAAACATTGGCGGCTCAACATAATTAAGGGACCGTTGTAAACCGCTATACGAGACAGAGTTGAATGGCAATACACGACGTTAAATTAATGCTTCAGACGAATAACAATTAAGAGAAAGAATATAACAAAATAAACTATAAAAAGAACTGATTCGAAACACACCCAGAATGACAGGTGTGTAAAAAAAAAACGTCCCTAGGACTCGCAGTTAATAGTGTACAGCAACAGGACCTAGATTAAGATGGCAGTGATGTTAACAACAGTGACGAAATAGCTCAACATGTGGATGGTTAATTAATGATAATGAAGTGAGGATGAGCGTGGCGTTTCGCTGCAAATCGAGTGAGGTACAGATAGTGGAATCAAGCGAGCGGACAGGCGTAGTTTAAGTGGCGCCCAGCTCTTGCACTACGTGTCGAGGCCTCACTTGTTCTAGTCGAGAAGGCCCCAACGGTTTTAACGCGAAAATACAATGGTAATGGGACAATTAGTTATCAGTAGACTTTAAAGGAAATGGAAATAAAATCAAGGTAACAATAATAAAGTGGGCGGCGCGGTGGCGCAGTGGTTAGCGCTGACGCCTCACAGCAAGAAGGTCCCGGGTTCGAATCTCTCGGCTCGGGTGCCTTTCTGTGTGGAGTTTGCATGCTCTCCCCGTGTCCGCGTGGGTTTTCGCCGGGTACTCCGGTTTCCTCCCACAGTCCAAAAGCATGCTCCTGGATAGGCTGATTGGCTCGCAGACTAAAATTGTCCCGTAATGCCCGGCGATGGACTGGCGTCCCGTCGTCGGGTGTATTCCCGCCTTACGCCCTGTGTTTCTGGGATAGGCTCCGGCTCACCGTGACCCTATATAGGATGAAGCGGTTTCAGATAATGAGAATAATAAAGTGATTTAGGCTGCTTCAAAATACACTTGTGGTGCCCAGCCTCGACCGAGCCGGGCCACGTATGCAGGTGGGACGTGCGTTAGGCTTCCGCTCTCCCCCGTGTCCATGACAGTTGCTAGTGAGTCACAGGGTGCGGGGCGGCCGGATGAGGTAATGTGTTTGTCACCCACGCTGGGCGGCTGATGAGCAACCAGGGTGACAGTTAAAGCGGGTGCGTGAGTGATTATAAGCGCGGGCGCGCGTGCGCTCGGAGAGAGCTCACCTGGGAAGTGTTTGAGGAGGCCGCGTCACGATGTGAGGAGCGCTGATGTGTGGTGGAGGATAGGGGATTTCAAGGTGGGCCGCTACGCTACGCCGGCCGTATGTTGCTGGTGGAATAAAGCATTGAAAAGCATCCGGAAGGTCTCTGGCTCATCTGTCGCTGGCTGGGTGAGCGCATCGCTGAGTGATGGTGAAACCGCTAATGCCGCCGCTGAAGAACGCCTGGCAGCCCGCGCCACATGGCCGCACGCGCCACATGGCCGCACGCGCCGCATGGCCGCACGCGCCACATGGCCGCACGCGCAAGTTGGACCCACGGGCGTCTGGCGGGGATTACGACTGAGGTCGACTCCCTTGGAGGGTTCCCCGCCGCAATGCCACTCACTCAAAATGTGGTTTATCTATCGTTTGTCAGAGCAGCTGAGAGATCGCGCGCCGGTGTCCCCAAACATCCGGGTTTTTAGGCAGCTAAGCAAGAAATTGTTATTTTTGATTTTGTTCATAACATCCTACTTGCATTGTAATTACTTTCTGCATCATTATAAATGCCTTTATGGTTATGTGGTGGAGAGTACAGCAACAGCCAACATTGTACCACACTTTCTGTGTCCCCACATTTGTTTCCCACTTTCATTGCATTGCGCAGCTATCGTTCAATGCATGGACGAATCTTTACACTCCTGCAACCTACTAGAAGCAGCTGTCACGACGGCCCATACAGTACATGTTGCAGCACAGCAACATAATTATTACAATACGGTAAGAAATTGCAAGGTTTTAAAATCAAACACAGTGCTATGGAGGCTTTGACTGCAATTCTTAAATATCTCATCTCATCTCATTATCTGAAACCGCTTAATCCTATATAGGGTCACGGTGAAGCCGGAGCCTATCCCGGAAACATAGGGCGTAAGGCAGGAATACACCCGACGACGGGACGCCGGTCCATCGCCGGGCATTGCGGGACAATTTTAGTCTGCGAGCCAATGAACCTATCCAGGAGCATGCTTTTGGACTGTGCGAGGAAACCGGAGTACCCGGCGAAAACCCACGCGGACACGGGGAGAGCATGCAAACTCCACACAGAAAGGCACCCGAGCCGAGAGACTCGAACCCGGGACCTTCTTGCTGTGAGGCGTCAGTGCTAACCACTGCGCCACCGCGCCGCCCTTCTTAAATATCGATGAGACTAAACTAAAACCACACTGGGCAGTCATGCACACAAAAGCCATTTGCTTTCCATCGAGCGGTCTTGCGCTTTAATTGATTTCCCAGTGTGATTCCGTTGTTTACACCTCAAAGGCTTTTGCCGAGAAATAGCGCACCACCACGGTATATTATCCCACCGTCTTCCATAGCGAGCACATTACCACGCCCGTTAGAAAACTCATTAAGTCTCATTTCCGGTGAAAACTAAGCTTGCCAATTTCTCACAAAAATTAACGTCGGCAGCGGCGAACGAAGCGACCGAGAGACTCGGGGTCTCGATGACCTTGAGAGAGCACTGTTTCAGCACTGCTGAGAATCATGAGATTTGAATCCTGGATAACGGTCACTGGCAAAACCAGGTTTGCAAAGTATAGCAAGTTTTAAAGGTGCCAGTCATAAATGTCTAAGCCAAGACACCGACGACAATACCGAAACATTTACTTGTACATCCTGTGCATCCGATTTTGTGCGGTGCCAGAAACCGAGTGGGGTTGAGCCTGGATAATTTATTCGGGCCAATTAATCTCGGGAGCGTGTCTTTACTGTCGGACAAAACCTGCGTGCTCGGCGAAAAACCATGCAGACAAATGGAGCGTGAGAAAGCTCCGCACAGGAGTGTGTCTGAACTGAGAATTAAACCCAGGGTTATCATGGTGTGAGACAGCAGCACGATGCAACACACCACCGAGTCAACTCTTTTTCATAAGGTTATTGCTGGGTTTCCACAAAATATGATAATTACAATAATAGCAATTCTACAGCGCTTTTCAACCGAGGGTCACAAAGCGCTGCACAGAGCTGTGGAGAGAATGGCGCGTCAACAACAACGACATATGAACAGAATATCAGCAACAATAACGTGTTTTGTTGTTATGGTGATGTGTTTTTCAGTCAAGCAGATTTGGAGTAATTAGAAGATATTTTTCACGAAGCCTACTATTCTTTGACATCACTGGGACCTTCAACATCCACAGACTGCAGATATTTTACGGCCAATACATCCACGGCATTAACCAGTGCGGCTGCTGGATCTAAACCGCGGTGAAGACGCGACCACTGGGCTATTGCGCAGCTCAACATAACATGTTAATAAGAGACTGATGTCACAAGCACAGGCAAAACCACGATTATCTGCAATATTTAAGACTTGGAACGAACATTGAAAATGCTGGGACACATGTTGGAACACACCAGGGATGAGTATCCATTTTATTATTTGTGGCCAAGGGAGTCAGGATATAATTATTAATGTTATTGGTACTTTTTGCCAGTATACATATATAAGAGTGGAACAGGTTTTATCATATCTGGCGATTATGCAGGTGTTAAGATCCCAAACACCAAATTAGACACATTTTACAATGTGTCCAGTTTGCACAAGCCACACATACTAGTGGCAAAATATGCAAACCGGTAGCTTTGATAACCTATGCAATGTCCTTCAAACTGACCGACCTTCACAGGCAATGGCTTCCGTTTGAGCCTATTTGCCAGTGTCAGCCGTTGCCAAAAGGCAGTCAGCTCAGGACAATGCAGTATCAATGCTTATAGCTTAGGTGGAGCTGTTAACGCTATGGGTACTTTTTGCCAAGTGTTAAGATTTTAACACCTGCATAATCGCGAGATATGGTAAAACCTGTTCCACTCTTATATAATTATTAATGTGTTCAATACAATGTGGGGAAGTGAAGTCCTTGGTATGTGATGAGCCGTGGAAGAATGCATGTGGTCACGCATTGGCAGAACGCACAATAGAGAGGACACCAACTGTGGGTGAGCTCGTTATTTGGTGGAGAATCGGTTGTTGATGCGAGAGCTTGAGAGATTCAGCGGTTGAAACCGGTGGAGGCTCACATCAGATGAGATCGAGTGTTGATGAGAAGAGAGGGCCGAGAATGCACTGGGCCGAACTGGTGGAAACCAAAACGCTGGGCCCGGGGTGAACGTACGGGGATGCACAGACACCGGGAAGAGACAGCAAGGAGATTCCGCAGATAATAACGAAAACGGGGCCGGAGGAAGAGGACATCAGCAACAGCCTGGACCAGCACAGCGTGTGTGTGGCACAAGCCGGCACAAAGTTCGTTCGGGGAAGGGTGTTCGGCAGAATTGTGTAGCAACATACGTGGTCTAACAGTAGAACGGGATGAGCGATGAAAAATCCACCACCTGTAGAAAGGGAACCCGAGATGATGAAGGGGGGCCCACGAGATCGACGGCGAGAGCGGCCGCAGCTCCAGCGAGGCGGCGCAAACCAGCAGCGGATCGAGCCTGGCTCGGGTGTGCGGCGCTGGGCAGCAAAAACGTCCACAACAGCAGGGGTGAAGGGCACCGGCTGCATCGGTGGCGATGCAAGGGTGGCGGCGGCTATATCGGTGAGACAGCCAGGCCAGCAGTGGAGAATGCCTGACTGCGGCGCGGGTGTGAGATCAGCGTGTGGCGCTGGGGAGCACACCATCATGCATTTTGCTGACAAGTTGCGGATAAAGTGCAAGGAGCCAGACAGAGTACTGTACAACACACGCGCACCGACACAAACTCAAAACCAGTCGTAGAGACTGTGGTAGAAACTGCGGAGTTGGTTCAACGGGAGGGTCGTACAGTTGTGGGTTTTTTGCATCGTTTGCAAGACGAATCACCTTAAAGTTTAACCGCCGCACAAATTTCACAACTACTAAATCATATCGTGGGCGGCGCGGTAGCCCAGTGGTTAGCGCTGTCGCCTCACAGCAAGAAGGTCCCGGGTTCGAATCTCTCGGCTCGCGTGCTTTCTGTGTGGAGTTTGCATGCTCTCCCCGTGTCCGCGTGGGTTTTCGCCGGGCACTCCGGTTTCCTCCCACAGTCCAAAAAGCATGCTGCTACATAGGTTAATTGGCTCGCAGGCTAAATTGACCCGCAGTGCCCGGCGATGGACTGGCATCCCATCGTCGGTATATCCTTGCCTTGCGCCCTGTGTCTGCCGGGATAGGCTCCGGCTTCACCGTGACCCTGATTAGGACTAAGCGGTTTCAGACAATGAGATGAGATGAGAAATCATACCATCCAGCGAGGGAGCGAGCACACTCTTTGATAACTCCTCCCAAAGAGATTCGACTTTAACATCACTCTGTTATAATAATAATCATAATGATCGCATTTATAGAACGCTTTTCACCCGAGGGTCGCAAAGCGCTGCACAGAGCTATGGAGAGAACGGCCGCGTCATCAACGACGACAAGATGAGAACGGCAAATCAGCAATAATAACTTTTTAGGGTTTTTTTACAAATCCGAGCCGTGGCGAGAATGCCATGTCAACAACAACATCAGAACAGTTCAACTAAAAGCCAAACAGCAGCGATAAATTATAAAACATAAACTCAGCAAGAAAATAAATAAC
>JAZEWT010000023.1:9096394-9109122 GCA_036362905.1 Mordacia mordax | reverse complement strand
GCGATGGACCGGCGTCCCGTCGTCGGGTGTATTCCTGCCTTACGCCCTGTGTTTCCGGGATAGGCTCCGGCTTCACCGTGACCCTATATAGGGTCACGGTGAAGCGCTGTCGCCTCCTCCTCACAGCAAGAAGGTCCCGGCATCGAATCTCGGCTCGGGTGCTGCTTTCTGTATGGGAGTTTGCGAGTTCTCTCCCCGTGTCCGCGTGGGCTCCGATCTCTAACACTGGCTCTTATCTCTACACTTACTCTTAATCTCTAACACTGGCTCCTATCTCTAACACTGGCTCCTCTAACAATGGCACGTATCTGTAATACTGGTTCCTATCTCAACATTGGCTCCAATATCTAACACTGGCTCCTCTAACAATGGCACCTATCTGTAATACTGGTTCCTATCTCTAACATTGACTCCTATCTCTAACACCGACTCCCATCACTAACACTGGCTCCTCTAACACTGGCTCCTCTCTCGAACATTGACTCCTATCTCTAACACTGGCTCCTTTGACACTGGTACCTATCTGTAACACCGGCTCCGATCTCTAACACTGGCTCCCATCTCTAACACTTGATAGATGTTTATTATTATTATAGCAGAAAGTACCCAGTGAGCTTGCAAGCTCTAGATGCGGGGGCTCCCCAAACACAACAAGCGTACGAACCGACCGACGCGTCAACATAGCAAAGCGCAAAGTGGGTGAATGGGTGGGCGAGTGGACTGCGGGAGAAAACCGGAGTACCCGGCGAAAACCCACGGCGGACACGGGGAGCGACAGACGACACGGACACAGTACCGAAGTTCCCAGACGAGCGATCCCGGGATCAATCTTGCGCATGGCTCTGCGCTTGGTCCCTCGAGCCCTCGCACCGGGTTAAGAACGAGGAATCGGTTCGGAGGGCGGCGCGGTGGCCCAGTGGTTAGCGCCGACGCCTCACAGCAAGAAGGTCCCGGGTTCGAATCTCTCGGCTCGGGTGCCTTTCTGTGTGGAGTTTGCATGCTCTCCCCGTGTCCGCGTGGGTTTTCGCCGGGCACTCCGGTTTCCTCCCACAGTCCAAACGCATGCTCCTGGATTGGTTGATTGGCTCGCAGACTAAAATTGTCCCGCAATGCCCGGCGATGGACTGGCGTCCCGTCGTCGGGTGTATTCCTGCCTAACGCCCTGTGTTTCCGGGATAGGCTCCGGCTCACCGTGACCCTATATAGGATTAAGCGGTTTCAGATAATGAGATGAGATGAGAATCGGTTCGGAACCCGCGAAGTTAAACCTCCGGGGATCCCGCGAGATTGGCCGCATCGCGACTCTGTCTAAATGTGTCACAATTGCCTCGGGCGCAGGGATCGTGACGAAATGACAGCTGCCGAGTGGGTCATTGTGACAACGCATGAGCCCCTGCCTCCCACGAAGATTCAGGATCATCATCATTCCCTTCGAGCGGCGCGGTGGCCCAGCGGGTAGCGCTGTCGCCTCCTCCTCACAGCAAGAAGGTCCCGGCATCGAATCTCGGCTCGGGTGCTGCTTTCTGTGTGGGAGTTTGCGAGTTCTCTCCCCGTGTCCGCGTGGGTTTTCGCCGGGCACTCCGGTTTCCTCCCACAGTCCAAAAAACACGCTGCTGCATAGGTTAATTGGCTCGCAGACTAAATTTCCCGCAGTGCCGGTGATGGACCGGCGTCCCATAGTGGGTATATCCCTGCCTTGCGCCCTGTGTCTGCCGGGATAGGCTCTGGCTCACCACGACCCTGTACAGGATTAAGCGGTTCTGACAATGAGAGGAGATCATTCTCTTATTCCAGGTACTGAATCCTACAGGACATTTGTGACAATGGTCTTCCACAAATCTCTCTGCTCTTTGAGCTTCTAAGAATATCATCCATCGCTGATATTTGCATTCATCTCGAGAGGCTCTTGACAAGAATAATAACTGCACTTCTGGAGCGCTTTTCACCCGAGGGTCACAAAGCGCTGCGCAGAGCTGCGCAGAGAACGGCCGCGTCAGCAACAACGACATCAGTCAATCTCTGTTGTCCGCGAGCGCCTGAGGACGCCTCTGACGCGCGAGGGCGAAACGTCGCGAGGTGGAGAGAGAGGGAGCGATCGACGCGGCTGTCCCGAGAGAGCAGCTTTTCGAAACAATCATCAATGATTTGTCACCCCTTATTTTCTCATTCCATGATTTATAGCCATTATTTTATTTAGTTGATCCACTCCACTCTGATGTTCTTGTTGTTGAATCACCGTCCTCCCCGCAGCTCTTATTTGCAACAACAAACGGTACCGTTGCTGACGCGCCGTTCTCTCCACAGCTCTGTGCAGCGCTTCGTGACCCTCGGGTGAAGGGCGCTTTTGGAAGCGCAGCGATTATTTTGCGCACGTCACCCGCGAGGTGGAGCCTCGCAGAGCCGGCGCGTGATTCAGCACGAATCATCAGCCACGTCCCCAGGGTAAAAAGAGCGGTCACAATCAATTATTTAACAGAGATAAAAGTCTAGCGGCTTAAATAACCTCGTGTAGAGCAATGGCAAGGAAGCAATTTTGTGGAACGCGCGTGGTGAGCACGGCAGAGTGGTGCGATGGTAAGATCTCATCTCATCTCATTGTCTGAAACCGCTTAGTCCGAAACAGGGTCACGGTGAAGCCGGAGCCTATCCCGGCAGACACAGGGCGCAAGGCAAGGATATACCGAAGATGGGACGCCAGTCCATCGCCGGGCACTGCGGGGAAATTTGGCCCGCGAGCCAATTAAGCTATGTAGCGGCGTGCTTTTTGGACTGTGGGAGGAAACCGGAGTGCCCGGCGGAAACCCACGCGGACACGGGGAGAGCATGCAAACTCCACACAGAAAGGCACCCGAGCCGAGAGATTCGAACGTGGGACCTTCTTGCTGTGAGGCGACAGCGCTAACCACTGGGCCAGCGCGCCGCCCTGGTAAGATCTACTCCTCACATTAAGTCTTGTCCGAGGCGGTTCGATTCCCTGCTAGGGCGCCTCTCGGTGTGGATTTTGTGCATTCTCTCCCCTCTGCGTGGGGGGGTTTCCTCAGGCTGCACCACGACAGGCATCACTTGCGTCGCCCCCAGCTGTCAGAAAACAATTCTCACGGACAGAAACTGCACGCGGACACCAACTGCTAACTAATGTAGTACCGTTTATTGCTCAAAGTTACATAAGTTCATCATCAAGTACATAAAAAGTTAATACAAAAATAATATCGTCGTCATCGTCATCATCATCTTAAATCACACTTTTGTTCTTGCTGCAAAACAAATTGTATTTACAGAAGACGCGGCGCGTTGCGCTGGAGGCAACGCATTGCGACGCAGGAAACGGGCTGCGGTGCAGACAACGCATTGCGATGGAGGAAATGGGCTGCGGTGCAGACAACGCATTGCGCTGGAGGCAACGCATTGCGGTGCAGACAACGCATTGCGATGCAGGAAACGGGCTGCGGTGCAGACAACGCATTGCGATGCAGGAAACGGGCTGCGGTGCAGACAACGCAATGCGATGGAGAAAACGGGCTGCGGTGCAGACAACGCATTGCGCTGGAGGCAACGCATTGCGGTGCAGACAACGCATTGCGGTGCAGACAATACATTGCGATGGAGGAAACGGGTTCACTGCGAGCAGACAATGCATTGCGATGTTGGAAACGGGTTGCGGTGGAGGCAACGCATTGCGATGGAGGCAACACGTTGTGGTGGTGGCAACGCGTTACGGTGGAGGCAACGCATTGTGGTACAGGCACGAGTTACGGTGGAGGCAACGCGTTAAGGTGGAGGCAACGCGTTAAGGTGGAGGCAACGCGTTGCGGTGGAGGCAACGCGTTGCGGTGGAGGCAACGCGTTGCGGTGGAGGCAACGCGTTGCGGTGGAGGCAACGCGCACTCCGGTGGAAGCAACGCGGAGCAGGGTTTGTCGAAAGCGGAAGCCACGAGATTCGGAACCAGGCGAATTAAAAAAAAACGCGCATTTCACCCGAAGCACAGGGCAGTCTACATCTGACCTCTTTTTGTTCTACGACACAGGATTACAAATCATCATCATCGTCACGTAACAGTTGAATCACCAGCGGAGCCCACGTGATTTTAAAAGCGTACGCGAGGCAAGCGGACGCAAACTGGCCGCGTAACTGCCGTTGACAGTTGGGTAATTTTTATTAACTTTTATTTTACATTTAAGCTGGAAGAAACCGGGGAGCTGTGTAGCTCTTGTTAACAGTTGTCCCAGCGGGAAGGGGCAAGCAGGATAATTAACCTGGGCGGCATGTCAAAGGAGATTGGGCGGCGGGGTGGCCCTGAGCCTTAAAAAAATAAAATCCTGCCCAAAAAGGTTCGATCTTCACCTCGGGCGCCTTTCTGCATCGAGTCTGCGCATTCTCTCCCCCTCTTCCGCGCGGGTTTCCTCTGGGTTCTCCGGTTTTCCTCCCACAACTCAAAAAGTTCTTAATTAATTGTCCGATAACATCGTAAAATACAGGAAGCAGTGTCTGGCGTGTTGGCGCCGGCTGACTCTCCCACCCCTGCCCCCTCCCTCTCCATATCTCGTCCGTGACCGGGCGTGGAATTTGCGTGGTGCGTTATAAATTATATTATGATCATCGTCTTTTCCTTTCCTTACAGAACGGATCCACCTGGTATTTATATCTCATCTCATCTCATCTGTCAGAAACCGCTTAGTCCTGTACAGGGTCGCGGTGAGCCGAAGCCTATCCCGGCAGACACAGGGCGCAAAGCAGGTATATACCCACGATGGGACGCCAGTCCATCACCGGGCACTGCGGGCAATTTAGTCTGCGAGCCAATTAACCGATGCAGCGGCATTTTTTCTTGGACTGTAGGAGGAAACCGGAGTGCCCGGCGAAAACCCACGAGGACACGGGGAGAGAACTCGCAAACTCCCACACAGAAAGGCACCCGAGCCGAGATTCGAACCCTGGGACCAGTATTTATACTCTCATCTCATCTCATTATCTGAAACCGCTTAATCCTATATAGGGTCACGGTGAGCCGGAGCCTATCCCGGAAACACAGGGCGTAAGGCAGGAATACACCCGACGACGGGACGCCAGTCCATCGCCGGGCATTGCGGGACAATTTTAGTCTGCGAGCCAATCAACCTATCCAGGAGCATGCTTTTGGACTGTGGGAGGAAACCGGAGTACCCGGCGAAAACCCACACGGACACGGGGAGAGCATGCAAGC
Source organism: Mordacia mordax (assembly GCA_036362905.1). Taxonomy (NCBI): domain Eukaryota; kingdom Metazoa; phylum Chordata; class Hyperoartia; order Petromyzontiformes; family Petromyzontidae; genus Mordacia; species Mordacia mordax. Next base: position 9,103,921 of record JAZEWT010000023.1, on the reverse strand, counting down.
TCCACACAGAAAGGCACCCGAGCCGAGAGATTCGAACCCCGGACCTTCTTGCTGTGAGGCGACAGCGCTAACCACTGGGCCACCGCGCTGCCCCGGTATTTGTACTGAAAGAGGAAATCTTGCCGAAACATTGATGCTCTTGTAAATGCGTTCAAGCTTTCCACGAGATGGCTACTGTTGTTGTCCAAATTGGTTGAAACCGTCGTTGCTTTTGGCCCCCGATTGGCAGATTTGTAAAATTGTATCGATCTCGCGAATAATCGGGCTCCTGGGTATTAAGCAACTTGTTGAGAGACGTGGCAGCCACGATTGGTGGGCATCATTTTCAGAACCTGCTTTATTTTGTCGAGGGTCACAGGGCCACAATGCAGGGATATACCCAGCATAGGACGCCGCTCTATCACAAGAGACTGGTGGGCAATTTTGTCAGAAGGACGATTAACCTTGACGGAAGCACGTGTCTGGTCTGTGGGAGTAAACCGGAGTACCCGGTTAAAACCCACGAGGGCACAGGGGGAGAGAGAGAGAGAACACGCGAACTCCACGCAGAAAGGCGGCGCCCCATCCGGGAATCGAACCCGGGTGCTTCTTGCTGCGTGGCGGCAGCGCTTCTTGCTGCGCGGCGGTAGCGCTGCTCGCTGCACCGCCGCCCCCCCAGCTAAAAGCCGTACACCTTGCCAAAGGCGAATTTGAAAGTTGGAGACAAGTCTTTTGGGAGTCACACGTCATGTTTCCCCGCTGATTTCGATAACGTGACCACGATAACGTGACCACGATGACGTGACTATGACGACGTGACGACGACGTGACGACGACGTGACCACGACAACGTGACTATGACGATGGTCACGATTTCTAAATGTGCGAGATGAGCAAAAACTACGATCTGTTGACAACTGAGGATCGCTCTCCACAGCCGCTCTTTCGGGATAGCCGTATCGAGCGTTCCTCCCCTCTCCTTCGCGACATTTCGCCCGCCGCGTTGGAGGCGTCACCATCATCAGCCTGACGGCGCCTCTGCCAGGTGGCAAAGTTAAAATGTCACGAACAGAGATTTTTGGAAGTGGTACAAAGGGGGCAAAATATGACTTTTCAAATCCGTCCAGAGTTTGGACCTGTCCGGGTGAATTTTATAAATCATAATTAAGTCAAATCCGCGCTTGGCAAATTATTGATCCAGGTAGACAGGGTGACAGGCATCCCCCGTCTCACTTTGTCTACCTGGATTACAGTCGACGCACAGCCACGTTTATCTCCGCCAGCGTTACAACGCCATTATCACGTGGGCTCCCGGTGTCTAACTTGCTATGTATAAACAAAAGAAACGATATATATATAAAAAAACAAACCGCACGTACATTTATATATGAGAATGAAATCTCCCCGCTGGCGTCATTCAATGAGGCAGGTTTGTAGTGAATCGCGGAAATAATGAAGGCGGGTTTCAACGCAGTCACTGAATCAGGCAGCATCGCTTACGCGAACTGAGCGGGTATTCCCGCGCGAGAGGGCCCGGGATCGATTCTCGACCTCGCGGCGTCGCACCGTTACGCGAGGTCGTTCCCTCGCAGTCGATCCGCCCCCAGCCACGAGAGGCGCTATCGTTCTGGGGTTTGACAACCTATACCGCGACCGGGAATCGGCACAGTTCGAGCCGGGGAACGGGTTGGGGGGGGGTGAGGGATGGTGAGGGGTGGATGGGGGTAAGGGATGATGATGTGGCAAGGGGTAAGAGGTGGTGAGTGTGGATCGTATCACCCTCACCACTAATTGGGCAGCATGTGTCTGTTAATTCCCAGCAGTATCTAATCTGGACATAGTATCCTCAGTACACCGAGTCACGAATGGCTGTCTAACAGCGGATTTGGTCTCAGCCTAATAATAATAATAATCACGCAAAGCTCGCGGAGAGTTGCCCGTAAGAGCTGCGGTTTTCGGTACAGCCGTGTCGAGCGCTCCTCCCTCGTTCGCATTCACGGCGTTTCACCTCTCCCACGTCGGAGGCATCGTCGACCTTATGAGTTGAATCTCTGGAAGTTGTCGCGGTTGTACGGCGCGATTCCGCCAAGGACACCGCGGTTTCAGTTGCAAACGTTTGGCCGTTAAGCCTGAAGACGCCAATCGCCGCGGGAGGTGAAACGTCGCGAAGAAGGGAGGAGAAACGCTGGGCGGCTGTCCCGAAAGAGCGGGTCTCGTACATCGAACCATAAAATCCTGCATCAACACAAACATCTCGACCGTCGGCTCGCAACAAGTCAGGCGATTCACCACACAGTTTGTGTTCCTCTAACACAAATGGGCAGACTGAGCAACGGGCGAGTGGGGTATGAATACTGCTTTGTTTCGGCCCCGTAGTGTTAACCGACGACAACACGACGTTACGCACAAGGTTTGCTCGCAAACAGCGGAAGCGTAATCGCGCGAAACGCGGAGACGAGCGACGCGAGCCCGAGCGACCGCTTGCGATTCATTCCACCGCGAGACGTTTACGCGAAACGCGCACACGTTCGACTCATAAAAAAATAAACGTAACAATGTGGAAACATTTTCACCCAACATCCCTTTTGTGCACGTCTGGCTAAATAAAAACCCACAATTCCGACGGACAGAAATAACCAATCGCACACAAGCCTTTCCAGGCGTCCGACTCAAGTTGAACGTGGATTTGCGTTCGACCAATCGGATGCTCGCGACGACGCGACTGTGACGACCTCGGAAGGCTGTCTGCGATTGGTCAGGGCAGCTCACGGAGGGGCCGCGCGGTTCGAGGGTAACTCAGCTGAAAGTAACGACAGCGATCCCTTGCTCCGACGCGAAACGACCCGGAGAGCACTGCGAAACGCAAACGCGCTAGCCCTTTGATCGTACAATACACTCCGTACGGTAACGTCAAACAGTACAGTGCACTCCGTACGGTAACGTTAAACAGTACAGTACACTCCGTACGGTAACGTTAAACAGTACAGTACACTCTGTATGGTAACAACAGTACAGTACGCTCTGGTAACGTCAAACAGTACAGTACGCTCCATACGGTGACATCAAATGTACAGTACGCTCCGTACAGTAATGTCAAACAGTACAGTTCACTCCGTACGGTAACGTCAAATGTACAGCACGCTCCATACGGTAACATCAAACAGTACAGTGCGCTCTGTACGGTAACGTCAAATGTACAGTACGCTCCGTTCGCGAGCGGTACCTTACGCAGGCTACAACTACACCCCCGAAATGCGCGGAGATAATAAATACAGATTCGGTAAATGTTCACTTCGCTCTCCGCGTCAGAATTTCAGCTGACAAAAGCACAAGTAAGATTAAAGTAAAAACGTGTTTCGTTAAAATGCTGCCGATCATTTTTTTTCTCATCTCATCTCATTGTCTGAAACCGCTTAGTCCTATACAGGGTCACGGTGAAGCCGGAGCCTATCCCGGCAGACACAGGGCGCAAGGCAAGGATATGCCGACGATGGGACGCCAGTCCATCGCCGGGCACTGCGGGGCAATTTAGCCAGCGAGCCAATCAACCTATGTAGCAGCGTGCTTTTTGGACTGTGGGAGGAAACCGGAGTGCCCGGCGAAAACCCACGCGGACACGGGGAGAGCATGCAAACTCCACACAGAAAGGCACCCGAGCCGAGAGATTCGAACCCGGGACCTTCTTGCTGTGAGGCGACAGCGCTAACCACTGGGCCACCGCGCCGCCCTGATCATTTTTTTTGTATTTTATGTATAGCTACCGTACTCGAAATTCATCGGCGATGCAAACTTAAAAAAAAACCTTCGAATAAAAATGTTTAAAACCAGTTTGTAATGTAGTGTTTAACATTCTAAAGCACGTTTGTTCTTGTTCTCTTCTGATAGAAACGAGACATCTAAAACACTACGTCATGCTGACACGTTAAGGCACTGTTGTGAATGCATGTCGGACGAACATCTATATACATGATTATTTTAAAAAGCACACACGCGCATCAAAATATCTAGTTTCACTTCTACATCTCGTGAGATTCAAGGCAAGTAAGTCCTTACGAGATACGCGGATAACACGGGATTATAGGCAATGCTTTACATAGAGCAGGATTTTCTTATCCGAGTACCGTTAATGAGTTGATTCGACGTTATCTGCGTTTAATTCCTCTGCCTCCGTTCCAGGAACGTGGGGCGACCGTGCTGCGCGAACATTCGCACTTCCTCACAGAGAGAGAGAGTCCTGCCCGAGACCGATTCGAATCTCAGCTCTAACACCGGTTCCTGTCTTTAATACTGGTTCTTATCTCTGATACCGGTTCCTGTCTTTAATACTGGTTCTTATCTCTGATACCGGTTCCTGTCTTTAATACTGGTTCTTATCTCTGATACCGGTTCCTGTCTTTGATACTGGTTCTTATCTCTGATACCGGTTCCTGTGTTTAATACTGGTTCCCATCTCGAACACCGGCTCCTGTCTCTAATACTGGTTCCTATCTCTAACACTGGCTCCTGTCTCTAATACTGGTTCCTATCTCTAACACCGGCTCCTGTCTTCAAGTCGGGTTCCTATCTCTGAAACCGGTTCCTGTCTCTAATTCTGGTTCCGATCTCTAACACTGGCTCCTGTCTTTAACACTGGTTCCTATCTCTGATACCGGTTCCTGTATTTAAAACTGGTTCCTATCTCTGAAACCGGTTCCTGTCTCTAATACTGGTTCCTATCTCTAACACCGGCTCCTATCTGTAATACTGGTTCCTATCTCGAACACCGGCTCCTGTCTCTAATACTGGTTCCTATCTCTAACACTGGCTCCTGTCTCTAATACTGATTTCTATCTCTAACACTGGCTCCTGTCTCTAATACTGGTGACTATCTCTAACACTGGCTCCTGTCTCTAATACTGATTCCTATCTCTACCACTGGCTCCTGTCTTTAATATTGATTCCTATCTCTAACACTGGCTCCTGTCTCTAATACTGATTCCTATCTCTAACACTGGCTCCTGTCTCTAATACTGGTTCCTATCTCTATCACCAGCTCCTGTCTCTAATACTGGTTCCTATCTCTAACACCGGCTCCTGACTCTAATACTGATTCCTATCTCTAACACTGGCTCCTGTCTCTAATTTCTGATTCCTATCTCTAACACTGGCTCCTGTCTCTAATACTGGTTCCTATCTCGAACACCGGCTCCTGTCTCTAATACTGGTTCCTATCTCTAACACTGGCTCCTGTCTCTAATACTGGTTCCTATCTCTAACACCGGCTCCTGTCTCTAATACTGATTCCTATCTCTAACACTGGCTCCTGTCTCTAATACTGATTCCTATCTCTAACACTGGCTCCTGTCTCTAATACTGGTTCCTATCTCTAACACCGGCTCCTGTCTCTAATACTGGTTCCTATCTCTAACACCGGCTCCTGTCTCTAATACTGATTCCTATCTCTGATACCGGTTCCTGTATTTAATACTGATTCCTATCTCTAACACTGGCTCCTGTCTCTACCCCTACCAGAGAGTCAGTCCAGCGGTAACATCTGTGCATCTTCAGAGTGCGGTACGATTCCAGTCTCCAGCGCCGCATTTCTGCGTGCAGTTTGTGTGTTCTCTCCCCCGGCTCTGCGTGGGTTTCCTCCTAATACCCTGGTTTCCTCCCATAACAAGAAACAAACAAACCTTCATTGGTCAATAACGTCATTGTACATAGGCTGCAGTGTCTCGCAAATGTTGGCACGGGCTGACCTTTCGAACACCTAAAGACATTTAATAAATACCGTTATGAACTGTAAAAAAAATGTTTTAAGTCAATTCAACTGAGAGTCTGCGTAGGACAGAGGAGGAGGAGGCGGTGGAGTGCTGACTTCCTGGCTAAATGTACGTTTGTATATTTACTGGGCGAAGAGTCTTCACAAGACACCGTACAGATGTTTGCTGTTCCGTACACAATCTCCAAAAACGAGGTCGTCTGTTCGTGGGTGGTGTCGGCTCATCATGCCTCCCGGGGGTGGATAAAATCGGGCAACGGTACTAGTTTGTGGGAAAAAAATCCATCGAGTGCGGCAGCAGCGTTTGGGGTAGGCCTTCATCTAGCAGCGGATAGAAGACGTGCGGCAAGCGGCGTCCGATTAGGTCCTCGGTTCGTCCTTCACCGCCACGATCCTTCACCGACTCGGCGTGGTGAAGTATGGTCAAGCCAGCCCCTCCCACGCATCGCAGGAAGGCCTTTGTTCAGCAGCAGCGGGTAACGAAGGGCCGCGTGTTACCATTAAAGTTAACCATGTCCCGTTTGAAAAATCTCACGAAAAATTCTACGCAACGGTGACCTTCCGCATGCATTAATCGGCAGTCCTAGACAAGTGATGGAAATTACACGTTCTTATGGCAGTGCTCGGTCTGTCCAAAGAACATCTGTTGAAATCCCAGAGAGTCAGCGTGATTACCGTGCTCATGTCGTTGCAACGAGGTGGGTGGTAGTGGCAGGGTGGTGCAAAGGTAACACCCGTGCCGCCTCCTCCTCCTCACAGACATATGTTCGATTCCCACCTCGGGTGCCTTTCTGTGCCGGTTTAGCATGCTCTCCCCCCGTTCTGTGCGGGCTTCCTCCTGGTTCCCTGGTTTTCTCCCACCGTTCAAAAACACGCTGCCCAGGTTAATTGGCCTACCGACTACAATTTCCTCTGCTGCCGTGCGACGAACCGGCGTCCCATGCTGGGCACAGCTCCGCCTAGCAACCCGTAGGTTTGTCCCGGGCTCGATGTGCGGTGGGAATCGCTCCCGAGAGCGGCAACATCCGCGGCCCCTCTCGCGGGCCCGCGACAAACCCGCATCGCTGGACACCGCCATCCGGGAGAAGCAGTTCTGGGGAGCAATCCTCAATCATCCGGTCGCGACTGTACTTTCTCAATTAACAATAGATTAACGTCTCAATTAATGAGCCGCGGCTCGAGGTCTAACGAAACGCTTACGCCTGGGGTGACTGTTACGTAAGGCCACGGCGGAAGCGCGCACGGTGAGTAGTGAATCGGGAATTCCAAAGCGTAGACGATGTTTCAATCTGGTCACGCGGAACCGGGCCCTTCTAAAGTCTCTTTGAATATCGCAAAGATTGTGTACAGCGTTACCGTGTGAAGCTCTTTACTCAGACACCGCCCCCGCTTGATCTGCGATTCCATTTCATGTTTAATTCACCGCAAAATATACCGCGGAGGGGCGGCACGGTGGCCCCAGTGGGTAGCGCTGTCGCCTCACAGCAAGAAGGTTCCGGGTTCAATTCCCGGCTCGGGTGCCTTTCTGTGCGGAGTTTGCGAGTTCTCTGCTCGTGCCTGCATGGGTTTTCATCGGATACTCCGTTTTCCTCCCACCGTCCAAAGACACTTTGCTGCCGATGTCAATTGGCCTGCCGAGTAAATTGCCCAAAAGTTCCCTGCGATGTACTGGCGTCATATCCTGGGTATTCCCCCACCTAGCGCCCTGTGTCTGCCGGGATAGGCTCTGCCCCCTCCCCCCCGCGACCCTGTACAGGATTAAGCGGGTAGTGATGACGTCATTAGAA
>JAZEWT010000023.1:9077904-9090433 GCA_036362905.1 Mordacia mordax | reverse complement strand
GTTGCTCAGAGATCCACAAATGAATCGCGAAACACATCTTTACCCATGCTGCATCATCACAGCAGTGTGTCCTCTGCTCGCAGTCACGGGCCCATTATAACTTTAAATCATGCACCAATGCACACAAATGCATGCGTTTGCATAACTGCATTCATTAGAGATTGGGCAAAAATGTGGCACGCGAGTAATTAAAAAAGTAATAGGAATGAGCTGTACAATAAAATAACGTGATATATTATACGAACAAGTTTAAAACTGTTAAGACAGTATTTGTAGACGCCCCACAGTGAAACCATAAGTTGTTGAGTAAAAAAAAGAGCCACACATGATAGGATTTAAAAATCATTATTATTCGCATTGGAGAGCTTCACTGAATCTCAATAATATGATCCAGGGGGACCCGGTATCAGATTGCTGGTGAATTTCTGTTTGAACATCGAATATACAGCAGCCAGCCGAAGTGCTTAAAGAAAGGCTGTGCCTCAATAGGAAGGTTCATGCAAACTCTGCATGGACAGGTTAGGAGCCTACTTGCTCTACTGCTTTTTACAGGCGTCTCACTTCATCTGTGTGTGGTTTTTCGCCTCTTAAAAAATCCACCTCAGAAGGGCCATGGTGGAACTGTGCTTTGCGCACTGTGCTGTGAACCTGCATTAACACGGACTGGGTTCACAGCACAGTGTGACTCGTGGCCCGTGTATTAACACGTATTTATTTTTGAAAACATCTTAATACAGAGAAAACAGCAGATCTGCACAATTGTTTGCACCAGTTTACCAATTGGCCACCTTCCCGCTCGTCTGTGATTCTGCTACAATTGTGAGATGCAAGTTGCATTAGCAATGCGAAATGTAACTAAACATCAATAATATACCAATCCTTGACAGAGTTGGTGAGTGATATCTGAACCAGTCCTGAAAATATTTTCCCCAGCAAGCCATAGTGACCAGAGTGGTGACGTATGGCGAAATAATCTTCACGGTCGCCACAGCGTTGGGAGGCCCTTCATCCAGCAGTGGATTTACAAAGTGCTATACATTACTAGCAATAAACATCCTACCTCAAAAAGGAAGATTATCCTGTCAAAAAACACAGGACAGGCGGAAACCCAAATGAAATGTCAACCCCAGCCTCCCTGCGTGAGAGACGCACGATTACCTTGTGCCAGCCCTTGAGAGGCCACTTGCGTTTTTTGAGCAGGAAGCCTTCATGCTTCTCGGGCTTGTGAACGTCCGGCTGGCCCGACCGGAGCCCCTCGATGATCTCCCACCCCTGTGCATCCTGGGCAGATTTTAAAAAAAGAGAGAGAGAGAGAGAGAAAGGACAACGGAGGTTTGGTTCAAGCTGAGTATCGGTGTAGGTCTTCAGAGCTCGGTGTATGACAATTGCTAATTTTTTTTCGCATTTTCATGAAAAATAAATATAATAATAATTGCACTTCCAGAGCGCTTTTCATCCCAGGGTCACAAAGCGCTGCACAGATCTGTGGAGAGAACGGTATGTCTGTGACGACAATGACTTATAAACGGAACATCGACAATAATAACGGGTTTTTTTTGTTACAAATCTGAGCTTTGGAGAGCGCGACATATCACCAACAACGATATCAGAACAATTTATTTGAAAGTCAAATAATGGCTATAGGGCGGCGCGGTGGCCCAGTGGTTAGCGCTGACGCCTCACAGCAAGAAGGTCCCGGGTTCGAGTCTCTCGGCTCGGGTGCCTTTCTGTGTGGAGTTTGCATGCTCTCCCCGTGTCCGCGTGGGTTTTCGCCAGGTACTCCGGTTTCCTCCCACAGTCCAAAAGCATGCTCCTGGATAGGTTGATTGGCTCGCAGACTAAAATTGTCCCGCAATGCCTGGCGATGGACCGGCGTCCCGTCGTCGGGTGTATTCCTGCCTTACACCCTGTGTTTCCAGGATAGGCTCCGGCTTACCGTGACCCTATATAGGATTAAGCGGTTTCAGATAATGAGATGAGATAATGGCTATAATTTAGAGTGCATTTCTGGAAAAACACATTTTTTGAGAAGTACGCTTACAAGCTGCTCTTTCAGGCAAGCCGTGTCGAGCGTTCATACTTTTCCCATCGTGACGTTTCGCCTCCTGCACTGGATCCCGACAATGCCTCCAAGGAGCATCTCTTGGGAACAATTTTCAAATTGAGTCTCAAAACAACAAATTCATGAATATTTTTCCATTTTTGCCAATTGTTCTTTCCCCCTCAAAATAATATTCCACCCATGCACAGGTTTTCACGCCACGAGCTAAAGACAACTTGATTTCGAGCTCGCAATGGTGACTGGCGAGTCTCCTAGAATCACACAATATCCCCAGGGAATACCATCAGCGAAGTTCTGCTCATTGTCCCTCATTCGTATTCAGAGCCGAGAGTACCGTACCTTCACCAAGCACGGCGCATTCACTCAACCCGACAATCAAAGCTGGAATTCGCCGAATGCTTTACTCCTCATTCTCGGAAAATAGTAAATTAAGCAACGCACCTTGCGTGAAGCAATGGTTATTTTGTGTGGTCATTCGTCAGTGTTCTAAGACCATCAACACTCGAGGAACTGGTTGAATTACAGGTGTAGAGAAATAACATTTCCATCGGCTGGTTTAGGGTTATGGTTAAGCGCTATATTGGTTATGTTAACATTACGATCAAACACGTGGCAGTGAAAAGCAAAGCCATAGTAAAATAAAACTACACAATTGTTGCACGAATAGTGAATAACCTCAACACACTGTGGCCATATAAGAGAGAATAAGATAGCAGGTAATGTTTCAGCCAAGGGCCCAACTTCACAGCACAGAGGCCAGAGAGGCAAACAAATTCCAAATTCGTTGATGTTTTTTTTACAATTCCTGTTTGTGCACCACTACCAATGCAGTATCGCTGAATCATATTTTTCATGACCAAGTTTAGAAAGAGGTTTTTAAAATCGAGGTTTCAGTTGAAAATGTGTGGATCTGACGTACGTGAATAAAGACGACTTTGCATTTAGAAAAACGAGTCAAATTGTTTGAAAAATGTCAGGCAGAAATATTTTTAAGGAACTTGCCCATATTCTTTCCCGAGCTCAGTGCTTTGAGATGGCAACTTCGAGCCAGGTGGACCAACCCAGCCACCTCATATGTCTGGTAACATAAACCATTTCACTCGGTACTCTCTGTATTAAAGCTGGTAGCAGCCAGCGCTGTATAGTCTGGGTCACAGAGTTGTGCATTTAAATGAGAGCTCTGTGGTCAATGCATCATTTATAAAGTTGTGTAAGTTTTCTGCCAAGTACGAAATAATCTGTCTCCGAATATTACAAACCCTGATCATTAATTCAAATGTTGCGGAATTACTACTCACATTCCCAGACAAGCCGACTGAATATAATTGCAAACATAATGTAAATTGTACTTTTAATAAGGTTGTTATTAGTTTTCCGGTGGAAGTGAAAAAATATTAACTTCTGCTTTGGCACGAAGAGCACAGAAATAGGTTACAATGTGTGCATATTACGCGTGGGAGATTGCATTGGGAATATCGCATTGAGAATATTGCATTGGGCATATTGCGTTTGGAATATCATATTGGGAACATCGCATTGGTAATCACACATTGGGACTGCTGCATGCGTACACTGCCCTCGTAACATTGCATGTGCAAAACTGCACTCATACCTTGCATTTGGAAGACTGGACGTGCAAGAATACCTGTGTGATCATATTTCACACGTTGTTCTACAGCGACGTGTATATATTTAAAAAAAAACCCAATTTTTTTTATTGAGGCAGATTTGCTGTGAGGTAGGTATATTGAAATCCACGTACGATCTTTGATTATTTTTTGTAAGGTATAACTATTTACCCTACTGGGCACGGTGGCCAAGTGGGTAGCGCTGTCGCCTCACAGCAAGAAGGTCCCGGGTTCGAATCTCGGCTCGGGTGCCTTTCTGTGTGGAGTTTGCATGTTCTCTCCACGTGTCCGCGTGGGTTTTCGCCAGGCACTCCGGTTTCCTCCCACAGTCCAATAAACATGCTGCTGCATAGGTTAATTGGCTTGCTGACTAAATTGCCCGCAGTGCCCGGTGATGGACTGGCGCCCCATCGTGCGTATATCCTTGCCTTGCACCCTGTATCTGCCGGGATAGGCTCCGGCTCACCGCGACCCTGCACAGGACTAAGCGGTTTCTGACAATGAGATGATGAGAATGTGCCACCACACGTGACATCCGACAGCTAAAGAGAGGCAACGATTTTTAGCTCCAGAGTTGCTCGAGATATTGTCCTCATAGGCATGATAGCATCTGCACAGACACCTGAAGTGACATGCTTAAAGGAAATGCAGATTCATATCAAACTGATGTTGCACCAGGGACTGACACTGCTTGTCTGAACAACGTGTTCAGGCGAGTAAATAAATAACCCCCAATGCTTATGAAGTCTCTTTAAAGCTCTCCTTTAATGCTTGGAATGTCGCACGTTGACAGCACTGTAGACCCAGTCAATGGCTCGATTTATCCACAGCAACCCACTGTTGCTAAGGGAAATTACTAAAGCACTCGGTGGGCTATCAGCAGGCTGCATTACGGGTGCGCGTATGTAGGTTATTAGCAGGCAGCAGATAAAATGTTAAACAGTAACTGCAGCAGTTATTAATTCAGTCAAGCAAGCCTCTGTTGTGCAATAAATATAATAAATCCGCGGTAATGCTGAAGCCCTTTAGTGAATACATCCGTAGGCGTATAAGAGCATTTATGGTGCAAGACTTATTGTTTCGTGTTGCAAACACATTTGCATATACACGTGCAGGCAGCTTTGTTTAAAGCTATAACTGACAAATACTAACGATGTGTGTTAATGGTTTGGTGCCATGGTCCAGCAGGTAGAGCTCACCGCTGATTATGTTTTATGTCTGTTGCATCGCAATAATCCCACATCCAGAGCTTGCAAGAGAGTATCTCATCTCATCTCATTATCTGAAACCGCTTAATCCTATATAGGGTCACGGTGAAGCCGGAGCCTATCCCGGAAACACAGGGCGTAAGGCAGGAATACACCCGACGACGGGACGCCGGTCCATCGCCGGGGTGTATGTAGAGTCGACATGTTCTTTCCGTGTCTGCATGTGCTTTGCTGGGTACTCCGGTTTACTCTCAGCACTCAAGGACGTGCTGCTGCCGAGCTTAATCGGTCTAAATTACTCCTGGTGGGGTGGCGCGCGGTGGCCCAGTGGTTAGCGCTGTCGCCTCCTCACAGCAAGAAGGTCCCGGGTTCGAATCTCTCGGCTCGGGTGCCTTTCTGTGTGTGGAGTTTGCATGCTCTCCCCGTGTCCGCGTGGGTTTTCGCCGGGCACTCCGGTTTCCTCCCACAGTCCAAAAAGCATGCTGCTACATAGATTAATTGGCTCGCAGACTAAAATTGTCCCGCAGTGCCCGGCGATGGACTGGCGTCCCATCGTCGGTATATCCTTGCCTTGCGCCCTGTGTCTCTCTTTATTGACGAGTCATTTAAGCACCACACACACGTACTCGCCCCTTTTGAGTGAGACTCAAGACGTACGCGAACATGAGGGCAGACACGAATTACGTGCAAAGATAAGATACAAATATCCAAAGGTACAGTGGCGGGGATGGATGCCGCACACTAAGACTTGCTGGTATATTTAGCCAAGTACTAATGCGCTGTAATGCCTTTCTGAAAGCCATTACCAAAATGGCTGGGCTTGATGTTTTGCTTGCATTCCATGTGATTTGCTGCCGTGTTTGCCAATGGATAAATTAGCCCCCGGGGACCCGCTTAGAAGCATTTGTTGGAAAGCAAGGCTGTTCAAGTGATAATGTTTAAATAATGTTTATATATGCAGACTGTTTCGTCTTTTAATAGAGGCATGCTTGTCTGTCGATGCACCCGAGGACGGAACCTTCTCAACACAGCGATTATGCAGGTGTTAAGATGTTAACACCTGCATAATCGCCAGATACGGTAAAACCTGTTGTAATCTTATATATGTATACCGGCAAAAAAGTACCCATAGCACTCAATTTGACACAAAACAGAGCAGTGAACTCAATATTTCGAATTGTGTATAATATCGGTAATATATTCTAACGCCGCAATGTAATTTTAATTATATATAATATTTACAAAGCAGGGACACCAGAATAAATTAACCCAGAGACGGAAATAATTATAGCGCATGAAAATAAATTACCTCCAAGATGCTCGACTGAAACGTTTCGATTATTATACCTGTAAATACTACGTAAAATACATCCCTGGAGACCTATTTGTGCAGCGAGAATTATGCTATCACATAATTTATTACGCTTGGGTGAGGAGGGTAAAGAATTAAAGCGAGTGTGCGTGTGTGTGCGCACATGTGTAGAGCAGTGGGACATACAACGTGCTCCCAAATCCCAGTGACGTGAATTCAATTGCAGGCCAGTTATCATTGGTCGAGTGATATCTGGACCTGTCTGTTCTGGCAATCGCACAGTTTGACTGGACCTAAAGGAATATCTGGTGTCATGAGTAAACATTGGCACTAGGGAGCAAAAGATGCTGACCACGTGCACGCTTGTGCACCCTTCTATCCTTTAGAGGTACTCACTACATTATTTTGCTCCTAAGGCCTGTATGGCAACACGAGGAATAATTTACCTCTTTTACAGTGCACATGACAGCCGTCCCGGTACTGGTGGCTTTCCATGCCATGCCAAGTCTGAGCCAAACTGTGAAACCGTGGCCTCACAAGATGTTTGAATCTGGCTCAGAGCTAAGCTCTGCCAGGGGCCAAACTCATGACGTTATCACTGCGTACGACGTCAGTCAGTACAACTCAAACATCCACAAGTGTTTCGACTTGTTCATTGTGGATGATGGCACAACCCACGCGCTGCACTGAAATGTCATGACCTGGCACAGCGACAGCAACAGCCATGCCGAGTCAGGATGGCACGGCTGCTGTTCGAACGTTCGTTGTATCGCAGGAGTCCTGGGTGATTTCTACCGTAATTATGAAAATGTATCCGTCTGTTGTTGTTGCGAGTGCGTGCGTGCGTGCGTGGACCCACTTTTTTGGGAGAGGGCTGTATTGGCGTGAGGCGGGAGGCCAGGAGGGTGTCGTGGCCTGCAGACACGGGGCTCTCGTCTGCACTTGTCATCGACTGGCGGCACAAAGACAGAGTAGTCAGACATTGCACTGCAGCTGCATTTCTTTGTAAAATAAAAAATAATATATGGATTATATTGCATTTCTGTGTGGAGTTTGCATGTCCTCTCCGTGTGCGTGTGGGTTTTCGCCGGGCACTCCGGTTTCCTCCCACAGTCCAACAAACAGGCGGCTGCAAAGGTTGATTGGCTTGCAGACTAAATTTCCCGCAGTGCCCAGTGATGGACTGGCGTCCCATCGTGGGTATATCCCTGCCTTGTGTCGTGCGTCTGCCGCGATAGGCTCCGGCTCACCGCGACCCTGTACATGACTAAGCGGATTCTGACGATGAGATGAGATTTTATATTGCTCATAGTCGAATCAGCCCAATATTCCACTAACGACGATTACATGACTACCAATTCATGGAAATGCAAGAGTTGTCAGAGTAGAAGGACTGGCTCTTGCCATTGACGTGTGGAATTACCTCCACCGGATCAGGGCCACCAAAGGAGAGAAGTGCCATCCCAGTGGTCATGCAAAAAAAAAAATTACCGGGTAGCACGAAGGTGGCAGGGTGGCACAGTGTTAAGATCTTCATCTCACAGAAAGAAAAATCCTGTCCGAGGCAGTTCATTTCCCTCTTTTCTGTGTGGAGTTTGTGTCGTCTCTGCCCAATGTGCTGCGTGGCTTTCCATCGGGTTCTCAGAATTCCTACCACAACTAAAAGAGCACCAATTAATGAGATGTTCGATAACACCACAATGTATAGGACGCAGTGTCTGGCAGAGCAGGAATTTGCAAGAGCTACCAATTGTATCGGGCGGCGCGGTGGCCCAGTGGTTAGCGCTGTCGCCTCCTCACAGCAAGAAGGTCCCGGGTTCGAATCTCTCGGCTCGGGTGCCTTTCTGTGTGGAGTTTGCATGCTCTCCCCGTGTCCGCGTGGGCTTTCGCTGGGTACTCTGGTTTCCTCCCATAGTCCAAAAGCATGCTCCTGGATAGGTTGATTGGCTCGCAGACTAAAATTGTCCCGCAATGCCCAGCGATGGACTGGCGTCCCGTCGTCGGGTGTATTCCTGCCTTACGCCCTGTGTTTCCGGGATAGGCTCCGGCTCACCGTGACCCTATATAGGATTAAGCGGTTTCAGACAATGAGATGAGATGAGACCAATTGTATCATCATCATCATTATCATCACGGATTCATCACAATCCACATGGATGTGTTGAAGGGTTTTTTGTTGTTGTGAAATATATATAAATGTGGCTTTAAATAAGGAAAGCTTCACCGAGTCTCAAGATCTTTTCACTCGGGCGCTACGTTGGAATGTTTGGCACAATTACCAGCTGAGTGGTGGGCCAGAGGAAACTGCGGTAGCAAGAAATAATCAGATACAAATGCATAACGCTCAAATGTTTGGGGAGGCAGATACGCCACCTATGTAATACAATGCCATAAGTATATTAACAAGTGTACACTGCAAATGATGATCCACCATCCATCGACCCTAATCTGTCTAGATCCACTCCCCTGCCTCCAAATAGCAATCATATTAATTTCGATGATATTCATTTTTGGGTCAGGTCATGTAGAAAATTATAAGTGTCGTTTGACCCTCCACCAGTAAGGGGTTGTCACGTGAACAGAAAATGCGCCAATTCCTTTACCATCTCAGCACACCGGTGTGTGGGAGAGCGAACCCACAGCGTTTAACAAAGGGATTCGACGTTTCGCTGAGAGTTACAGTGAGCATCATCAGGTACCCGCGCCAAACCTGGGCGAGCAGTTGGAGCGACGGGGTTTGTTTTTGTAGGGAGGTTGTGATGTCATCACTCGCGCGATCAGGCGCGCCGGGACACAGTGTGAGTTGTGTTTACGAGATATTAATTTCGCATGGTGCATTTCGTATACGTACAAATTATAACAGCCTAAGGCTACCACGAGCAGCTTGTCACTGGAATGCATAGTCGACGTGGAATTAATCAGGGTGGCCTCTCGGCCAGAACCGTGCACCTCTGCAAGGGGTGGTAAAAGCGTGGCAGTTCAGACACTCACTCCCGCACGGTGCGTCTTCACAGCGCAGACTAATTCTCATCAGTGTCTGCGGGCAGTACAGAGACTGAAGTTGCACGCTCCGACTCTCCGTAGGCATGGTAGAAATACTATCGTAGTCATTAAAATAGAGAGAGACAAAAAACTGGGAAAAGTAAATGTGGGCTTGGCAGAAAAAAAAAATAATTCAGTTACACGAATGGTAAATGAGTAGAGCTGAAAACAGTGGTTCGTCTGAAGCCCCGGTACCTTGTGATGGGAATACTAAGCAAACGCGAATAAATCTACCAAAAATTGCTGCAATTTACAATATGTATTGCCTGCCTTTTTAAATTTTTGCTGCTATTATTCAGTGACACTTATGATAGATGTGGGTTACGTATTGTACGGTTGCGTTGAACTTAAATGCATATGAAGGAGAGGGGGGTATCATTGCCGATACAATCAAGCAGTTTTAGCAGCATTGGTTCCAGCAAGTCTAATTCTGCTGATGAGGCACTGAATGTCGAAACCAGTCTCGTTTGCTTTTGTTGAACCTATGCTGCTGATATTCGCAAGCCATGTGGGTGAAAGCAAGATTATTTTCTTCACAATGTTCATGATTATTTTGTACAATACATGTTGCCGTTTGCTTTTTTTTTAAGAACATCTATTCAACATTGCGGTTTATTTTTTTACGGCAATGCTGTAATATGTAATGTAAATTTGAATTAATAATCCGAGGCATTGGTACGTGCTGAGCTGCAATAGTGACATTCAGTAAACAAGGCTCTACTGGGAAAAAAATATTCTCTGAATGTAATTTGGGGGAGCAGGCTAATAATCAAGCTGTCAAAAATGTTTAAAATTGAAACTTACATGAAAAAAGAAATGATTATAATAAATGTAATTGGTGCTATATTTGTTTTAGTTGCTAAAATTACGTTTTTATATTCATTAGCTATTTCAAAGCGTCGCAGATATTTCAAAGCATATTGATTTGGCCAAGTCACAGCAACTTTTAATAACAAAATTCATTTGCATAAAGCCTGTAAGCAGTCACAGAACTGGAAATGGTGGTGATATGACGATGCACGTGATCATACGCAGACAAGTTTATGTAATCGTGCATACGCGCATGACGTTCACTAAACCGCAGATGTACAAGCAATCATTATTAGCCATGGCCTATTCACTGCTGGATGAATGCCTCTCAAAACTATTCCCACCTCTCAACACTTGTGGATTAATCTACGGAGCCCACTGTACACGAGCTGATGTCATTGCCTCAACTCCTCAGTTGGACAAGTTCCCTTTTTTGTATATATATTATTTTTAATATTTTCCTTTCATGAAAACTTTTAAACTATAACGATATTAAGTGATAACTGATGTCCCTTTTACAAAACATCAGAAGAACACGTATTTATGACTAAAATAATTAAAATGTAAATCTCACTGTGTTATCAATCAATCGTAAGTCACATAGTGTCAGTGTGTGCCCACCCACTTTTAGTCTGTATCCCTAGATAAGATTGATTGTGTCAAAAAAATATATATTTTCGACTTATGAGTGCGGTAAAAGCGGGTCATTTGAAAATTCTATTTTTATCCTATTTTATTCAACCACGAAAGTCTGACTGAGTCTCAAGAGCTTATTTTCTGAACGATCTTTGAATCACTCATTCATTCTTTACGCGATATATTCGTCTGCCGAAAATAAAACACCTGAAGATATGGTAGAAGATAACACTCAAAATCCACACCGTTCGGACAAAAGGCTTCTCTCCCGACAACTTATTTTAGTATTTTGCGAGGGTTAGGATTTATGATTAACGTATTCGCGTTTTTTTTCTCTCCAATGATATGTTTGATTACGGAACATCTCATGGCTTTATATAACAAAGGCGTGGGCTGAATGAAATGTGTTCTCTTGAGCAGAGACAAGCTTGAAGGTACCACTACACGGATTGATAAGGCTACGAAATTATATTTTGTGAGTAAGTCAAATTTTGACATTTGTAGCTATGATGCAAGTACATAGCAGCATGATGTTACAGGTCATGTAACATCCACTGACAATGATGGCACGGCTTTGGCAATAACCGCTCAGAAATAGATGTGATCATAAATGGCTGGTGCCAAGACTTTAACAGGCATGCTGGGCACAGAAGGGGCTATAAAAATAACATTGGCAAAAAAAAAAAACTTCTACTCGATATATTTGTATTTAATTGCAGGACTATTTTTGGGAGAAACAAAAAAATTGTACAACATTTTCATGGATGTGTAATGCAGCAAAATGTAACACTCGAAAATGTTAAACCGCCTCTGCTTCTATACACTAGTTAATGGGTGTATTCACATATATTTGCAAAAAGCACGTGTCTGAATGTGCCTTGAATTTCTGTTAGTAAGAACACAATAAAAAAATCCAACGAAACACGAAGATTGATTCAACAAGTCTATAGGTAGGACTAAACACACGCATTTGCATATCGCGCTGTGTTCAACATCAATACAGTATCTGCAAAAAAAAAGGTAGCATGCAAATACTGTGCTTTGAAAGAATTGCATGTTTACAACCTTCACAGGATTAGCATTTTTTTTTCCAATTCCAGCGAAACAAGATGATAAATCTGTTTCACTGCCATGACATATTTAACATGAAAAGGCAATCAGCATGGCCATGTGTTGTCCTTAAAAGAGCTACGAAATTAGGATGTAGGCCAGAGAACCTGGCGTGTGTGTGTGTGTGTCGCCGTACACGTGGCATTCATGACTCCATGTAATTTGGCTCTAATCAAAGAACACGATATCATAATTGGGCAAAGTAATTTGGTACCATTATAAAAAAACCGGGCCGGCGCGGTGGCCCAGTGGTAACTGCGGCAAATTTGAATCGTGGAGGAACGATACCAGAGCGAAGTGAGTTATTAAAGAGATTAGTAACGAACGTGTCAAGGGGCTTGATATTTGTCCGGATGATTTTAGATGGGATAGGATCCAGGGAGAAGTTTGTGGGCCGAGATCTGGTAGCTAAAGGAGAGACCTCGGATTCCGTTAATTCGTAAAATTCCAGGAGTTTTGAGGTTCGGGAAGGTGGAAGAACATTTATTTTAGTAATGATTGGTGGATGAGGCTGAGTAGAGATACGGTGAGCTTCAGTTTTTTTTCTCAGAAAAACCGGTCTCCGATCCTCGGTATACCCCTATCTTGCTCACTGTGTCTGCCCAGAGAGTCTCCGGCTCAGCAGAGCCCTCTGCAGCACCCAGCGGGTACCGACAATGAATGTGCCAGACTCCATGCCACGTTTCTATTTCCCCCAGTAGGCAAACACGTGGGCGCTCAG
>JAZEWT010000023.1:9041946-9056578 GCA_036362905.1 Mordacia mordax | reverse complement strand
TACGATCCGGCATCGCTCCGCGTCACTCACCTACCACCTATCATCGCTCCGCGTCATTCATCTACGATCCGGCATCACTCCGCGTCACTCATCAACGATCCGGCATCGCTCCGCGTCACTCACCTACCACCCATCATCACTCCGCGTCACTCATCTACGATCCATCATCGCTCCGCGTGACTCATCTACGATCCATCATCGCTCCGCGTCACTCATCTACGATCCATCATCGCCCCGCGTCACTCATCTACGATCCGGCATCACTCCACGTCACTCACCTACGATCCATCATCGCTCCGCGTCACTCACCTACAATCCATCATCGCTCCGCGTCACTCATCTACGATCCGGCATCGCTCCGCGTCACTCATCTATGATCAATCATCGCTCCGCGTCACTCATCTACGATCCATCATCGCTCCGCGTCATTCATCTATGATCAATCATCGCTCCGCGTCACTCATCTACGATCCATCATCGCTCCGCGTCACTCACCTACCACCCAGCATCGCTCCGCGTCACTCATCTACCACCCATCATCGCTCCGCGTCACTCACCTACCACCCATCATCGCTCAATAGCCCGGATCTACCACTACCCGCGTCACTCACCTACCACCCATCATCGGTCAATAGCCCGGATCTACCACTACCTGCGTCACTCACCTACCACCCATCATCGCTCAATAGCCCGGATCTACCACTACCCGCGTCACGTACTTTTGATTCAGCCACCATTCGCGTCGCCTTCTCAATCGGACCTCTGGCCAACGTGCAGCTTCGACTAAGAGGGTTCCTAAAAGACACGTGCGTGCAAGCGCTGGTGAATTTACTGAAATATACCCACGGTCCAAAAAAACACGCTGCTGCATGGGTTAATTGGCTTGCAGACTAAAACGCCCGCAGTGCCCGGTGATGGACTGGCGGCCCATCGTGGGGAAATCCCTGCCTTGCGCCCTGTGTCTGCCGGGATAGGCTCCGGCTCACCGCAACCCAGTACAGGACTAAGCGGTTTCTGACAATGAGATTGAGATGAGTAATAAAAATGGTTTTCACGATTTTTTGGGATTCGAACCAATATCTGGAACGTATCCCACGCGAATGTTAAGGGTATACTGGGTTGTTTACATTTTATACTTGATTCGCTTATTTTGTTTTCTAAATTATAGCCATTATTTTTCATTCAATGTAATTGCTCTCAAATGCCGTTCTCTCCACGGCTCAAATTTGTAACAAAAATCAAACAAACAAAACGTTATTGTTGCTGATTTGCCGTTCACATGTCGTTGTTGTTGTTGTTGACACGCCGTTCTCTCCACAGCTCTGCGCAGCACTTTGTGACCCTCGGGTGAAAAGCGCTCGAGAAGCGCTATTATTATTTATTTACATTGTGACGTGCCACTGCTGCTAATAATTTGCTGCCATTCTAAGTAGGGGTATGTATATATATATGAATCTAATTGAATGTGTGCGCATTATAAATAATAAACTGTATTGAAGGGAATGTGGGTCACGGGGTGTGAATGGTTGCACACAGTGTATATTGAATTTCTTGTAGATTTTATTGTTGGGAAATGTTGCTCGGAAATGCAATAAAATGGGACTTAAAAGTTAAAGTCTAACACTGGCGTGCCGCTCTATAATAAACCGCCGTGCCGCTCTCTAACACACTGGCGTATTCTAGTAGTGAATTTACACATTCTGTTCACGTTACAAAACCTTACCGATTGACCGTCGGGTGGAGGTGGGCTTATTACTCTGCAATGTGGCCCATCACAAAAGTATTTTATTGTGAAAAATATTGTTCATAATGTCTTCATGTTAAATTGATTCCAACAAATTGAAATGCCATTTAAGCAAATGAAATCAGCCACTCTGGATTGAATGTATGTCCCTTTCGAATAACTATTTTAACATGGTTTTTTTAATATTCTATTTTAAAGTAAACGCATACGGGGACTTTAAACGGGAAATGTATGCAGAGGGTAACGCCAGAGATGTTTCCGTGACGTTTCTGTGAATTATTGTTTCTTTCCCACACCTTGGCCGTGAATGATAATAAAATACACTCTGCCCAAAAGATATTCCTTATCACACCGCATGCCCCCATTAGCGCACGAGTTTTACACAAACATTGCCTATATACAAACAACTTGCCAATAAGCCCCCCTCAAACGGATGCCACAACCTTCCCCTTTAATCCACTTACCAGGATTTCTCAGAACTGGACGCTACTAAGCCATTGAATAATGTTTGTGGATCAGCCAGGTACAATGAGTAAGAACCACTTACTAGACCCGAGTTTCTTTTAAAAATTTTCTTCCTTTCGATTGCCGTAGTCAGCCGATTTACCTAATAAGCTAATACAGCGAACGACGACATGCAGAGTAAAATACAGCCACAAAATCAATGCGAATGCACGATTTAGTGGTAAATAAAAGAGACGTGGCTGGGTGGCTTACGGGTCAATGCTAATGGCCTGGTCAACATTTTGATCTAGAACCAGGTAATCCAAGTGCAGTGAAATATTAGCAAACAAACAAAACCACCTTGCAAGCCAATCCATTAGGTGAGCCTCCATTGATGTTTTGTTTGTACATGCACATAATGTGCAACGATGTAAACAACTGCATGTCCTCCAATTGCACTGGTATGAAGAATAATGTACATATTTGCTTTTTTAAAGTTCAATTTGCCGTTCTTGGCTAACAACTATACATATCTGGGTATTGATGTTGGTGAGCTGTGTTCTGGGCTTTATAGTGAATGACTTCGAGGTTTTGTGCATTTTGTAAAATCATTCTCAGATGGATGATAGACATGAAAGCTTATTTCCTGTCCATGTAAATTTAGTAGCATTTGCTTACATGTAAGGGACCCTGCTGGCAGAATTGATGAGAATGCATCTCCCAGGATACAATTAAGAATGATTCCATTACACTGGTAATATGCTTAAATCAATATATATTAAAGACATAAACCTAACTGATGAAAAGCAAATATGCCGCTTGTTTTTCAACATTCAATTTTTCTAAAAAAAAAAACTCAAGCAATTAGCGTATTTGCCCACGTGGCGATTTGATGGGTTGTGTGTGGCAGTCAAGGCTTTACCGTAAAAAAAAAACATTGACATCAATGTACCGATGTGGGTTTTCACGACGCGATGCATGATGATTACTTCCAAAATCTGCTCTGTCGGGATAGCCGTGTCGAGCGCTCCTCTTCCCTCAGGCGTCCTGTGCCTGGCAATGCCTCCAACATGGGAGGAGAAACGTCGTGAAACAGAGAGGAGGCACGCTCGACACGGCTATCCCAATAG
This sequence comes from Mordacia mordax, assembly GCA_036362905.1. Taxonomy (NCBI): domain Eukaryota; kingdom Metazoa; phylum Chordata; class Hyperoartia; order Petromyzontiformes; family Petromyzontidae; genus Mordacia; species Mordacia mordax. The sequence goes on along the minus strand of JAZEWT010000023.1, from coordinate 9,053,260 downwards.
AGCAGCTTTTGTAAGCAATCATCAACACTGCCATCATATCTGGAATATTTAATCCAAAATAAACTATTCATGACCCAGAATATCGTTCGTGAAAGCCTATATATAAAATTAATCACATTTGTCACTCTTTCAAAGTCACCACGGTAACATCTGACTCTTATTCAAAACATGACCACTCTCCTCTCGGTTCTGAAAAATGGAAACATCCTTCATTGTAAGGCTGATGTGTATTTAAATAGAAGGCACGTACGTTCATTACGGCCACAGTGAAGTGATTTTAATCTGAAGACTTATTCAGCAGACAAACACATCTCAACAGAAAAAAAATACAATCAGACAAAGATCTTTTCAGTGTAGCGTGCAATCTGCGCTATTCAAGTCGAATAATATTTCTTTGTGGTTCATCATTGTTCGGCGTGCATGTGGAAGATTTATACGGTGGTGGTTTAAGCAATGATTTCGGCCAGATGGCTCAATGAGAGAGCAATCGGTGTCCCGGTTCAAGCCCAGTGACGAGACTGCTCGTAATCCCTCTGAAGTCAATAAACACAAGTACAGTAAACCCTCGATTTAACAGACTGAAAGGAGCGACAGGGTCTCCGTTAAATCCGGATGTTATATGATGATAGTATATACAGAGTATTAACCATAGTTTATTACAGCCTATATATTATGAACACCATTAAACAGAGTCAAACACGTGTCCAATAGCGGCAGTGAAAACAGTTAAATAACAATATATCTCATCTCATCTCATTATCTGAAACCGCTTAATCCTATATAGGGTCACGGTGAGCCGGAGCCTATCCCGGAAATACAGGGCGTAAGGCAGGAATACACCCGACGACGGGACGCCAGTCCATCGCCGGGCATTGCGGGACAATTTTAGTCTGCGAGCCAATCAACCTATCCAGGAGCATGCTTTTGGACTGTGGGAGGAAACCGGAGTACCCGGCGAAAACCCACGCGGACACGGGGAGAGCATGCAAACTCCACACAGAAAGGCACCCGAGCCGAGAGATTCGAACCCGGGACCTTCTTGCTGTGAGGAGGCGACAGCGCTAACCACTGGGCCACCGCGCCGCCCATAACAATAGATAATTTTCATTATTTCTAATGTACAAGGCTGTCTTGGCAGTAGGGGATTGCGTCCGTTGAATAGAGGTCCGTTAAATAGAGTTTAAGCTATACCACTGTGTGTAAACAGTGATTGGAATGTATAGGCTTACCCCTGGCTTATGTATGCGGAATTCATGCTGCTTCTGCAAGAGTTCAATGTTCATTTGAGCAGGAAATCTCAGACTTTTGTTTCTTAAAACACAACCGCTCATGAAGCGTCCACAGACAATATCTGTAGTTGTATTTTTGTTGCTGATGGGGATTTCTAATCATTCCTTTTGTATCTACTACCTCTGCTCCCCTGAAAATTGGATTTGTATTGCAACGTGTGCCGAACCGCAAACAAACAAACAAACATACGTTCGTACATTAACTGAGCATATATTGACAGAAAAATTGCAAACCCCTCGGTACTGATTGGCCCACCAAAGACAAAGATCCCCCGTATAGCCTTTAACAGACTGTTGCGACAAGTGCTGTTGAAGAGCTCCTATTAAGGTAGGCACGGCACACGATGCGTTGGGTGGCCACACCTGGCTGTCATCGTCTCCCCAGTGCTATGATTTACACCTACACCAGGCACACGATTTAGGCCAAGTCCACCTCGGGGAAGGTCTCGCAGGATCGGTTCAAATATCCGCCACTGTTATTGGTCGTGAGCGGGGATCGAACTCAGCGCGGCAGGTTCGGAGTGCGGTCCGCTAGCCACTGCTCTGTCGGTCGATATTATCGACCCACACCAGGCTCCACACACACACACACACCTCTCACCAGATATAAGTGTGTGTGTGTGTGTTTGGGTAGCGTCGTTAAGTGTTTGCTGTTCTGTGCGCAACTCGACTCCGTGACCAACCTTTGCAAAGAAGTCGTTTCATTGGACGGGACTTTTCAGACGAAATATTTAATTTTAAAAGCACATCCCTATTCATTGCACGATTTTGAAATGGGTTTTACTTTCCAGGATGGGCATTTTTATAATGGTGTATCAGATAAGCAGTGCTAAGATCTCATCTCATCTCTCATCTCATTATCTGAACCGCTTAATCCTATATAGGGTCACGGTGAAGCCGGAGCCTATCCCGGAAACACAGGGCGAACACAGGGCGTAAGGCAGGAATACACCCGACGACGGGACGCCGGTCCATCGCCGGGCATTGCGGGACAATTTTTAGTCTCCGAGCCAATCAACCTATCCAGGAGCATGCTTTTGGACTGTGGGAGGAAACCGGAGTACCCGGCGAAAACCCACGCGGACACGGGGAGAGCATGCAAACTCCACACAGAAAGGCACCGGAGCCGAGAGACTCGAACCCGGGACCTTCTTGCTGTGACGCGTCAGCGCTAACCACTGGGCCACCGCGCCGCCCCAGTGCTAAGATCGATTAACAAAATAAGCTTAATAATAGCGTGAAAATTAAATCACAAAACGTGTTTATTTAAAATATACTTTATTTACACATAACCAGGCACTTCGTAATGTTTAATTATGCTTAAGTCAATGTTGAAATGGCTACATTTTGCAAGTTGTGGTTTAAATAAAGACCCCAGCAGGATGTCGAACACGCATTGGTTGTCCAGTGCATAAAGACTGAAGTATTTAAAAAAAAAACGTGGTGAGCAAAAGTTCGTCTTTTCTCCGTGAACGCCGTGTCACGGTGTTGGAAGACGTGTGGAATCTTGAGAAAATTGACAACGCAAAACGTAATTCACTTATGGCGTCAATACTTTTGAACAGATGCCCTTATGAAATTCATAACCGAATCTATAGGCGTCTAAACGGTTGCCATATTTGTAAGGCGTTACAAGTCAAACGAGGATAATTCTGACATTACCGGGAAATAGATCGATACGTTCTATATTATTTTACTTGGTAGAATGACCGTATAAATATAATCCTTATCTATTTTTTCAAGGCACGAATTATCTTTGGTTGCACAGGGCAAGTTCGGTATAATTATCCAGGCACAAATATTTCACCTTCCCATTTCCAATACAATATGCCTTCGTTCTTCGTCAGCAGTAGTGTAACCGCTTAATCCTGAAAAGAGTCACGGTGGGCCGGAGCAAATGTCGGCAAACAGTGCAAACGGCAAGAGCTTAACCCAGGCAGCAACGTCGGTCCATCACGGGGGGGCCTAATTTCGTCAGGACAATTAATCGAGGGAGCATGTTTTGTTGACTGTGGGAGGAAACCAGACTACCTGACGGAAACCCACACAGACACAAAGACTCTATGCAGACTCCAAACACATGAGCCAGGAATCGGTCTGAGGGCCTTTTGCTGTGAGGAGGCAGTGCTGCTCACTGCACCACCCCCGTTGCAGGTATTATTTTTCTTAGCAATGTCACATTTGAGCTGCAGCAGCTCACGGGGGTCAATCCACCCCTGCAGTAGTGTCACCGCATATGAAGGTGGAGAGATCGCCACTGGCAATGCCATAACTCGCCTCCTTTCTCCTGCCAGACGCCACATCTGGTGACTCCTGTGCGCCGTGCAAATGCCCGTCTCGACTCGCGTCCCACCTGCGGCGGCCCTCTCTTTCTTCCCGACTGCATCGGCATTGCTTTCCTGCCGCGTTCCGAGTGGGACCGTCGTGTCGCTTCCCCTATCCTGCCACGACATCCATGTCATTAACCATCGAGCTTAATATCGCCCGATGCTTCAGGCAGATCCATTAGGCAACACCGTGGGGCACAGCTTATTTTTCAGTGACGTACTTCTGGGAGCCGTTAGCGTAAAAGGTGCAGTGACAAATAGATTAGGCGGTTTTTAATCACTTGGTAAATGTACATTTTAATTTCACGTAACGATTTATACCCAGGCGGTATGCTGCCACCTCACGGCAAGAAGGTCCCGGGTCAGGCTACTGGCTCAGGTACCTTTGTGTGTGGGATTTTGCGTGTTCTCTCCCCGTGTCTGCATGGGTTTTCGCCGGATACCCTGGTTTCCCCAACAGTCTAAAGATATGCATCTAGGTTAACTGTCCTCGTTGACTAAATTGCCTCTGGTGCGTGCGATGGATTAGCATCCCATTCTTGCTATAGCCCTGTATCACCCGGGACAGGCTCCGGCTTTATCATGACCCTCTAGACTAGAGGATGAAACTGGTACTAATGAATAATTAATTATCTTGGTAATGTACGTATACCTGTGGTGTTGAAGGATGATCTCATCTCATCTCATTGTCAGAACCGCTTAATCCTGTACAGGGTGGCGGTGGGCCGGAGCTTATCCCGGCAGACACAGGGCGCAAAGGCAGGGATATACCCACGATGGGACGCCAGTCCATCACCGGGTATTGCGGGCAATTTAGTCTGCAAGCCAATTAACCTATGCAGCAGCATGTTTTTTGGACTATGGGAGGAAACCAGAGTGCCAGGCGAAAACCCACGTAGACACGGGGAGAGAACATGCAAACTCCACACAGAAAGGCACCCGAGCCGAGATTCGAACCCGGGGCCTTCTTGCTGTGAGGCGACACAGCTACACACTGGGCCACCGTGCCGCCGTTTATAGTCATTTTACTTTTAATTGATCTACTCTGATATTGTTGTTGTTGACATGTCGTCTCTCCACAGCTCAGATTTGTAACAAAAAAACATTTTTGTTGTCATTGACATAGCGTTCCCTCCACAGCTATGTGCAGCGCTTCGTGACCCTCGGGTGAAAAGCGCTCTAGAAGTGCATATATTATTGTGATTTAAATTGGCAGTTGTGTGTGTTGCCCCCCTAATAGTGTTTCTATAGGTACTCATATGTCCTCCCACATAAAATCACATTCGTTGACTGCATTGTTGAGTTGGTCAGCTCGAATGTTTGTTGTATCGCAAGAATCCCACATCTATTGCTTGCAAACTCACTGGATACTTTTGCTCGAATAACAAACATCTGTCTATCTAAATGGTCATTGAAGCAATCGGTCAACAATTTTTCCAATGTAGGAACTAAATATAAAAGAAATCTGAGATTCCGTGAACATTTTGATGGGTAAATAAAGGGCACTAAATCGATAACTTTGTGACCAACAGCCCATCATCTTCACGAGGAGAGAAATACCGGTATCCCCTCTGTGGGAAATCAATAGCTATTTTCCTTATACATGACTGGCAATTCCACCAAGTGGGAAATTTGAAAAAAAATATTCCATCTCTCCCAAGCAAACATTTTCCAGCCCAATTATGTCTTATTTTAGAATCGATAGTATTGATTTCACAATTCAAGATTTGCGCCAAGACAAACATTTTCACTCAGATATTTTCGCAAGTAACATTTTTTGCCTCTTCAAGCAAAATTATTAGTGAAGGACAAGGAGTACGCTCCACATTTACGCTTATAATCCGCCATGTCCGGTAAGCCAAATTAATCGTTTCATCCCAACGCCAGAGTGCCGGCAAACCTCTATCATTACAAATTATTTTTAATCTCTTCATTAAATACTTTGAGTCATTTTTTTAGAAATCTCTTACTACATGGTCCATTAATAACTACTCATCCACTAAATAACGTTTTGCAAATACATTTTAAATGCCGTACGAAAAATCATGAAGTGGCTGCCCTTGACTTATGCGTAAAGGTCTCCCTGTACCATTCCCATCGCTCGTCTTGCAACGCCACGACCCATCTCCCCTGCTGCACATGGCACCAATCCCATCTCTCTGCAATGGTCGTCCTTTCAGGCTCGTTACTTCTTCGGCCAGAGGTGAAAGTATCCGAAGCGTTCAGTACGGTACAGAGGTAGGAAAATAAGTCGCGATACAACTTTCTCTCCCCCTGTCTTCAGCTGCTATCCCTTTACCAGTCTTGTCCCCGGGCCATCCTCCGTTCGAGCGATGTGTTCTGCCCAAGCCCACTTGGGAGTCATTGTGATTGCCTCTGCTTTAGCCGTTTCTTCCTTGAGCCACATGTTCCTCTTCATCTCTCTCCGCCTAAAGTCAAATCTTTCCGCTTGCTTTAATTTGAACTTTTCAGCTGTTGCCGAGGGCGGCACGGTGGTGGCCCAGTGGGTGGCGATGTTGCATCACAGCAAGAAGGCCCCGGGTTCGAATCTCGGCTCGGGTGCCTTTCTGTGTGGAGTTTGCATGCTCTCCCCGTGTCCGCGTGGGTTTTCACCGGGCACTCCGGTTTCCTCCCACAGTCCAAAAACACGCTGCTGCAGGGGTTAATTGGCTTGCAGACTAAATTGCCCGCAGGGCCCGGCGATGGACTGGCGTCCGATCGTGGGTATATCCCTGCCTTGCGCCCTGTGTCTGCTGGGATAGGCTCCGGCTCACCTAAGCGGTTTCTAACAATGAGATGAGATGAGCTTTCGCAGTTGTGAATGTTTCCGATCCATCAAGTGAGTGGCTAACAAGCACTTGTTGAACAAATGTTGCTTTAGACACGTTTTGCTAGGTTGCGTCTTACACTCGCAATGGTACAAATGAACTCATCATCTTCATTCCAACTTGTTAATACAAATTTTCCATTCTAATCCCCCTGAAATACTTTCTGATCGTTTTCCCAGGACCATAAAATCTGAATAATAAGTACAACATATTCACACTGGACTGTTTGCAAGCCTATGTGTTTTCAGTTAATTGTACATCATATACATTTGTATAGCTTGCACAGTATGTCCGCTGTACAACTGTTGAAGAGCGCTACATAGCGCAACGGTTCTATCCAGATTAAATAAAAACTCACTGACACGGACTTATTATTTGTACTAATGTCGGGTTTCATGGCTTGATGCATGATGCTACTATTTGACTTTCAGTTGAACTGTCCTCGGATTTGTAAAAATATAAAAGCCAAAAAATGTTTTTGTTGCCGATTTGCGGTTCTGATGTCGTTGTTGACACGGCCGTTTTCTCCGCAGCTCTGTGCAGCGCTTTGTGACCCTCGGGTGAAAAGCCCCCGAGAAGTGCAATTATTATTATTATTATAATGATGATTTCCTCCGAAAACTGCTCTTTCGGGACAACCGTGTTGATAACTGCTCCTCTCTCCTTCACGACGTTTCACATCCCATATTGGAAGCATCTTTAGGCATCCCGTGAATTACAGACATCTTCACAACTATCCTGAACGAGCAGCTTTTCGAAGCAATCATCATGCATCGAGCGGTGAAAACCTACATCATTACAATCATCATGACTTATTATTTGTCATCAAAACATACGTTTTTAAACACTCAGATATATTAGGACGTCAATAGCAGTTGACCTCAGAGTTTAAAATTAACACCTTTTTTGAGAGCGTTAAACAGGTAACAGAAACGGAAGCATTCATAGATACACGCTCAGAATATCACTGACGGATGGAAAGGTGAACACGTGTATTAGAGACCACACAGAGCGTAACGACACCATTCCAACTATTCGTGACTATTAGTGAGCATGGATAGGATACGTCACTGGAAGGCATGACAGCCACTGCTCAAGAGCAACAATGGAATGACGGTTAAGGGATGGAATACATCTGAGAGGCAGTCCATTGAGGGGATGGAGCGATGGGATTAGCTCGTGTTCAGGTACGAGCTGGATATTTCCATCACAGGTTTAGGAGAGATGGCAGCCACTTGCGGAGGCCTTCACCAGAGGTAAATCGACAAAAGCTGCTGATGATCATCATCACGTGGGATTTCCACTGATGGCTGAGGACCACGAATGGAGATCAACATTTGCTACTACCGTATCTCAGATAAGTGGGGAGATTCTCATAAAAAAAATCAAGGAGCATCCCAAAACGTACGTAATTTTGTTATCGTATTTTGCTGGATTGGGAATCGCCCGAGAGGAGCTGGAATCTGTCTCTTGGTCACGCTGGTGGGACTGTGTCTCTAGACTGGGAGAGCCTTGGAATCTCCGAGGAGGAGCTGGAATCTGTCTCTAGGACACTCTGGTGGGACTGTGTCTCTAGACTGGGAGCGCCTGGGAATCTCCTAGGAGGAGCTGGAATCTGTCTCTCGGGAAACGGAGGAAGGTCTGTTCTGCCCTACTCAGCACGCTGCTGCCGCTGCCCTCGCCAGTAAAAGTGGCGTCTTCAAAATGAATGCACGTGTGTTTTTTTTCATTTCTTGAATAACGTATTTTGTTGCCGGAGATGAAGTGCATAACGAGATTACAATCCTGCACAAGAATCTTTAATAGGCTTGCGTCATACACCCACTAGCGTATACTTTCCTTAGCAGTGCAAATTAAAAGTGATGTCCTTGTTGAGCGAGAAGTTCCTGGCACATCGCCCCCCCCCAAACTCCATTGCACAGCGTTTTTGACGTTTGATATTGACAGTTAGTGATCAAAGGCCAAGATTTATTGCAAACATAGCCACCAATCAGGAAACCGAAAATTGAATGTGACTCACAGCAGGGTAGGAGACTTTAATTGTAATCAGGTGGGGATACAGAGGGAGTTAATGAGTTTTAAAGTTTAGGAGCACAACATATGATTGAAGAGGCAACGCGCTTTGTGCTGGCAGTGGAGCGAGTAATCACGATCGAGTATATCTCATCTCATTGTCTGAAACCGCTTAGTCCTATACAGGGTCACGGTGAGCCGGAGCCTATCCCGGCAGACACAGGGCGCAAGGCAGGGATACACCCACGATGGGACGCCAGTCCATCGCCGGGCACTGCGGGGCAATTTAGCCTGCGAGCCAATAAACCTATGCAGCAGCATGCTTTTTGGACTGTGGGAGGAAACCGGAGTGCCCGGCGAAAACCCACGCGGACACGGGGAGAGCATGCAAACTCCACACAGAAAGGCACCCGAGCCGAGAGATTCGAACCCGGGACCTTCTTGCTGTGAGGCGACAGCGCTAACCGCTGGGCCACCGTGCCGCCCCGATCGAGTATATGAAGAAGCTCGAACCGTACAACAATCAGGAGAAATGATTTGCATGGCTCGATGCATGAGAATCGCTCTCCATGATCGTTTTTTTTTTCATTTTGGCATCGCCATGTCGAGTGTTCCTCGTCTCTCCTTCACGGACGCTGGGCCTCTCGCGTTGGAGACACCATTGGCTGCGTCGCGAAGCCGAGCGAGGGAACACTCGACACAGCTATGGCACAACAACAACAACAACAACTCTCGTTTCGCCTTTTTCCGAAAACAATACAGGTGTTAAGATGTTCTCAAATACCAAGTATACATCTGTTACAAGACATCAAGCTCGCAAAAATATGTCAATGCCTGTGTTGCTGTCAGATGACTAAAACCTTATCAACTTTTCACCTTCTGTGCAATGTTCCGGAAGGTCTCCGTAGTTAAAGAGGAAAGATTGACAAATGGATGAAATGTGAGTGACGTCGGCATAGACTAACAGAGTCTTCCGTGCACCACAAAGCAAGGTAACACAATGGGCCGATGTTGTAGTTGGGCCACAGGGCAGTGGCAAAATGGCTACACTCGTGCCGCACAGCAAGAAGGACATGGATTAGATTCCCGACTGGGGGTGCATTTCTCTTTTGAATTTGAATGTTCGTCTCCCATTCTCCATGGGTTTCCTCTGGGTTCTCAAACTTTATTCCCATAGATAACACCCCCCCACCGCCCCCCACCTCCACTGTAACTGATGACCAGACATCCCAAAGCTGAAAATCTATCTAAAAACGATTACATTGGGATTACACAAAGCAACACCGCCCAATATCGTAACGAAAACTCAGCAAGAACCTCCTGAGAGAGACACTTGCCACTCAGTTAGGCTTTGCTGGGTAAATTAGCAGAGTAATAGAATTAATTACAATAACAAATAACAATTAACAGATAACCAGACTGGGCTCGATTATTTGTAAGCCTTGGTGTTATATTTCTTGAGAGTGCGAGATTTCCACCGACGTTATTGGTGTTGAGGTATTGTTGCTGTCACACGGCACGTTCGTGAAACGCAATATGGCCAGGGGTGGAATTGTAAAAAATTCACTCCGGGAAGGCACCTGGGTTTGCGTTGCTATTACAGCAGGGCTCGAGGCGTTCTCCTAGAAAACCGAGTTTATCAAGACTCCTTTCCTGAAATCTGCGACTCCGTAGATGTACAATAACCATCCAAATTTAAGACCATAAGAGTCAAATCGGGTCCCTCTGGGATTTTCCCAGTGGTAATAGCGTTCCCGTGGGTCCCCACCCAATTTCACCTCTAAGCATAGCTCACAGACAGACATGCTAAAACATGTCGACATCTCATGCACAAATGTGATCGTTTTGACAGAAAAACTGGATAAAACACAGAGCCATTAACCACGTTTATGCTTTCTGCTGTAAGTGCAATATTTTCAGCGATTGAAACACAATTGTTGCGTCGCGGTTATGTTATGATCAGATACAATGTATGACCCTGATGTGTCACAGCTTAAGCCATGTCAGATTAAGTTACATCTACAACACAAGCACACCATTGACAATGATAATAGCCTTGAGGCGGTGAATGCGCCAGCGTCTAAGCAATTTCATTTCATCCAGGAATGTGACAGCCATCGCTATGATTGCGGTGCCGAATGCTTTTTGAGATTGCAAAGAGTACGTTTGCAAGTTCAACGTATGACTGAGCGATGATCAACAATTGTCCAAGTTATACAGGAAAAGCACCAGAATAATTGTACATCTTGCTACAAATAAATACAACCGACCACCTCAAAATAGATACTGGCATACCCCCAAAAATAATAATAAATGCATTTCTAGAGCGCCTTTCACCCGAGGGTCACAAAGCGCTGCACAGAGTTGCGGAGAGAACGGCATGTTAACAACAACGGCACCAGAACGGAAAATCAGCAACAAAAAATCTTTTTGGGTTTTTTTAAACTCTTTACCAACACCGTTATCAGTATCCACTTAATCCTGTACAGTGTCGCGGAGAGCCAGAGTTTATCTCACCAAACAAAAGTCTAAATCACCACTTGCATATTGAAAACTCTTTCCCTGATCAAATGGCATTTGGGGGGCATTTCACATGTCTCTGGTGTGGTAAGTCCATCAGTATGCGAACATCTGCTAAACTCCCACAAAGGGGAGTTAACTTCATTGGACTATACATCAACTTTGACAGCTCGCCCATAACTTCCTCACCTTTTCTAGGTCCTACAGTTGTTCCACAGTTGGCAACTGACCTCCACAATCTGCTTGGAGAGTACACCGTGCGTGCCTAAAAATAAGATAGAACGCAACAATTAACACAAGTAATCACCCCGCGCTCGAGTTTATTGAGCAGTGGAGG
>JAZEWT010000023.1:9020346-9037980 GCA_036362905.1 Mordacia mordax | reverse complement strand
ACATGCTGCTGCATAGATTTATTGGCTTGCAGACTAAATTGCCCTCAGTGCCCGGTGATGGACTGGTGTCCCATCGTGGGTATATCCCTGCCTTGCGCCCTGTGTCTGACGGGATAGGCTCCGGCTCACCGCGACCCTGTGCAGGATAAAGAGGTTCTGACAATGAGATGAGAGACAAGAGTTCTTGTTAATAAATTGTAATTTGTACGGGCGGCGTTCATGAACAAGATTAAGTATTCTCAGCCTGTGCCATCTTCAACATCAATGCCATTGCGTCACTGCTATCACACCGAGCAATCGTAACCACCTCGGTTTTACTAATGCGTTCCTCTGCCAAATTCATGTTTTATTCTTCCTAATTGCGAGTTCACCTTTGTGGCCGTCTCTAATAGCTGTCATCAAAACTTTCGTGCCTTTCTCCCCCATAGACATTGGAGAGACTGCTATTAGCAATCATCCAGTATAGGGGGGTTTGCACCAAAGTCCTCCTGCCTGACATGTCCTGATACAATCGTTCATGTTCGTAATTTAATTTGTACGGGCGGCATTAATGACTGGGACTAAGTATTCTCAACCTGTGTATCTTCAACATCGCTACCGTCCGTATGTTGTTGATGAAATTCCGTTCTCTCCACAGCTCTACGCAGCGCTTTGTGACCCTCGGGTGAAAAAGCGCACTTGGAGTGCGATCATTATCTCATCTCATTATCTGAAACCGCTTAATCCTATATAGGGTCACGGTGAGCCGGAGCCTATCCCGGAAACACAGGGCGTAAGGCAGGAATACACCCGACGACGGGACGCCAGTCCATCGCCGGGCGATCATTATTGTTTCACAAATACGTCCAAATGTTTATTTGGGAACAATTCCGTTATTGGGGCAGCGCAGTGGCACAGTGAGGAACGCTGTCGCCTTACAGCAAGGAGGTCCTGGGTTACATTACTGGCTCGGGTGCCTTTCTATGTGGAATTTGCGAGTTCTCTCCCCGAGTCCGCGTGGGTTTTCGCCGGGCGCTCCGGTTTCGTCCCACAGTCCAAAAAACATGCTGCTGACTAGGTTAATTGGCCTGCTGAGTAAATTGCCCCGAGTGCTCTACGATGTACTGGCATCACATCCTGGGTATAGCCCCCACCTTACGCTCTCTGTCTGCTGGAATGAGCTCTGGCTCCCCGTGACTCTGTACAGGATTAAGCGGGTATCGATAACAATAAGTTCCATTATATGTCTAGCATTTACCCTCACGGTGGCTCAGCAATTCGATAAGTTATCCTGTGCACCTGCGTAATGTACTGTACAGATTGCCATGACGTCAGCGTTATGCAATTTAGCGTCACTACCCAGAAACTCTCAATGTCTCCTTTATTTCACAAACCCAAGAACACCGTATTGTTGCTATTGTGTACAGCATCCCCAGCACGCCCAGCCAAGGCAAGAGCACTAGATTGTCATTATAAAACGTTCAAGGTTACAGTAACATGAAAAGCGTTGGTGTTTTAAAATAGGATCTAAAAAGGTTAAAAGCTTTAAAATCTTGTATTGTTTGTGTTAAATACTGGTTTTTTTTATTGCTTGGCTAGTTGTGTGGGAATAATGTAGCTCAACTGAATGACCTTATTCCTTACAAAGGATTCATCCCTGCTGTACTTCATTTCGCTATGTCCAACTTTTCTGAAACATATCGTGAATGCATATCGAGAACCCCCCGAATACAGGGAACGTTGCACAATGGGATAACGTGTCTTCTATTTGAATCTACGTGTTTGTTTTTTCCAAATACTTTTGGTCAATATAACACGACAGATATTAACAGGGGTTGAGTTAACAATGAACACGATTTATAATGCGCGCAACAATTCTCAACCGATCAAGAAGCATTTGAAATGCAGACGCATTCGACGGTACCAAACCTATCCTTCCTGCAGCCCACATTTACTGCTGTGTCGCCTCTGTTTGTCTTCTAACTTTAGTGCTCGGAAAATTTGCTCGGAAGAGCAATAAAATCGGACTTAAAAGTCAGAGTGTGTGGGGAAAAATATCACAGTGTAAGAATAGGAGCCTTCCTGACACGTGCTGATACATTACGGCAATGTACGTTAGAAGCAGGGGCGGCGCGGTGGCCCAGTGGTTAGCGCTGACGCCTCACAGCAAGAAGGTCCCGGGTTCGAATCTCTCGGCTCGGGTGCCTTTCTGTGTGGAGTTTCCTGCCTTACGCCCTGTGTTTCCGGGATAGGCTCCGGCTCACCGTGACCCTATATAGGATTAAGCGGTTTCAGATAATGAGATGAGATGAGACGTTAGAAGCAGCCGGCACGGCATCCCATCGTACAATGGCACATTTCCACTTGTGGCTATTAGCATACAGAGTGCAGTAACTAAAAACACTAGGCAGTGAGTAGATGGTGTTTTTCTTCCCCTGGCGAGTGAAACTAATAATATCAGAAAGGACACCGCGACACCTCCTGAAACCGACACGCGCAGATGCGGGCGCCGAGCACCCTGAGGATGTGGCGACCGATATTGAAAATGCAAGACCCAGCCTCCAGGTCTCAAGTTACTCCGACACGCGTGTGCAGTGACTATTAAACTATTTGTGCGGGTCACAGCGGCAGCACAATCATCTCACCACAGTGATGAGATGTTGGAGAGATTATGGGTTTGATGCCGACGCTGACGATGCCTGTATATTTGGAATGTGCGTTCCATCGCTCTCCCTGTGGCTGCGTGGATCATTCTCCGCATTCATCCGGTTATGCCGCCCACTTCCGTTTTTTAGAAACATTCGTTCAGATTATTTGGCCGCTGCTTTAAATTCCCGTGCGATTACGATCTCAGCCACTTCGATGCGCGGCCATCACGTGTGGCCAAGTCACCTCTGAAAAAAGAGCTCATAGCTCAGCAGAAGTTACCTGGTTACATACAAATCCTTTCATTTTTCGCTTGATTTCAGGCAAGGGGAGGCACTTTGGTCCACATCGCCACATCCAGCGAGGAAGACCTTCACAAGGCAACGTGCGAATCGCGACCGAGTGTGTAAACAACCAATGTATGGAGGATGGCCTCAATTCAGCGCTTCGTGACCCTCGGGTGAAAAGCACTGTATAGATGCAATTATTATTATTATTCAACACGACATACATTGCCACTGTTCGTTGTGTTGATTGGAACGTAAGAAAATCGTAGAGAATAAATTTGATATCAAGCTGCAGATACGGGTTGGGCACTTATTCGCCCCCCGCCCCCCCCCCACCTCCGAGAAAAATCTCATGTAAATGCTAATCCATGTTGCTTCAGTTAAGGCGGAGGCTGCTGCCTTTAACGGAGACCACACGTGAGATGTTCAGTTAAGCCTGATGTGATTACAGCACGGTTCGTTCTCACCGCGATGTAAAGCACCACGCTTGAATACACACGGAAGCACTTCACACCACCGACGAAATTAATTTTTGGGTCCGGTCACGTAGAAAAACATAAAGTAGTGTCGTTTAACCCTCCACCACCCGACACGGCCAATCAGTAAGGGGTTTGTCACGTGAACAGAAGACGCGCCAATTCCTTCACTATCTCAGCACACCGGTGCGTTTAAAAGCGACCCCACAATATTTTACATTAAAGATACGCGACGTTTCGCTGATAATTACGTTCAGCATCATCAGGCACCCGCTTATCAATGCACCGGTGCGCTGAGATCGTGAAGGAATTGGCGCGTTTTCTGTTCACGTGACAAACCCCTTACTGATTGGCCGTGTCGGGTGGTGGAGGGTCAAACGACACTTCATTATGATTTTCTACGTGATCGGACCCAAAAATGAATTTCATCGATAATATTGGTCACGAAAGCCTTCGAATTAAAGTAACTTCACACTACGTTGACCCTTCACAGCCCCTTGCTGGCTGACTTCTGGCAAGGGCTCTCCTCAATTAGGAGGCAAGTTCTCCACCCACATGAGAATCACTGCCCATGACACTGCACACTAATTGCCCCTCTTAATGATAATAACAGTGATGTGATTTGTAACAAAATGTTTCACGCAGGGGTAGAAAGCGAATAAACCGCACTTTGATGACACACGAGTTCACGTTTCCTTTGGAGTGGGGGTCTAAGGGTCCTCAGAACATTTTGAGTTCATGATAACACATTTCCTGTGTTTCTGTGACTCACGAGATATAAAATAATGATCCGAATTTAAGACACCGAAAGCTCTGGGATTTTTATTCTGGGAACTGTGTTTCCGTGCATTTCTGCCTAATCCCACTCCAGTCCTTACGGATGTCAGTGACCGTCGCTCCGAGTGCCGAAGCCAAGGTCAGTGCCACTGGAAAGCCAGGAAAGGGTGGTGGAGCCTTTAAACAGCTCCAGTATGTGAGCCAGACTGCGTGGATTCTCATCCTTTTGCACCCCAAGGCCCACTTGGCCCACTTGGGTACGGTCTCCAGGAGCCCCGAAAAGTGGCGCTCACAGCCCACTGATGGGTCGAGACCCACCGGTTGAGACTGCAAGATGACAGGAAGAAATGGTGCTGCTTCACTGGAAATATACTCTGGATTAGTCCTTCCCAAATTCATTGTGGCCTGTACGTCCAATGACTTGCATGCCGATCACCAGTCTTTAGCCACGGGTACAAGGTCTCAAGGTGGACATTAAGCTACTATTTGAGTGGCATACATTTGCTGCTCAGCCTGCGGCAGGATGGTGCAGTGGTGCAGTGGTGCACATCTGCACCTCGCACACTGGGCGCCTCTCTGCGCGGAGTTGGTGTCACCCTCGTTCTGCACGGGAGTTGTTTGTCCACCATCTCCGGTTGACTCCCACAACTCAAAACACCACTGCCCAGCTAAACGGACGACAACGTCACACGATATCATGCAGCATCTTGCAAATGTCGGTGCCGACTAACCACGTGGCTACCTTTCTCGTCTCTCTGCGCTTTCCTCATGCCCGAGTCATCTCTGTTCAAATGGTACCTTTAAAATCGAATAAGTGCGCATTTTTAATTGTGTTCGTTATTGTTATTAAGCAAACGTCCATCAAGATACAAAGTCCCACCAGGCACATTGCGGCTGTACGTGTGTGTGGAACGTTTAGTGTAGGCCCGGACTATTTATTGTGAAGTGTTTGCAGCTGATATTAGCAGTGGCGCAACAGGTGATTGAAAATATTTTATCTTGACTTTCAAAGCAATGTAGAGATTTCACGATGCTGCGCTCATCCCACGCGGTTCCTTTGAAGGGCAGCGTTGGCGCAGCGACGTCCCAAGCATTTAATCTCGACAAGAAATTACTCTCTCATCCAGCCACTTTCTCACAGTGCGTGTACAAATACAACACTGCACTGTCACAAGAGATCTATTTCCTCCACAACTGATTCCTGATCTCAGGAAATGTGGCCATGTTGCTGGAAAACCAGGTCTTTTTAATCCAGATTTTATCCGGATAGCCATATTGGTGGATTTTTTTAAAACCTCTACAAGACAGCTATGGGGTAAAGTGTGGGTACGCCCCCTCTCTTCCAATACGACTGACCCGCATGGAAAAGGCCAAATTAACCTCTAAGAGGGACTCTCCAGTGCACCCACTAGCAGAGACCCCTTCTGGCAGTAGTGGTATGAGCGAGCACTTTCAGGGCTGCACCTTTATTATTATACCGTTACTCAAGGTGATTTTAAACAATTAGCATTAACCTACTGATGTGAAAATGTGGTCACCCGTATTATAATGTAGACTCAGGGAGGCTCAGACGCACAGCTCGTAGTTCGCAATCATAAGGTTCAATTCCTGGTTGAGGGCATTCAACTAATCATCCTTATAGGTCGATAAAGTGAGTACCATTTTGTGGAGAAGTAATAATAATAATATTAATTACACTTTTAGAGCACCTTTCACCAGAGGGTTACAAAGCACTGCACAGAGCTGCAGAGAGAATGGCATGCCGGCAACAACAACAACGACATAAGAACGGCAAATCAGCAGGAATAATGTGTTTTTATGTTTGTTTTGTTGCGAACAGAAGTTACTTAATGGATAGGACTCGCCCCCATCATAGGAATATGGAATTACCAGCAATGGCTCGGGGCATAAATAGAAGATGAACGCTATGGGTACTTTTTTGCCAGTATATAATATTGGTCACGAAAGCCGGTGTTAAGATCTTAGCACCTGCATATCTGGCAATTATGCAGGTGTTAAGATCTTAACACCTGCATAATCGCCAGATACGGTAAAACCTGTTGTAATCTTATATATGTATGCAAAAAAGTACCCATAGCGTTAACAGCTCCACCTAAGCTATAAAGCATTGATACTGCATTGTCCTGAGCTGACTGCCTTTTGGCAACGGCTGACAGCGGCAAATAGGCCGTTGTCAGGACAATGCATAGGTTATCAAAGCTAACTGTTTGCATACTTTGCCACTAGTATGTGTGGCTTTTGCAAACTGGAGGCATTGTAAAATGTGTCTATTTTGGTGTTTGGGATCTTAACACCTGCATAATCGCCAGATACGGTAAAACCTGTTGTAATCTTACATACGATGAACGGCTGCCTAAATGCTCATTCTAGCGAGATGTGACTGACTTCTGGTTGCTCAGCAGTTTGAACGACGGAACGTTCGCGTCACGCTGGAGATCGGTTCCGGTTACTGACGACACTGCACGATTCCATCGCTCACTTGTGGACCTGGCTACAGAATCACGGCCTCAAGGTCTCAGAAAAACGTTTTCACAAATCCCACTCGCGGTCCAAACCGTAAACGAGTGGCTGTACCGATGTAGGTTCTCGTGTCATCTCGTGGTCAGAAACCGCTCAGTCCTGTGCAGGGTCGCGGTGAGCCGGAGCATATCCCGGCAGGCACAGGGCGCAAGGCAGGGATATACCCACGATGGGACGCCAGTCCACCACTGGGCACTGCGGGCAATTTAGTCTGCAAGCCAATTAAGCTATGCAGCAACATTTTTTTTTTTTTGGACTGTGGGAGGAAACCGGAGTGCCCGGCGAAAACCCACGCGGACACGGGGAGAGAACATGCAAACTCCATACAGAAAGCAGCACCCGAGCCGAGATTCGAACCCGGGATCTTCTTGCTGTGAGGCGACAGCACTACCCACTGGGCCACCGTGCCGCGATGTAGGTTCTCATTTGCCGTTTTTTTTTCAGCGTAGCCGTGTCGAGTGTTCCTTCTCTCTCCTCTGCGACGTTTCGCCTCCAAGACTCGATGATGCCTGCGGCGTGGGAGTCAATAACGTCACGAAGAAGAAGGAACACTTGACACAGCCATCCCGAAAGTCTCATACATCGAGGCATGACAACCTACGTGGAAACACACACAGCATATAAATTGGAACTAATCAATTAATACACGCATGAAATGGCTGCAAAAAAAACCTCTTTCCCCTAATTTTTTTCTCTCCAAAAAAAGCAATGCACTCTACTCGCAGTGTTTGTAATCGTCTGAGAATTGTCTCTGGCATTTGCACAATGGTGATGGATTCGGAGGGAGGTGATAATTATAAAGAGCCTTGAATTCTCACCACAGATAATTCCTCGAACTCAAACTACTAATTAAGTGCACCTTGTTATGTTATTGAATAGCACTGATGAATCGCCAGCTATTGACGAACAGCCTCACAAAGGGGTTGCGGGCCGTGATACAAATGCAAACTACAAAGCAAGAAAAACATTGGGAAATATTCGTTTATAAAAGGACATTGCTGAGAAGGCTCTGTTCCCTCACTGGAATAATGCCATTTCCTTCGCCACAACACCATGCCGGCATGTGTGGAGGGAACATTAGGTATATTGTTGTAATTGATCACTTCACTCAAAAACAATAAGAACACAGTACATTTGGTATAAGCGACATTCGTGTAGCGCACGCTATTGCGAATGCACTATGCTGCAGTCAAAATCTGCATTGGTTTTACAGCAGGGAGCAATGCTGCGATGTGTATTCCCATTTGAGCAAGTTTCGGATATATATGGGTTTTTTTTTTTCCAAATATGGCAAATATTAGCCCAAGACGCCAGTTGACACAATGGCCTCCTGCCTTCGCTTGTCATCACAGAATTCATAACAGTTACATAACGACATCGTGACCTCGAATGATGCCAATTGAATTGGCGTGAATAGTACATTGTGCATGGACGTCAGTTCTCAAAACGTTGTTTTTTGTCTTCTCCTCGATTACTAAGCACAGAAGAACGCCTAAACACCAAGCAGCCAGCAACATTCCCAACCGGTGGGTCACGATCCATCAGTGGGCCGCGAGTGCCACAGAGTGGTCCGCGGTGACCACATTCAAGCGGGCCGAGTGGGCCTTGGAGGTGTTTAAAGGTTTAGAAACCCTGTAATAGACAAGAGTTTTTGTGGTCATCTGCTGCCACTACTTTTCCGATTGTGCAATCGGACGCACGTTGTCTGAGACGAAGCATCCATTGGGATCTCTTGTAGAGCAATGGGACCCTGCATATTAAGGCAACGGCCCACTGAAGTGGATGTCGCAGACAAGATCCTTTAAAGTGACCGTCTCGTTCACACACAGTAGGGGAGAGCACTTCCTACTCACTCAATATTCGAGTATGAGGTTCATCCCATGGCGGGCAAGTCTGACATAGGTCTCAGAGCTGCAATTGTCAAACTGACCGCAGAATTAAAATTAGTTTTACAGTTTTTGTGCCAGTGACTGGTGAACTGCTAAAAAAATCACCCGACTATATACGAGGACCCGGCTTAATCACATGTAATAGGTAATTATTAATATGTTTCTTGAGAGGAGAAAGTTCCAAGCGGAGGTGAAATGTAGGTAGCAATTTATGGGAGACTTTTCATTTTAAAATGCCTGCAAGTCACGGGAAACATAATGGACTGCCTTGGGAGTGTTGCACAAGCAACAGGTAAAACACACTTCACCACCTCTCCCATGATTATTTCCTCACAGCGATAATATAATTCGTGGCAGAAAATATATTTTGGTAATGGCTTCCAAGCTAAGAGAGCTCATGCACGGTCACGTTGAAAATTGGCACACATGGCATTTTTTTACAATTTCATTCCTTGCAAAAAAAAACAATAAAAAAGGGGAATAATTAAGTGGCGATTAGCTCGCAAATGATTTTACATTAACTCATAGAGTACTGCGTGACAAATACATATTGAACTCGTTTTGAAAACCGCGATACGCATGAAGCAATAATGACTAACACTTGCGCTGATTTTAAATGAAGGAAATCATTTTAAAGCGAAGGCGACAGGAGGCTAGCTCAACATGGCTCTCCCGAGAGAACAGCTTTCGAGAGCAATCGTCACAGACATCATTATACTTTTACACACCGTACTGCAAAAATACGTTCTCTAATCGCAAGTAAAATATTCTTAGTTGCTGTCTTTGTCAGCCTCAATCCAATTACGTGGTGACCCGTTTTCCCACCATCCCCGTCACCCCTGGGTTTCAAATCCCTCATCCAATACTCATTCCCTGGATTAAGTTCGAGGACACAAGGCTCAATAGAAGCTGCACTAATATAATGTGTCTTGAGATATGCACCATGTGCCTGATCTCCGAAGACCCCCGAATGCATTCCAAGACCGTGGCACAAATCTAGACGTGACATCTTAATCTCGTGCCTCGGAGAATTAATATTGTGTGTCAGGTCAAGGGAAGTTGGTGAATGTGAAATGAGAACATTTGAAATAACACCATTCTACTGCCCACTCATCTCCAATGGTAGATATTCCTCATTCCATTGGTGTTGCCACAGACCCAAAGACGATTGAATAGCCACAAGGTGGTACTCATTTTATTGACACCATTAGGGATGGTGGCTGGGAAGATACCCGTAAGCGAGAATTCAGCTCGTGACTTTCAAAGTGGGAAGCAATTTTTTTTTTCACGGCGAGAAAACAAGATCAGCGGAAAAAAGATAACAATTCTAAAGCCAACCTGCATGTTATTTCTTTATTTTCCATTGAAACGGTAGAATCAATTGCAACGCGCTTGTACACTTCTAAAACGTTGTCAATAATTTAGAGTATATTTGTGCAGCAATGTCAAACTACTGTTGCTGCCACACCACCACAAGCACTGCCACCACCACCACCACCAATGCTACCACAATCACTACTGCAACTACCAAAGCCATCGCCACCTGTGCAATTTCAATAGCCAAAATATGGCTCAGCAAATCTTTCAATAAAATTACTGCACAAGGCACAAAGCGGACAGCGTAGAGAAAATGCCAGCTTCATGGATAAAACTATTTTAGGAAATCTGCTAAATTGTATAATTATATGCATGAATGGTTTTATACCTGGACTTATTCACATGCTAATTCAGTAAGCTGTGTGCAGAAAGAAAATTAATATATTGGATCTGTAACCCATTTAATTGAAAACGTATTTCTTTTATTTAGATCATTAATGTTGAACATGGGACGAGTGCGCAGTTATCACTGTAGTGACACGTGACGGAGCTCTATGAGTACCTGCCCTGAGCTGTGGTTCCCTGCCAGGTGCACTCAGCCCTGAGCAGAAATTCTCATCTTTGCAACAATTTTATAAAGAAGTAAAATACCTGTATATACGTCGCTTTAATAAAAAAAAATGTGTATTGCTGCCAAGTCCGTACAAAGTCCGTACATTTTCTAAATCAATTATAAAAAAATTCCTTCGTCATCATGACCCACTTAATTATTATTTATTATTATTACTTAATCCTGTACAGGGTTGCGGTGACCCTGAGCCGATTCTGGAAGATACAGGATGCAAGGCAGGACTATACCCAGGACGGGATGCAAGGCACCAGGGACAAGTTAGTCAGGCCAATGAACCTGGGCAGCAGCTGCGTGTCTTTGAACTGTGGGATAAAATTGAGGTGCCTGGCAAAATCCTCCAGGCCACAGGGAGAACACACAAACTCAGCATAGAAAGGCGCCCGAAGTTTTTATCGAACCACTTGGGACAGAAACTTCTTTCGTTGTGGCACTGATGTTACCACTGTGCCAGCCTGCAGCCCAAATTAATACCGTACACATACACATTTTATTATCAGCCACGGTCAAGCCACTGCTGCATTATAGCCAACCCATGTTACAACAACGCCTTACGAGCCATTGCAATGTAATGCAACAATAAATCCAGCGCCTACGCCTAAACACATTGCGTTGTGGACGCCCCCTAAAATGTGTCCCATTCCGTTCGTTGACACGTTCTGCCCCAAGCCCACTTAGGCCATCAATAGTTTGGACGATGTTATTAATGCGCATGTGTCCACCAATCCACGTGTTCCCCTTCTTATCTCCGTTCAATTGCGAGGATGCACTTCTCCATAAGAACGTGCGCACTTCCCATGGTTTTTTGTTCCTTCCCCCATTTCCAGTGTCAGTGTCTGCCTTAAAAATTGCGCGCATTAAAGTGATAAATGCGCATAATCGCACCAACAAATCAGAAAGAGGGGAGAAAAAAAATCTTCCCGCCATCCTAACAGAAAAAAAAAATCACATCGGATCAACAAGATAAACACACTGGAGAACATGACAATTCTCTCCAATGATTGCAATCGCTAAAGGATTTTATTAGAAATCCTGAAGAGCCGCGGTTCATCATTTCCCACATCCCGGAGCGTGTAATCACAGCCACCAAGAAACACATCTTGGCTGACACAGCATTGCTTAGAAGCCAATTTTAAGATTTAAATAAGGGAGCTGCAAAGACGACATTTACTGTAAATTGCATCGTCATCAATGCCACTGTTGGTTATTCATTTTGACATTCGACATGCCATCTTGTCGACAGTTTAATTTGTTTGATGATTGCTTCGAAAAGCGGCTGTCTCGGGACAGCCGCGTCGATGGCTCTCTCTCCTCGCGACGTTTCGCCTCCTCACACGTGGTAGCTATGGTATAAGACGGGACTCTCCACGTCATTTTCGTAGTACAGGATGTAAAGTACATCTTATCGTCTGGACAACATGGTGACAGCTGTAGGGCCTAAGAATCTTGCACTTCTGAAAAGAATACCCATCTTGGCCAGCATTTGTGTCTGTGAGCATTCGTGTCAGGAATTAATTACTGGGCCGCCAGAGTAAGTTCGCTTTGTAAACAATACTCATGTCTTTATCAAATTAATATCTGGTTGAGATGCGACAGAGGTCACGAGATTAAATTATCCCGTTTTCATTAGCCTGCCAGGATCGCTCTTGGCGCGGTCACCGCCGAGTTTTCGAATTGAGATGTAGATTCAATTCCGTTGGGATATTTATAGCTTTGCAAATGCCCTAAATCTTGCCATCTGCTCTACAGCGGATATTACATAATTAATAGAAAGACAGGGTGACAATATCGCACCGATTTACAGACGTAGGCACGTATAATTTTATACACGAGCTTTCACGCGCAATACTATGATTTGTCGTGATGTAGGTTTTCACGGCTCGAATGTATGATGATGACTTTACGGCTCCAATGTATGATGATGACTTTACGGCTCCAATGTATGATGATGTCTCCAATGTGGGAGGAGATGTGCAGCGAAGGAAGAATAAGGAACACTGGACACTGCCATCCCGAAGGAACAGCTAATGGAGAGCAACTGTCAACACTATGATTCGTGATTATGATTATTGTTTTGGGGTTAGATCACCACGTAGGTGTGCGTTAACTATAACCCTCTCCACCACTGGACTGCCAATCAAATCGAGTAGTCCTATGAGCAAAGCTCAACTCTCAGTGCAATTGGTAAAAATTCCACATTCTTATGGCTGTGAAAGTACTTCCATAGAACAAGCACATTCGGGATTACTCCAGGTGTTGCGTTTCCCTATTGTAAAGGCGCAGCCCTGCAATTGCTTGCTCAAGCCACTCCTGGCGGAAGGGACTCCACCAGAGGGAGTGCAGGAGAACCCCTCCTAAGAGTGCTTTTGCCTACTCTTCAATGTGCACCAGAATTACTCGAGAGCAACTCTTTTCGGATAACCGTGTCGAGCGTTCCTCCTCTGTCCTTTGTGAGGTTCTGCCTCCCTCTATCCTGAAAGAGTAGCCTCTTAGAAATTCTCATTACATCGAGCCATGAATATCTACGCGAGCAATATTGTGGTGCATCTACGCATACCGTCACTGGCTCTCTTATACTAATACTTTTCCACATCATAAGACCGTGGAATTTCCCTTTCCTGGTGCAGGGAGGAAGAGGAGTTATTATCCCACGCTCATGTGACCTTGAGACGCCCTTAGAGCCTAGCATAGCGTTCTGAGATCATCGGTCAGGGGAGAAAAGTTAAGAACGAGAAATCATTATGGCTTTTCTATGCATCTCTATTCATGCTTTCTACAGAGCATTGCTTTAATGAACGTGTCTTTATTTAGTGGAGGATTACAGAGAATCTCCGTTAATTTGGCATGCTGTTAATTGTTTTAGACAATGCCCATTGTGCTACTCTATTACACACACTTAAACAAATAATCTCTGTACACTTCCATTTCCAATACACGTTCATTAAAACAATGTTTCGTGGCAAGGATAATAATCGCACTTCGAGGACGCTTTTCATCCGAGCGTCACAAAGCGTTGTACAAAGCTCTGTAGAGAAGGGCATGTCAGCAACAACAACGACATATGAACGGAAAATCAACGATAACGTTTTTTTGTTTGTTACAAATCTGAGCCGTGGAGAGAACGGCATAAATACGGTATACAAAAGCCAAAGAATTTCGGCATCATTACTTGTCACCGCTGTCTTCGATACAGCTAAGAACATAGCTGACCCAGCAGTCTCGGCACAGCATGCTGAGCAAGTTACCAGAATACACGCGGCGGCGGCGGCGGCGGCTTCCCACCAAAATGCCATTGCAGCCTCTTAGCTAATGAGGTCCACATCAATAGCCGCATCGCGGCACACGACTCTACACAGTGACATCATCAAGCGCATCAGCACGCCAGGTGCCTCGAGCGTGCGTCACAGACGGGAGATCAGAATTAAGTGGGGGAGGCGGCGGCAGCCGCAATGGGAGGGGTAAAAACACGGCTTGAAAAATGTATGCGAATTTTAAACCCGGGCCAGGGCTACTGGCTTCCGAACATTGTTCACTGGCTGAGAGCTTTGCGAATGTAATGTGGCGAGTTTCAGAAGCGGATGTGAGTTGTCACAGCTGTCAAGCAGGCTCTGCCGTAAATGTATTTTTGCCATTCATCCATTTTCAGAGTGCCGCTTCTTCCTGATGATAGTCGCGTCGCGGCGGAATGTTTTTTTTTAATGTTTGGCTATCAATCGGATTTGAAATGTTACGAAACGTGAAATAAGTGCAATCGAATTCGATAGTTTCATTAAATTGATTATCACATTATTTAAGTAGGGCGTGATGGTGGTGCAGCGAGTAGCGCTGCCACCTCATAGCTATAAGTTCTGGGTTCGATTCTTGGCTCGGGTGCTTTCCAATGGGAAGTTTGTATGTTCTCCATGTGTACGTGTGGATTTTCTCTGGGTACTCCGGTTTCATGTCCGTATCTAATGACATGCCGCTTCGGTTATTTGACCCGACTAAGTTGTCACGGCTGTGCCGGGTCCCGCATAGTCATAGTCAATCCGTAATTACTCCAGATAACATGAGTCTTGGGAAATAGACTCATGGATCTAAAGGCGTAGAAAAAAGACGTTCACATGCATGACACGGGTCGATGCGTGGAGCACTAGCGTAAGACTGTGTTACTTTTTAATCCAAATCATTACATGCCGAATAAAACACAAGAAAGCCCCTCACCGATTCTGATATCGGGCAACAACATCATGCACTCTTATCTGCCTTGTTATCTGTGAATTAACTCCAATTATCCATGGGGAGACAACAAAATGCTGATCAGAGCAATTTCCCGCTCAGCTCCACTTATTTATAAATAATTGCTGGACAGTTTGATGCCACTCCAGGTGGATTTACGCAAAAAAACTTACGGACAACCGTGAAAAACAAGAATAGTGCCACGGATCAATTAGGTCATAGAAGTTATAGGCAGGGCGGCGCGGTGGCCCAGTGGTTAGCGCTGACGCCTCACAGCAAGAAGGTCCCGGGTTCGAATCTCTCCCCTCGGGTGCCTTTCTGTGTGGAGTTTGCATGCTCTCCCCGTGTCCGCGTGGGTTTTCGCCGGGTACTCCGGTTTCCTCCCACAGTCCAAAAGCATGCTCCTGGATAGGTTGATTGGCTCGCAGACTAAAATTGTCCCGCAATGCCCGGCGATGGACTGGCGTCCCGTCGTCGGGTGTATTCCTGCCTTACGCCCTGTGTTTCCGGGATAGGCTCCGGCTCACCGTGACCCTATATAGGATTAAGCGGTTTCACATAATGAGATGAGAAGTTATAGGCAATAGGGTCGCTGTAATAGGAATTCTACGGTGGTTGTAGTGTTGCTTATATCCCAAATCCTACAATTAACCTGGTCAGAGTTAACTGCTGGATTGTAATCGTATCGTGGTGGAGAGGTTTGCATGTTTCATTCAATTCCAGAGCTGTCACCTGGAGTCTATTACTCGTGCTAGGGTCTCCCTTGGTGAACACGTCTGGAGTCCAGTACTCCGAAGTCGGCTCTCCCTTGGTCAACAGGTCCGGGGGAAGAGTTCACACAAATAGCAATCCGGACACCCACCGACTAAAGGAAGTTGGCGTCAGGAGGAGCATCGGCCAGTAAAATTCTGCTCCAATACCAATACCATTTGAGGACAACAAGCCAAACCAGGTAGAACTCAATACCAGTCGTTTAAACCGGCAACAGCCACTACCGAGAGGCAACCAATGCCTATGTGGAAACTTGATGAGCTGCAGGAAGGTCACGGCAAGTCATTCGGTGTATCTGGTCAAGTGAAAGTGAGCACTCTTATCTAATGGCAACATGGAGCCAGCGATTGAAATTCCACTTTGCTAAAGGGGAGGCCAGTTCCTCCATAGCAACCACTGTTGACTTAACAACATGCAACTAATTTAGACACTGGAAAGACAACTGGCTTAACTGACCCCTCGACCAGAATTCAACTGGCACGCTTGTAATTATGAATCAGCGCCTGTATCAAAACACAAAAAGTCTGTTGCAGCGTTCATGAGAGTCTGAAATGGTTCTAATTTTGCTACAGCATCAGGCATTATTAAATAATGGCGATTTGCATAGATTTGGGTCAATTCTCTGCTGGATGAAGGCCTGCCCGTGCCTTTTTGGTCATGGGGTGTGTTTTGCCACACGCACCACAATGGTCAGGGTCGGTGGACGAAGCGGGCAGGCCCAGGACACGTTTGGATACAGCTCGCCACTGATGATCGCTCTCGGTGCCACGGCAGTGCAGTAGTAACACTTGTGACTCATAGCAAGATCGTCCTGTATTCTATTCACAGCATAGCTCGCTTTCTGCGTGGAGTTTGTCTCATCTCATCTCATTATCTGAAACCGCTTAATCCTATATAGGGTCACGGTGAGCCGGAGCCTATCCCGGAAACACAGGGCGCAAGGCAGGGATACACCCGACGACGGGACGCCAGTCCATCGCCGGGCATTGCGGGACAATTTTAGTCTGCGAGCCAATTAACCTATCCAGGAGCATGCTTTTGGACTGTGGGAGGAAACCGGAGTGCCCGGCGAAAACCCACGCGGATACGGGGAGAGCATGCAAACTCCACACAGAAAGGCACCAGAGCCGAGAGATTCGAACCCGGGACCTTCTTGCTGTGAGGCGACAGCGCTAACCACTGGGCCACCGCGCCGCCCATGCGTGGAGTTTGTGTTCTCTCTATGTCCACGAAGGTTTTCGTCGGATTCTCCGGCTTCCTCCCACATATATAAAGACGACTGACCGCCTGGCCACCAATATCTTAATATATAGATGACGCGGTGTGTAGCAAATGTTGGCGCCGGCTTACACAATGTCTGCCTTCTCACTCCCCCACCCACATCTCTGATTCCTCGCGCCGGTGCGACATTCTCCTCTCCCATCGCGAGTGAGCGCAACTGTGTGGCGCCTTACAATTGGTAGTCATCGTTGCTGTTATTACTGGTTGGCAATTAAAGCTAAGCTTGCCAGACTGAAACCGCTTGATCCTATATAGGGTCACGGTGAGCCGGAGCCTATCCCGGAAACACAGGGCGTAAGGCAGGAATACACCCGACGACGGGACGCCGGTCCATCGCCGGGCATTGCGGGACAATTTTTAGTCTGCGAGCCAATCAACCTATCCAGGCTGCCGCCACGGTCTGCTCCGGTTACATGTACGGCGCGGCGGCGTGGCTCGATTCGTACGCGGGCGAATGTCCGGTAGCCACGCGGGATCGCGCGCGTATCGACGTCAGCGTGACGTTGACCCGCGAACGTTTTCACACGGAATCACACAACAGGGGCGGCGCGGTGGCCCGGTGGTTAGCGCTGTCGCCTCCTCACAGCAAGAAGGTCTCGGGTTCGAATCTCTCGGCTCGGGCGCCTTTCTGTGTGGGAGTTTGCATGCTCTCTCCCCGTGTCCGCGTGGGTTTTCGCCGGGCACTCCGGTTTCCTCCCACAGTCCAAAAAGCATGCTGCTACGTAGGTTCATTGGCTCGCAGGCTAAATTGCCCCGCAGTGCCCGGCGATGGACTGGCGTCCCATCGTCGGTATATCCTTGCCTTGCGCCCTGTGTCTGCCGGG
>JAZEWT010000023.1:8954455-8975029 GCA_036362905.1 Mordacia mordax | reverse complement strand
ACAGGTTCATTGCTATTGACCCTCAAGGGATGACGACCCGGGGCGATGGACCGGCGTCCCGTCGTCGGGTGTATTCCTGCCTTACGCCCTGTGTTTCCGGGATAGGCTCCGGCTCACCGTGACCCTATATAGGATTAAGCGGTTTCAGATAATGAGATGAGAGGTTTATCCACAATCGACATTAAAAACTCACAACCTCTCACTTTGAGCCGCGCACGACCAAAACGCATTGGCCGAGCAATAACACACGCTGGCGCGGAAAGTAATCAAGCGTTGGTAATTCAGGCACTGGTAAATATCGGGGGAAAAAAGAAATAGAAGCTAGATGAATGGAGTCAACTGCTTTAAAGTCAAAGTGATTATATCTGATGTCCTTCATTGACTAGCAGTCATTATTTTACTAATGTGATCTACTCTGATGTTGGCAATATGCCGGTCTCTCCAGTGCAGCACTTTATGAACCCCGGGTGAGAGGCACTTTCGAAATGCAATCATTACTATTACACGATGATGCGGACAGTTCTCATCTCCTCTTCACAGCCATGAGCCAGGAGCAGAAATTGCACATCCTCTGGGAGTCGTGCGTTATTCCATGGGGCAACCACTGTTGACCGTTCCACGAGTGGCACTTGTTTTATTTACAGTATTAGAGATTATGGGCCCCCTGCGGACTTCAATTGCAATCTTCCGTCCGCGAGCCGCTCGCCCCTCGCCCCACTGCCGGGCCGCTCGGCGGGATTCACCTGCCCCTGGAGCAACCCCCAGGTTGACTCACGTGCGATCCTGCTGCGCTTGCTGCTCCTTGGCTTTCTTCTCCGCCTCCTTGGCCTGCTGGGCGGCCACGCGAGCCGCCTCCGCCTCCTCCTTCTCCCTGTTGTAGCGAGCGGCTCGATCGGCACGGTCCTGACACGCACGGACGAGACAACAATTCCCTGTCACGGCCTCTACAGGCTGTACGGGCAAGTGCTGTCGGCGAGCAGTGCCAATGAAGGCCGGCACAGCACATGAGGGGGCTGGCGGTCGGCACTACGCCTGGCCGAATTTGCTGTTATATATTGACGGCTTGTTATTACTGCTCAAGCCATTTACCACACCAAATTAAAAAGCGTATCCAGGATTGTAACAACCAATGTTGGCAAATGTGTGTCACGTGACGAAACATGGTGCTACAAATCGCTGGGCAGGCCAACGCTTGTAAGTTCAGATGTTAAGATCTTAACACCCGCATAATCGCCAGATACGGTAAAACCTGTTGTGCATAATCGCCAGATACGGTAAAACCTGTTGTAATCTTATATATGTATACTGGCAAAAAAGTACCCATAGCGTTAACAGCCCCATCTAAGCTGTAAAGCATTGATGCTGCATTGTCTTGCGCTGACTGCCTTTTGGCAGCGACGGACACCGGCAAATAGGCTCAAAAGGAAGCCACTGCCAGGTGAAGGTCGATCAGGCAATTATGCAGGTGTTAAGATCTTAACATAATCGCCAGATACGGTAAAACCTGTTGTAATCTTATATATGTATACTGGCAAAAAAGCACCCATAGTGCTTGTAAGTTCAGCCTGTCTCTCTACTCCGAGCCTCTGTTTGCGCCAACTCGTCACCGCTGGTTTGCAGTGACATCTGCACGCGAGCAATCCTGTTGCACGCGAGCAATCCTGTTGCACGCAACCAACGTTGCGAGGCTGATCGCCGACGTGCGGACTCGGACTCACGGGCCGGCGGGCGCGCGCGGCGAGCACGGGAGCGGCCCGCGGGGCCGCTCGACGCGGAGAGCGCGCGTGAAACCTGGGCTATCTGCTGGCGGATGCGCTCCCTGGCGGCACGCTCCTCGGCCTTCTCGCGGTTCCTCTCGTCCATCACGCGCTTCGTCTGCTCCTCCTCCCTCCGCTGTTTGAACTCCGCCATGTCCTTGCCCAGCTTGCGGCGCTCGAGCTCGCGTCGGATGTTGTTCTGGCACAGGGGGTCGATTTCAAAAAAGATTATTTTTTTTTAATTCCTAAGAATGTACAACGCGCACGGTATTCGTTCAATGTCGAAGGTTATCGTTCGAAGAGAGAACTCGGAGGTGCAGAGAAATGATAGGAGTAAAGGGAAGGCAATTACGTGGTACGCTGGTGGCAACATTTGCCAGACGCTGTATATATTTTATGTTATCGGCCAATAATCGAGTGATTTGTTTATGGGAGAACACCAGAGAACCCAGAGGAAAACCCACTCCACACAGGAGGCCGAAACAGGAATTAAGCCGACTCGGACAGGACTTTCATTCCGTGAGGTGTGAAGGCTGCTTGGGAATCCAAACCCCCCCAAAAAAACGTTGTTGTTGTTGATTTGCTGTTATGTCTTTGCTGCTGCTGACATGCCGTTATCTCCACACCTCTGTTCAGCGCATTGTGATCCAAGGGTGAAAAGCACTCCAGAAGTGCAATTATTATTATTATTATAAAAATGACGGTGCAAAATTCATCAGTTCAGAGAAAGGTATTTTTTAAGCACTGCGCTATGAACCCCAGCCAAGGCATATCAATGCGAAACAGATAATGGACGTCTGCCTCCACCATCTGCACCGATACACATGGTCAATTCGAGTCAAACAGCCCCCCGTAACCCAACAACCCCATGGTGAGATGCTTTCAAGCAGCTGTGGATTAATAATGGGCTCTAATCGACATAAAATGCATACATTCAATTCGGTGAGGAAAGACAATCAATTTGCCATGACAGTGTTCGTGGGAGTTTTTAACCATATTTTGGTAAAGAGAGGTGGTTTCCAGCAACACAGGCGTTAGGCTCTAACATTTCAGTGCTCACGTTTTTAGATCATGCCCGTAGGTTCACGTCATTCAACCAGAACAAAGTAAACATGCGGAGCCATTGGGTTTAGACAAGTAGTGGTGTATAGTGGCCGGTTTTCAAAGAAAGGACGGTTGATTGCCACAGGACTGGTCTGTTTTAAAATGACCAGCATACACCATCAGCCGGCAAGCATGAAACTCTGGATATGAAAAAGCTTTTGCATGATGTCTCATATAATTTTTTGCTCACTTAAACAAAAAGTAACAGCTGTTTTAACGTAATGCTGCTCCAGTCTAGTATATGGTGATACGTTCATTGGGTGGCACGGTGGTGCACTGAAGCGCCATCGCCTCACAGAAAGAAGGCCCTGGGCCTCGATTCCTGGATCGGATGCCCCTCTGTGTGGGGTTTGCGTGTTGTCCTCATGTCCGCGTTGGTTTTTGCCAGGTTCTCCGATTTCTTCCCACCGTCCAAAGACAAGCTGCTGCCTAGGTTAATTGGCCGGCTGGGTAAATTGCCACAAAAAGTTTGCCCCTTTGATGTATTGGTGTCATATCCTGCATATAGCCCCGCCTTGCGCCCTCTGACTGCTGGGAGAGGTTCCGGGCTCCCGCAACCCTGTAAAAGATTAAGCGGGTACTGATAATGATGATGAATATGTTAAATATCTTTATGTGAATGTGGAGCTCTGCTAGCCCGAATGTTAATATGGATTAAACTTTGGGGCCGACACACCAGATGGTCTCTTTACAATCGCTGAGTAGTTTCTTCATCCTGCAGAGGGTTGCAGTGAGTCATAGGCTATCCCAGCATACAAAGGGCACAAGGCAGGGCTATACACAGGAAGGTATCGAGGAAAATTTAGTTAGCAAGCCAATTAACCTCGAGACCTCATGTCTTTGAACTTGGGAAGAAAACTGGAGCACCCAGGAAAAGTCTACAGACCCGGGGAGAGAACATGCCAACTGTCTAGCGAAAGGCGGATCCCAAGTCGGGATCTGAACCCGGGACCTTCTTGCTGTGAGACAATGGCGCCACCCACTGCACAATCATGCTGCAATGTCGCTCTAACATGCTTCAAACTATTATTGTGCGTACCTCCTCTTCATCCTTTGCCTTCTGCTGCCGTCTCTCTTCCAGTTTGCGGTTGAGCCTGAGCACAGGGATAAATGAACGCAGGGGGTGAATGAACGCAGGGGGTGAATGGATGCAGGGGGTGAATGAACGCAGGGGTGAATGAAAGGGTGAATGAACGCAGTGGTCAATGAATACGAGTCAATGAATACGAACACGGCTGAACTGCAGTCATTCGATTCTAGGTAAATTCTAAGATCATGAAACCTACTTGGGGAGACATCCTAATCCTCGAGTTGTGAAAGCGTTTAATTAATTAATCACCTAATTGAAAGACATTCAGATTTTACAGTAAAAGGGGAACACATTATCTTGCAAGCCCCACTAATGCAAATGTATAATGTTTAGTCGGCTGGGACTGAGTAAGTGATGTCAATGCCCCCAGATTTGAGAGAAGTGGCAGAGAACTGAAAGTTGGTATAAATATAGCTGACTGTTTCACGAGTGCTAAATTTTGATGACATCAGCAGACAGCGGCATTCATAGCCTGCTGGGAGGGCCACAGCGGAAGCCACCCTCAATTCAGGCCTCCCTAGATATTACTGTAGGTGTAATGATTGTGAAAAGACTATGTGCCACCTGCTTCACACTGGGGATGAGCAGATCCCGTGGAGTGATTCGAAATGTTAGGCCACTGGTAATGGCGACGCTTTGCCTCCTCACGATGCTTGCAATGTGGGAAGTGAAACATTGTGAAGGAGAGAGAGGAAACCCTCAAGGTAACTATCCTGAAAGAGCAGCTCTTAAGAGCATGTACGGAGCTGTGAAAACCTACATCATTACAAATCACTGCTTATTTTTTTTTATTAATAATACTGTGTTTATACGATCACGGTTTTAAATTTAATACAGCAAGGGCTTACTATGGAACATACATCTTTTCAACGGACAAACTGACAAATGCACTGCACACAATACAATGTTACATTTGCACGGTATTACATCATGCCCAAGGGGACCTCTGCTGGACACTATGGAATATAAAACACACGTGTTGTGGTCAAACATTTTCTCTACAACAATACACAGTCAGCTACAGAATACTCATGCCATCCCGTCATCCTGGTCACAAAGTCATGTGATTGTCCGTGACGTCATAAGCCAGGCCTAATGGAGTCACCGTCAGTACGATACGCTCACATCCCTGTGAAAACTTGATGCGAGTCGGTCGTTGCGGTGTAAATGGCCGGTATCCAGGTTGATTTGAGTTGGCCGGTTACCACTCAATTGTCGGGGTAATGGAGCAGAATATTACGGCCGATACCTTTCTTGATGCCAAACTCCTTCAGTCAGAAAGTCTTTGGATTGTCATTCGTCTGCAACCTTCTGCTCAGTCCTTGTTCACCAAGCGAGACCCTACCAGGAGCGCTAAGTTCCAGACCTGTTCACCAAGGGATACCCATAGCAGGAGCGCTGGACTCCAGACCTGTTCACCAAGCGAGACCCTACCAGGAGCGCTAAGTTCCAGACCTGTTCACCAAGGGATATGCATAGCAGGAGCGCCAGACTCCAGACCTGTTCACCAAGTGAGACCCTACCAGGAGCGCTAAGTTCCAGACCTGTTCACCAAGGGATACCCATAGCAGGAGCGGTAGACTCCAGACCTGTTCACCAAGGGAGACCCTACCAGGAGCGCTAAGTTCCAGACCTGTTCACCAAGGGATACCCATAGCAGGAGCGCTAGACTCCAGGCCTATTCACCAAGAAATACTCCAGCAGGAGCACTAAACTATATTCCTGTGCACCAAGACAGACCCTAGCAAGATCACTAGACTCTAGGTGACAGGGCTCTGGGGTATCCTTTTTACCCTTATTACAAAAATACCAACCCTTTCAAAGGGACGGTGAACGACAGCTTCATTACCAATGACTTTGGTGTTGTTACGGTCAATGCGTTTGACAAACCCCCTCATCACACTAGGAGTGTTGCTATTGAATGTCTCCATTAAATCAGTGCAACATTGCCACCACCAGCATGGATGACAATGAATCAATCACTCCACTGGCAGGAAATACTTCTTTTCACAAACCCATTTGGCATGCATGAAGAATACATCATCTGTGCAGACAATCTTGAGCAAAACATTGACAGGAAAGATATATGTAGATCAACCCTGTTTAAGCAATGGTGAACTGTAGGGGCATTGGTGAGGCCTCCAACACACGTTCAGCCAAACACAATTGGTAAACATACCAGTCAAGTTAAAATGTTGCCTCCAAACGTTCTTAGAATATCGCTCAGAGTTGCCTTGACAGAAAAGGTAGTGTTTGTAAAGTGTTATATACGCGAAGAACGTCACACGCGTCACAAGTTGTATGTGTAAACCACTTTAAATGTAACGTTTCTATGTCATGGTTAGGGAGAATATATACATAAGCAGCAAAACAGCATATGTTGAAGCCAGAACACTCATTACCAGCATTAAAATCAGACTTTCATGTGCCTTAAAAGCCACAGTCTCAACTGGTGGGTTCCCACCCATCGGTGGGCCACGAGCATCACCAAGTAGTCTGTAAATACTATGGTTGGGTCAACCTTGAGGTGGCAAAGGTTGAAAAGCTCTGCCTCACAATACCATAGCTGTAACAAACTCCATTTGTTTTTAATGGAGAAATATGAATTAAGTGTCAAGTTATATTTGTCCTGGATTTCAGGAAATGACACCAATGAAGACAGTTATATGCATGTATAAAACCATTGTTTTTCTATAAATAATTTTAAAAAAGCTATACATAAGTTCCGAAATAATGACGCTCTGTATTGATAACAAGGATGATAGCAAAAATATAAAATGTGAAGTTGACGAGTGGAAATGCACAAATACTATTTAAAAAATCGTGAACATATTCTGCACTATTTAAGACCTCGGCTATCAGTCGGCAAAGTGCAAATAATCCAAAACAAAATTTAGAAACAAAAAGGGATCACACGGATCATTTTCATTTTGTTTACAGTCACGAAAAACACCAATATTAGCAAATTGCATGAAATCAAATGAACTACAGCCTTGAAATAAATATCGCTAGCATAATTGCAAGGTAAACCTTTGTATACTGCAACACGGCACACTGATGAAGCAGTTAATAATGAAACTTGCTCTATGGTTGCTATGGTAATAGTCAAGCCTTTTATTCTGCAAATATGTGGAGCTGAAGGTCAAGACGGCACAGTGGTGGTAGTTAAGACCAAAGTGGCCCAGCCCATCCGGGCAGTGCAGTGTTTTCAGCCTCTCCCGTGTCAAGTGAGGTCAAAGGCGCTGAACTCAGAGCGCAGGGTGAGACAGCGGTCTCAATCACCTGGAATGTTTCGGTCTTATCTCCTAATAATTCAGATCCCACGTGGGGCGGTGCTCTGCTCTTTTTGGCTATATCAGTTATGTCATCGCGAAGCCTTTCAATCATCCGCATCCTATCGGCGCTCTTAAGATTGGGTTGCTGCTGGAGAAAGAGCAAAAGATTGTTAGCGGACTGCACAGCCACTGAGTGGCTTACCCTAAGAGTTCTCAAAGGTTCTTCACGATTCTTGTTGCCTCCTGAATCACGGCTGTCATTTGGAATATTAGTATTGGCAGTCAAGGAATGAGCCGTTTTGTTGCTACCACCATCCGCTCTATCTGTTAATGTGATCCACTCCTCCACGTTGGCATATTTCACGTCCTCACAACCAGGCAGGGACTGCAGAACCTTGAGGAACTCCACCGTTGCCTGGTATACCTCCGTCATACCAACGGGTCCAATTGTGCACGGTGGCGACGCTGCTCGATGCTCCCCCTCGACATTGGCTTCCACGATGCTTGGCCACAGCTTCATCCAGCTACGAGTGAGGACCTCCTTCGAGACCGATTGCCACGCGTCCGCCACAGCGTACAAGCAATCGCGGATCGCCAGGCTCCTCCAGAAGCTCAGCAGGCTCCAAGCGCCTCCCTCCACAGCGTCCGAAAACAGGAGCTTTTGTAACAGTTCACGGCGGTAGCCTCTCGTGATGGACTCCAGCACGTCCTGGTCCATGGGCTGCAGGAGTGACGCAACGCTCGGCGGCATGAACAGGGCTGTAAATCGGCCGTCATCCGTGCACAGGACATGCTCGTTGGGCATCGCGAGTGAGCTGTCTGCCAGGACGACGCCTCGCTGCGGCAGGTGCAACTCCCGCAGGGCCTCGGACACGGCCGGCACGAACCTCTCGAAAAACCACGAGTGGAAGAGTGGCGGATCCATGCGGCCATCTGCCTGGCTGTAGTAGTGTGCTGGCAGTAGGTCCAGCACTGTGTTCTTGAGCGAACGCGGCCTGGCGGATTTGCCCACGCACACAATCTTCAACTTGTGCATTCCACTAGCGTTGGCACACGCAAACACGGCCATTCTCTCCCTGCTGGTCTCGCAGCCCTGCGCGTGCGACGCTGGCCCCACGGCCAGGGCTCCGCGTGGAAGCGTCTTCCAGGCCAGAACTGTCTGGGCAGCGTTGTACACCTGAGTGGGAGAGAGACCCTCTTTTCTGATGTGCGCCCGGAACTTGAATTGCAATGACCGCACCGAATGAGCTTCGGCTGTCAGAACGCCTGTCTGAAGGCCCGAGCGGCGGATGCCGTGCCGCAGCTTGAAGCGCTGAAGCCATCCCTGGCTGGCATTGAAATTGGGGTTGCCGTAGAGTGCACGCGCAAACTCCCGTGCCCTCTCACAGAGCATGGGCCCGCTCACTGTCTGCCCACGCGCACGCTTGTTCAAGTACCAGCGGTGCAGATCTTCGTCCAACTTCACGTCCTTGGCCATACGCATGGTTTTACGAATTGCCACGGTGACCTCGCAGTCATTCTCAGAGACAAACTTGAGGATCTTGTCGGCATTTATCTTGAGGTCTCGGATGGTCGAGTAGCCGAGGTCATACTGGGTTGCAAGAGACTTTAGCGACTCGCCTTCGCGGATCTTGCGGACGATTTCGACTTTCTCCTTCAGGGGCAGAACGCTGCGCTTTCTCTTGGTTCCTTTGCAGGAACTCGGTGGAGCCCGTGTGGCGGACATGACTACAGGCGTACTGTGTGTACCGCACAAAGAAGACACACAATAGCGGCGCGTAAGCCTCCGTGCTACGCTCCGCAGTGATGTAAATGTGGCGTCAGCGGTGCTGCTGGTTCCAGGGAATGCGCTGCATGGCATTTGGTATCTGCGTTACAAAGTGATGTGAAAGCTTGTAGGTTCAACGAAGAAGTTACACTGCACGACGACTTGCACTTAACTTATGAAGGAAGTATTGAGTCACTAATTATTCTCTACTAATATAGGTAATCATGATTACAGCTTAGGTAAAAAAAAGAGGCCATACAACCTACCTGCTGGTGCTGAAAAAGCTATTGCTTCAATTCATATTTGTAAATAATCGATTCATTGAGAGGCAGATATATCTGCATCGTGAGCACTGGGGAAAAAAAATAGAACAGTCTCCGAAATACACGAAACTCACTGTTCGCCAGGCCCGGCGCGACGCAATGATGACAAGTTATCATCTCATCTCATCGTAAGAAACCGCTTAGTCCTGTACTGGGTCGCGGTGAGCCGGAGCCTATCCCGGCAGACACAGGGCACAAGGCAGGGACATACTCACGATGGGACGCCAGTCCATCACCGGGCACTGCGGGCAATTTAGTCTGGAAGCCAATTAACCTATGCAGCAGCGTGTTTTTGGACTGTGGGAGGAAACCGGAGTACCCGGTGAAAACCCACGCAGACACGGGCAGAACAATGCAAACTCCACACAGAAAGGGACCAGAGCCGCGATTTGAACCCAGGACCTTCTTGCTGTGAGGCGACAGCGCTACCCACTGGGCCACTGTGACGCCCGATGACAAGTTATGACAACGGGAAAAGATATTCTATTATTAGTATGATTTCCCATTTAAGCCTGTGCTTAAGACACAAGTCAAGAGCATTCAGCATATATACATTGCTCACTTATTTAAAATTGCACCCTCATATTGGGGAATAAAAATAATCAATGACTCAATTAATTACAGCAGTAACCAATGGGTTTCCAAAAATTCAACTGGATGATTCAGCCCAATAGTTATCAAAACCAGGTGCTCCAGGCAAATAACGGTGACCGTCACCCCAGGCCAACCGAATATTTTAATGCAGAAACAAGTAAAAAAAAATGCAGAAATAAGTAATAATGTACGTGCAAAATAAGCCTTGTGTTGAGAGGCATATTCGTCGATTTTTTTAAAGACCAAAAAAGCAAAGACTGCTCGGTAATGATGTTGGTTTTTACTGATCGATGTGTCAGAACTGCTCTCAAGAGTCGTTCTTTCGGCTTTGCCATAGCGAGCGCGTTTCTCTTTCGCTCAAAAGCATACTATTAAGCAGCCGCATGTAAAGTTTTGCCCGAAAATTTTTCCACGACACACACATTTCCACGTCAGGCTTTTGAACGTCAAGTGACCTTACCCGAACCAATCATAGCGGCGTTACGTGTCGGACATGAAATACACGAATCGAAACAGATAGTGAGCAAAGTTGTTTGTTGCAGAGCCATAGGCAACCCTCTCTCACCGATGGAGGAAATGCATATTAAAATTGAGCAGCTAGGCAGAAACAACATTTCTTCAAGAACAGAATTCCGTACTGACGTAACAACAATATCAGAAATGCATAAAACCACATGTAAGAAAAAAAGGGTAAAATGCATATGTCTATCCGTGGAGACAACGGGAAATGTATGAATGAGTGCTGATAAAATGGGTCTAGCAGCCAGAATAGAAAAAGGCATGTCACAAAAGGATTAGGATGCAGATAATCACTCCTCCCGATATCTTTGTTTACACGTGTATCATTATCAGCGGGTTGCAGGTGTTATTTTGTATAATGCTGCACACAATACTTTCATGAATGCTACTTGCATAATAATGTACACCAGCACAAAAAACGTTAATATATATATATTTTTTTACATTCAAGCAAAGAGCAGTGGTCATCTACGTTGGCATACTTTAGTCAGGGGGCATGCAAAAAGAGCATCCCGAAAATGCCAATAAGTTCCATCACAGAGCTAGCAGTTGCCTTTTACACAAGGTGTCAATAATGTACTTGATCCTCGACAAGATGAAGGCTTTTAAATCACTTAAGTGATGTCTGGGGTATCAATGCACTTTGTGCTGTGAATAAGTGCAAAGGATAAACGGCTCCTCACCTCTCCACTCGCGCCGCCTTCTCCTCCTCTGACAGTGGTAACCCATGCTCCTCCATCGGCTCCTCGATATCTCCATCGCTGTTGCCGTCTATCCCTTGTGCCGATGCTGCGGTTCAATCGTTAAACATTTTTTGTAACGTCAGTGGAAATGTACCGCCGGCTCTTTCACTCATAATTTGCACACGTGCCGTGCATACATACTTATGCATGGTATTGTAGTTTTACCATCAAATGAGCATGGTACAGCGGTCACCTGCTGTTTATATTCTAGATAAGCCGTTCTCAAGCGGTGGGTTATGACCCATCAGTAGGCCGTGATCGCTACCTGAAGGTCCATGGAGACCAGACCCAAGTGATTCAAGCGGGCCTTGAGGTGCAAATGGTTGAGAATTCCAATTCTGGAAGCAAAGTTGCAATTTCCAAATGCCAATAGTAAGGTGTAACCTACATATAGAACATTCACTGCTGATGTGGTTAAACTGGAGCAAGTACTTCACTTTCTTTGAAAGGATTCCAAACTTATTTTGATGAAAAAACAAGTGTTGTCCAAACTCTAACGGGAATTACACGGTGCTTAACTTTATCAGCAACCTTTAGATTGTATACCTCATCTTGCTGATTTGATGCTCTTATGTCGCTGCTGTTGCTGACATGTCATTCCCTCTACAGCTCTGTGCAGCACTTTGTGACCCTCGGGTGAAAAGAGCTCTAGAAGTGCAATTGTAATCTTAAATAAAATTTCGACAAAATTTCTGACAAGGTGACGGTCGATGACCAAATCACTAGAAATGTGTCCGATCTCATCAGATCTTAGAAGCAAATCCCGGTGGAGCTTGTATAGAGCTCAGATGGGTGACAACCATGCACAGGAGATTGCTATATGTTTTAGGATTATTGTGATGAGTAGCAGAGGTCACTTCAGTCTGTGGAGACGACAGCTGGTAGAACCCAAGAGTTGAAATACCCAAGTGTGCGTATCCATAAAGCTACCAATCTCCAATCCCATTTGTTCATTATTAAAGGTCTTCATTCAGCAACTGTAAGGACATATGCATTAAGCATATATTTTATGCTCAGTGAAATGTGTAAAGAAAGCATTTGAAGACAACGAGGAACGGAAGGTTGTCAAGGTGGCTACATGCACAGGATGGAGAAAATTTGGCAACCTAAACAATGAGTGGGCGTCAACCGTCAGCGACTAAGAGCAAGACGAGGCCAAATATGGGCCATTAGGCACGGAAACAATATCTTGTGGGTTCAGGTATCAGCCACACACCAGTTGTGGAATCTGGCAGAATGCCAATGATGAAGTGTGGTGCCATCAATGACGATGGACATGAGGATCTCTTAACATAGACTTACTGGAGGGCTGCTGTGGACTAGCGGAAGCCCCGGCAGGCACACCCCCAACGGCACCCTTCTCCATGTGCATCTGAGAAGGAGGAAACACACGGTTGCTGGACGATATCGCTAGGTCAAAAGATACAAACGGGAGGATGCGGTGTGACTTTGGGGTTCAAGCAAAAAGCGGATCACATAAAAATTCGTAACTTGGCATTTGGAACGTAATGTAGCAGTGAGTGGTATTAGTGTTTTAAGTGTGCCTACAAATCTAAGTGTTTGCTTTATCAGATGAATGTAGCATGGGTCATGCTCAATGTACATCAGAGATCACACTTTTTGGGCAAATTTACTCCACAATTTA
This sequence comes from Mordacia mordax, assembly GCA_036362905.1. Taxonomy (NCBI): domain Eukaryota; kingdom Metazoa; phylum Chordata; class Hyperoartia; order Petromyzontiformes; family Petromyzontidae; genus Mordacia; species Mordacia mordax. The sequence continues at coordinate 8,962,211 of JAZEWT010000023.1, read as the reverse complement.
ACTTGCAACCTTCAACCAACGATTGTAATTCCATATGCCCAAGATACTGATCGTTCCTTAGATTAAGAAACAATATTGTTGTTGACATGCCGTTCAGATGTTGTTGTTGTTGACATGCCGTTTTCTACACAGCTCTGTGCAGTGCTTTGTGACTCTCGGGTAAAGAGAGCTCTCGAAGTGCAACTATAATTATTACAAGGCACATATGTTTTTTAGCCTAGGGCAATGAGAGGCACGGTCTAACCACACCAACTCTTGACTGAAGTACTTCTACAACAGCATTTTCCAGCTTGACTATGCACGCAATGGGGACAAACCAGATATCGCCATAATGGGGAATCCCACGCACCTGCTTGACGTGGGCGATCTTGGCAAGCAGCTCCTGGGCGGAGAGACTTCCCCTGATAACCTCCAGAGGCACACCGCTCTCCCCAATGAAGTAACTGGATGGTACGCCTGACAAAGGGTCTGGATACGGTGCGTTAAGAATAATGGACGACTGATCTTTGGTGCCCGGACTCAATCAACTAATGACTGTCAATTGTTCTGATGAAAACGGGTGTTAAACAAGGAGTATTTAAATTGCAAAGATACATCGGACAACCTTGGAGAAAGGCACTGTTGCTATTAGAATGTGGTATTTTGCTATATAGTTATGTAAGAATCGTCTTCTGGTCAAAGGGTGACCATGCTCAAAAAAGTGTGTTGTAAGATTCGTGGACTGTCGTTGGTGACACAAAGTCACCAATCCTATGACGGGGGTCAGCCTCTCCATTGGATGATCACTGTTGACATTCTGCAAAATTGTGTTTATCTTACTAATGGAAAAAATATGTTAATCCGGATTTGAGCTCCATGCTACCCTACTGCTAGTCAAACACTTCAGCAAAAAGACAATATTTTAAAATAAACACCAATGGTTCACAATGACGGGGTGGCAAGGTGGCCCAGTGGGTAGCGCTGTCACCTCACAGCGAGAAGGTCCCAGGTTCGAACCTCGGCTTGGGTGCTTTTCTCTGTGGAGTTTGCATATTCTCCCCATGTCTGCGTGGGTTTTCGCCGGGCACTCCAGTTTCCTCCCACAGTCCAAAAAACATGCTGCTGCATAGGTTTATTGCCTTGCAGACTAAATTGACCTCAGTGCCCGGTGATGGACTGGCGTCCCATCGTGGGTGTATCTCTGCCTTGTGCACTGTGTCTGCCGGGATAGGTTCCGGCTCACCGTGACCCTGTACAGAACTAAGCGGTTTCTGACAATGAGATGAGGTTCATAATGACTAAGCCTTGCTTTACAATGAGGCAATGCTAAATTACATACTCACTAGGCAACATGGAGATCAAAGGTCTATTATAGTCCAGTTTCAGTTATAAACAGATATGTGTAGCATATATTTAATAAATGTCAGTTACCTCAACAATACACTGAACAAGTATTCAGGGAATTACCAATGAAGCAGATATTAAAGAAGATCAGATGAAATAATGTGCAAGATTAATCAATTAAGTACGAGTGTAGGGGTCAATATTTTCCAATTAAAAATGTAAATGCACTGTGATTAATCAATTAGTTATTTCTCCTAAGCCACGAAAGTCACATATGTCTATGCACAAATGCGCATTTGTGATACTGCATCAATAATTTAACGCAACCTCACGTGCCTATTTTTGGATGTTGTCTTTGCACGGGGCATTCAATTTTTAATTACTACAATGCGGTGTTAATGTTTTCAACACCAGACAATGAACNCCCCCCCCCCCCGCAATTGTTTCCAACAATAAGTAACATGTTCCGGTAAAAAAAGTCAAGCCAAAGTGACGAGCAAATGTGTTGACATCCAACACTGTCTCTGAAGCAGTGATGGGCATTTCACATTACTGTAGATCATAAGATTGTTGTGTAGGAGGGAGTCTGCGTGTTGAAGCGAGCCCCGTAGCTGTCACCTGGGGTTGCCAAAAATTGCAAACTGACGGCCGTCTGGCTTAAGGGTGATGGCATCCGTAAGGAGATCAATCCATGAAAAACAAAAAATCTGCTCCACAACTTCCACAATTGGGCGGCAACTGGCCAGTCTGGGTCGACTGCGATACTAGCTGTTCAAACTGGCAAACATGTGCGAGGTGTACGCGTGTATGCTTAGGATGACGTGTGGTACTCAAAAGGTTTTGTACAATGAAGAATGTTTGTACAACAACGTGATGCCAATGTGCTTACAGCCTACTGATTATTGTGCAAAAAAAATTTGAAATGTATTTTTTGTGATATTATTGCATTTAATTTTACATATCCTGGCAGTCACATGCATTGGTAATGTATACATTACTTTGGAAGGAAAGTCAGATAACGGGTTAACACTAGCTTTATTTTCGTTGTGAAAAAAGGCATACCATTTACATTAAAGCAACAAAGTTCAACATTATATTTCTGTATATGTCACGATAACAATTATTGTGTGAATAGGTCATTTGTTACAAATGTGCGTGCTGAATAGAAAATGTCTCAGAAAGGATACAAATCTGTGAAAACTGATTGCAGGCTTCGCTGTAAAGACACAAAGTGAAAATATTAATATGGTCAGAATTCTTTCATAATTTTTAGTGTCACATTGAATTCCCACAACATAGAATTTATTTTATTAGCCTTGGAATGACGATGAACAGCTCTGTGCTTCACCAGAGATTTATGCTTACCACTGCCTAAATGCGAGTAACATGTTTCAACCATAGCACCAGCTAGACAGGTACATATTACGTGTTTCTTTGACATGATTTTTCGAAGGTATATTTGAGTTTAATATATCTTCTAGCAGTTGTATTGACTGCCTAATATTCCGGTAGTACTCTAGTGTAAACTCCATCTTTTTACATTCCTAATGGTTAATGTCAAGGGGTCATCAAAGCATTTCCACTGATTCCACAACATCTCACTTTCATTTCTATCCTTCCACTAGACACGCAACCATTGGGCAGTTACAACCAAAAGTTCAATGTGCACCGGTACAATATTTCACAAACTCGACTCAAAAGTTTCCCTTTGGCTGATAATCTCTTAAGTTTCACTTCGATCCGTGTCTGGGTGCTAGATAACCTGCCCACCTCTTCACTGTACACCAATAGCAACCGCCTCTTTTTAACAACATCTCCAATTTTATTCTGCAGCAGCACATTCTGAGCATCCAGAGCTCCGTGCTCTAAAATGTAATAACATTTTAACATCACCTGAATGCTTCACAAAATATTAATGGGCATTCTCACCTGGCAGCTTGAAGCTTTATGGCCACACATGCCTGAGCAGCCGCCTCGGTAACTTCCGGATCCTCCCAGCTCTCGCTCATTGCCACGGATTGAGGATCATCACCTGTGTGGACCATCATCAGGAGCATCGTTATAAAGCACAGCGCCAAAATTATATTGTTTAATGGTTACATGCAGTGAAATAACGTTAACTGCAGTGCACCTCTGAAGTCGGATTGGTGACATATACAGAGGGCATTTTGTGAGTGGGACTTTCAATCGTCAGGCATACTAGGCAAGTTGTTAACAGTTTAAGTACGTAGGTTTGTGACCACAAGCTCTCCTCCTCCACCACTGATTTCATATACCAATTGAATTCATTTACAGCCCAATATCAATGTACTACTGTATGAAAACCTGACCAATGGTTCACCACACTAGTCAGTGCGGGCTGGTGAAAAGGGAAGGTCAGACGTGATTCAGATTTCGCTTGCTAGAGATGTCACCTGTGACTGGGAACAAAATTCAGGTCAATGGGTGCATAGCGCGCTGCATTAATCAGTACACCAAAGCTGGTCCGCACTGCTCATAAAACACTCTCTATGAACGGTGCTCATAAATGAAACCATCATAAATATTTGACACTGCACGACACGCAAGCATGAAACAAGACACGAATCCAAAGCTCAAAGGGTAAAACCACATCAGGAAGCGCACTGACAAATAAGAAAATACGAGTAGCCATTTCATAAAACTCTGCGCAGCACTGTGTGATCCTCCGGTGAAAAGCGCTCTGGAAGTGCAAATATTAATATTATTGCAATTACAAGTCTGAGGAGATCATAAAAACACGAACACTATTAGGCTACACCCTTAGAATTCAAACATACTGCACGTTTAAAAATAGTTTAGCTTGAGCCGAATAAAGTAGCAGCAAGACAACACGCTGCTGCCTAGGTTAATTGGCCTGCTGAGTAAACTGCCCCCAGTGCCCTAGGATGTATTGGTGTCATATCCTGGGTATAGCCCCATTTGCGCCCTCTGTCGGGATAGGCTCCGGCCCGCCGCGACCCTGTACAGTATTAAGCGGGTATTGATAATGATGGCAACAGAATGTACAGACTTTGCTCTCTCTTTCACTTTCACTCACTCATTTCCACACACACACCCCCCCCCACTCATTTGGGAAAACCGAATCAACGATGACATTTCCCAGCCAGACACAAATCACCGTCTCAGTTCCGCGGCATTTCATTTAGATGCGCCTCTAAAGACACCACGATGGAGACGTGTAAACCAACGACTAGTCTTTATTTAACGAACTAAAGAAATACAAGCCAACAGGTGTTGTTTTTTAATTGTTTCGCTGGAGTTGCTTCTACGGAGCGCGTGTCTCCTTTAAGAACTCTTCACGACAATTCCCCATTCCTCTCCAACCAAAGGCCGGTTATCCCACTACACACGCATCCCTCGGTATCTGGGAGGGGGATCCGTTCCACAAACCTTAGCGGACCCTCATATATGGCACCACTGGCCATAATATTGCTCCATTAAACTCGCAGTATTAAACTCTTACACACGTTCATGAGACAGATATTTATTATTACATTAGAAAGCACCCAGGGAGTTTTAGATGGGAAATTCCTGCATCTAAAGCTTGCGGGATGCCTGCGGTTCGGTGAATCCTGCATCGAAGGCTTGCGGGACTCCAAACCGTGATCTGCCTGATTTATATGAACTGTCAGTCAGTATCAGTACCCGCTTAATCCTGTACAGGGTCGCCGGGGACTGGAGCCTATCCCGGCAAACAGAGGGCGCAAGGCGGGCCTATACCCAGGATGTGACGCAAGTACATAGCAGGACACTGGGGGTTATTTACTCATCATGCCAACTAACCTAGGCACCAGCGTTAGTTTGGACGGTAGGAGGAAATCGGAGTAACCGGCGATAACCCACGCGGATACGGGGAGAGAGAGATAGATAACTCGCAAACTCCACACAGAAAGGCACCCGAGCCGGGAAGCGAACCCTGGGGAATCTTGCTGTGAGGCGGTTGCGCTACTCACTAAGCCACCGCGCCTCTCCTACATGAACTGTATTAGCGCTTTTAATTATAATTACATCACACATCTGTGTGCGAGGATATAACTATGGCATAATTAGACAGCGAGCCAGTGTGGTTGTTACGATCATCATCATCATTCCGACGTTTGTGAGTGGGGGCCTATGTCATCCTAATGTCCTTTTGAGATGGTTACACAACTCCTTCCCTTGTGTACAACTCTCCTCGTCTCTCGTCACATCCAGTGAAGAGGGAGGAGGGAGAGGTGGTCGGAGCAACAGAAAGATAATTGAAAACATATGTAAGTTAGTCCATACATTCGTTCACCTGCGTGGAATGGGGTGTAAACGTACAACGTTGTCTGGGTGAAGTATGGTTATACAAAAGCGGTAGTGCAGTCTAGCAGTAAAATGACACCTGACTCAATAAGCTGTTGACACCCACATCACAGCAGCAATTTTAACATAATCGAAACACAAGTGTACTGTGTTAACATAAAAACACAACTCGCAGCTCAACCTCACTCATTAGCCCGATGATTGCCCCGACGTAGTAAGCGAAACGTCACGAAGTGAGGAGGCACACTCGACACGGCCATCCCCAAACAAGCTCCCGATAAACGCTCATGCACCGAGCCGTGCCAAACCTATATCAATTCCATGTGGGTTTTCACTGTCTACGTACGCGCATAACACGAGAAACACGACAACGGCTCGATCCCGTGTCGGCCGGGGGACTCCGCCCGACCTCCCCCCACCACCCAGAGGGGGGGTCGGCGGGGCGCGTTCTCAGGAAAACCGTAAGGCTCCAAGGCCTTCCCCCAGAAACCCCGCTCTCCTGTCAACGGGCGCGCTCACCGCAAATAAAGACGACGAATATGAACTTCTTCTGCTTGGCCTCCGCTATAGCTGCGGGAATGGCTCGATCGAACCACAGCATGGCTCTCGACGACGGCGGCGGCGGCGGCGAAGGCGTTGATTACGAAACGTTCTATGGGGGGAGTCCCGTACGCGACTGGGCCGAGAAAGGAGGGGGGAGGGGTGGGAAGAGACCCAGACGAACAACGGCGATTGGGCCGCGTCGCACACGTGACTCGTCACGCGCCCCAATCCGATTGCCACGTGCGCGCCCAGTCATTCACCCACACGTGCAGCTGCTCCGTCATCCAGAGGGGCAGCGGCGGTGGAGGAAGACGGAGCCTATCCCGGCAGGCGCAGGGCCCCGCGCACAATGAGACCGGCCGGTGCACAGCAGGGCACCCGAAAGGGAAGTTTGGCCAGCGGGGGCAATTAACATAGGGCAGCAGCGATGTGTTTGCGAGCGGGGGGATTAGAAACCGGAGCTGGTCAAAAGCCCACGTGGACAGGGGGAGAATTTGTAAACTCCACAGACAAAAAGGTGGCACCCGAACCTGGAGTCGAACCTGGTGTGGCTCGTCGTGAAGCGGCAGAGCTACTGTCACCGCATATGCGCGTTGATGCATTAATCAAACCGATTCAATTTGACACCAAGCTCATCTCATTGTTGGAAACCGCTTAATCCTGTACAGGGTCGCGGTGGGCAAGAGCCTGTACAGGAGAGAACATGCGGAGAGAACATGCAAACTCCACAAGGCACCCGAGCCGAGATTCGAACCAGGGACCTTCTTGCTGTGAGGCGACAGCGCTACCCACTGGGCCACCGTGCCGCCCTGACACCAAGCGGTCCCATCTATGTTGAATCGTGGTTACCGCCTCCCACGCATGGGTTTTCTCTGCGTGTTTCGATTTCCTGATATAATAACCAAATTGGCCAAAGTACCAGTTTATGGTCTAATAGTTTAGGCAATTGGTGTTGGCCCTGGTTGATTTCCTTCTTGTGTACGGTTTCCCAAACCTCTAAATAAATGTAAAATGTACGTGACATTTTTTAAATGTTAGCTTTAAAAGTTTCGCACTTTATTACACAATTACAAACGTACATAAATTATACTCGTAAATACTCCCATGTCCACGTAAGAGGCAGTCTTCACGTACATGGATTGTGGCTGAGTAGAACAGCTGCTTAAGATTTCCTATATCTTAACATATTTTGCCTTTTCGCTAAGCTATGACTATTCCGCTAAACTATGACGGAGAATATTCACAGCCACATAATTGTGCACAAATTTGTCGATTGTTGTGCTCTTGACAAGCACTGACTCATGCACGCAAATATCATTTCATGATGATGCTTCGAAAAGCTGCTCTCGGGACAGCCGCGTCGATCGCTCCCCCTCTCTCCATCGCGATGTTTCGCCTGGGGCGCTGAAACGTCGCGACAGAGAGGGGGAGCGATCGACGTGGCTGTCCAGAGAGAGCAGCTTTTCGAAGCAATCATCACGTATCGAGCCGTGAAAACTCATATCATCTCATCTCATTATCTGAAACCGCTTAATCCTGTATAGGGTCACGGTGAGCCGGAGCCTATCCCGGAAACACGGGG
>JAZEWT010000023.1:8940794-8954409 GCA_036362905.1 Mordacia mordax | reverse complement strand
AAGGCACCCGAGCCGAGGGATTCGAACCCGGGACCTTCTTGCTGTGAGGCGTCAGCGCTAACCACTGGGCCACCACGCCACTCCCATATTACAATATCATTTAATGCTGTCAACTACATAGTAAATCCTTAGCTCGGTGTGCTGATATGGGGCAGTTATGATGGCTTGCTGCAAAATTAATAAAAAAATCAATGTGTTCATGTAAGTTTCCACGGATCGACGTATGAGAATTTATTTTAACAGGGCTGCTCTTTCAGGATGGCCATAGTAAGCGTTGCTCATCTTAAAATCCACGTTTTAAAAAGTATGCTGTTGGTCAGAGGTAACACCAGTTTCCAATGTACTCTCACCCCTCCCCTCCATAGCCCGCTCCCAGCACCAAATATATTGGCACAAGTATATTTGACCACATTATTATACATTACAGAGACTACAACACGTTCGAGAGGCATATTCATCGTTGTACATATGGTTCAAACCATATTTACATTTTTTTTGCATTTCATATTAAACTTTGGAATTTCTTTCAATTAGCCGATTTGGTGCAGCTAAAATCGAAATCTGGCGAGCTGGGGTTTTACTGTACACTAATAAATGCCTTAGTCTCAATGCTTTGTCATGCATTGAGATGGGTGGCATATGGGAAGTAACCGGCTCACTTGGGATAAATTCCACACATAGGAAAGGGCAAGTCAATGCTAAACTTCGATGATTCAGTGAGTGGTCTGAATGTGCTAACCGCACGCACATATTACTCTACTATCACCAAAAATAAAGAAACGATTGAATTAAATCACAATCTGGAATCCTGGCCATTAATCGAATTATGAAGGTGGAGAATTGTGATGTACCTTCTACCAGTAATGGGACATAACTTTCTGACTGCCTCTCTTGTGCAAGTCTAATGAAGATTGGGAAATATGCATCTGAAAAGCACTACGGCAGGCCTGTCGTTGTTTATAAACATATAAACTTAACAATGGTGAACGTTAAACATCGCATTACTAATATAATACTTTCAACTCCTTTTACAAAACACATCAATTACAAAAAAACAATCATAGAATTGAAGAGTGAAGGTGTCACAATAGTTAACAAATATCATCTGAAAAAAAATCTGAAAACATGCCATGACAAATTAACATTTTAGAAAATTGCCCTTGAGAGCAGAAAACATAAAATGACTTAAAACTGTAATTATATATCTGAGATTTTGCACATACTTCAAAGGATGTAGTTCGTTGAAATGCAACTTTTTATCTTGAAAAATAATGGAGTGTGTGAAAAATAAGACCTTGGCTTGCTTAAAAGGTGGTAGGATTTTTGGGACAGAAAAGAGTTTGAGTGAAGTTTCATAGGATAACTCCACTATCACATCTGCTGCAGTTGTTTAATAGGTTGGACACGGCTCAATATCTGTACGGATCCAATAATTCTCACTTGCAAGTTGTTTGGGTTCAAGCCGTGCACCTCGTGACAACTTCAACAACATACCGACACTTGGGTTATCGGTCTTTTTCAGGTGTAGTCTAGCGTCCGACGGTTGTATTAAATCCAGGTGGTCGTCTAGCATCTTTCAAACACCCTGTAGAGGTCAGGCAGGTTGGCGATCTGCAGCAGCGTCCCATCCTCCGCGAACTGCCGAGGTGGCAGCAGTGCAGTGCGCAGGGCCTTGAAGATCAAGTGCTCCACCGTCCATTTCCAATGCTGGGTCTGCGAGAGGGGCACGGGCATAATTATGCTATATCCAGCACCTGTCTGACCCTGTTTAATGATAGAGCGGATGATTATGATGATGATAGAGACCTCCTTCATTTAGACGCATTACAGTTCACTGAAGGTCACAATCTATTATAAATGCAACGTGACAAGGGAATGGTGGAAGGTAATGGTGCAGCTGTGCAACTGCATGTTTATGTCACTGCCGGGAGAAGGGTGTCCACAACAGGGAAGTTCAAGGGAGCCCCTCTAGAGGGTATTTGGCCTCTTTCATGCTAGCCAGATGTATTGGAAGAGGTGGGGCTAACCACACTTTATCCCATCACACACAAGCTGCCGTTCAACTAACTTTTTTTAATTGAGACTAGACTAATTGATTTCAAAGGAGACGTTAAATTTGAAACTGTTGAGTTGCAGGTAGTTCTTAATATTTGAAAACTACACAATGAGAGCGCAACTGATCGGCCTATTTTTGTTCATGATTTACAAGATAACTACTCATCACCTTTATAAATGCAATTGTGATTAAATTGTCATGGTTACCGATAAAATATATGATATGTGGAATATGTTTATTACAGCAGAGAGCTTGTGCGGAATAGGGTGTCTGGAATAAAGCTAAGGTTATGCACAGCTGGTGTTCTGAATGGAATTACGCCTGTGTTGCTTGTCTCCTGGCTGGGCTCAGTTTCGGCTGGCGTCTCCTCCAGGGTGAACTCTTTGCGCACCGAGTAGAACATGCTGCATTCACGGCTGAAAGATTCAAAGCACTCCTTCTCCTCCTCCCAGTTCACCTGTGTGGCAAATTTGCACAACATCAACACGCATATTCTTAAGCTGATACGGCATGGGAACAATTTAAACAGTGGCCACATGCAGCTTTTCTACCGACGGGTAGAAAACCTGCACGTGGGCACTGTCAGCTACACCCTTCAATTTAAAATGTGTTCGGGCTACAAATCAGCTGCTGTCCAACTTAGTGATAAAGCCTTTGCTTGGTTTATTAAAGCACACTATAATTAGGGTTGGTTATGTTTTGCCAGGGATAGCCTAAATTCCAGACCTTGAAATTGTTTACTGATCATCAGATGTATTGAAAGCCATTGCAGCCCAAACAATAAGTATATCTCTAAAGGTATATAGCAAAGTTTCTGTAGGCTGGTCTGTCTAAAATCAGTTAATCAGTTACACATTTTGTAGAAATGGCATATTTGAGTTCCCAATGTAACGATGTAGGTTTTCACGGATCGATGCATGATGATTGCTTCGAAAAGCTGCTCTCTTGGGACAGCCGCGTCGATGGCTCTCTCTCCTCTCCTCGCGACGTTTCGCCTCACATGTTAGAGGCATCCTCAGGCGTAGTACGCCTGAGGATGCCTCTAACGTGTAGCAGCTTTTCGAAGCAATCATTATTTGAGTTCCATTAAAAACATTTTCTAAAAAGTGCTGCCTTGGAACTTTTGGCAATTCATTTCTGATGAGTGTTTTTAGAAAAAAAGATATCACTTCACCTGGACAGAATCAATGCATGTGAGATGATAACAGTCAAAGTCCACGTGTATTTGTTCAAGAGTATAACGTAATTTATCAAAGAGTAACACCAAGTCTCACAACATGTTTTAAGTGGGTCTTCCACTGGATGTTTGCTCACGTCTAACTATTGGAGTGTGCGGCAACCCAAAGCTTAATGTTCACCACTGGGACACACTGCCCTTAGCCAAACATGTAGATGGGGTGGGTTTTTCAAGCAGTAACAGGCAGACAAAAAAAGAGTGGTGTGTGACGGGCCGTTACAGCTGCACCGTCTGGTTACCTCCGTGGTGAGGCGAAGGATGAACAAGGGAAGCCCCTCTAGAGCCGGGATGTAATTGTCAAGCAGCAGAGGCAGTCCAGATAGGTTCCCATCCTGCACGTGTCAGTCACAGTGGCATGGGGAAACAGACGGGGGGGGATGGGGAGATTTAAGGGATGTGCAGCGGTTACAATGGGCTCCTGATCATCCTTCCCCCACGGTAGTCCCGTGTCTGAATAATCCTCACCTATTGACACTGCCCGCGCGTGCTCGCACCCCGTGTACGAATGCACCACGAACGTAGGAATCAATGTTGATCAATTAACTCGCTAATCAAAGGCACGTGCATGTGCACTGTACAGCTTCCGTTGCCCCAGCACACCTGGTCAATCTCCAGGGAAAAATAGTCCTGCAGCATTTCCGCCCGCTGGCTCAGGAAGGTGGCTGCGTGCTCCGCAAGCTCCTCCCGGGGACCGTCCTCCTCTGTCCAGCCACTGTCGGGATCCTCCAGTGCCATCATGATGATCTGGTACAGTGGCGCCGGTGTCTGCACTCACACACAGAGATCCCTGTATGACCTTAACAGACTGTTGGGGCATGTGCTGTTACAGTGCACCTGATAAAAGCTGGCATGGCACACGAAGGCGGTGCATGGCTAACACGTTTATACATTACAAAAAGGTACTCATTTGAGGCTGAGATGACTTCGCGGAGGCCCCCAGGACCTGTTCAGGAAATCATTACTGATGTTGGTCATGAGCAGAAATCGACTCGTTGGGTTTCCAGCGCAGTGCGCTAAATGCCGCGCTAACACTCTATACGCCACAAACCTACAGGCTCTGCAACCCAAGTGCCCAAACCTAGTCCTAGCATTCAGCATGCACTCACAGGCATTCAAGGTCACTCACAGAGAGACGAAGAACTCCAAAGTTTCCAAAGTCTTGTATGAGGATTTGGTAAAATAGCTCTTGGCTGTGGGAATAATAATAATAGGTCAGCAGTCAACTATCATTAACCCACAGAGCAAACACATTTATAAAAACGGCATTCACGCAAAATGGCATGTATTAATGCTGATAAGACAACGTGATTGGGAATCTCATCAGCTGTTATTATCAATGCTGGCCAAGGAAACATTGAATGTTAATGTGGAGCACAAAGTTGCACTGGACCTGAGCGTCGTGGTGTTGACAAGGTACAGCCTGGTTTGATGCTGAAGAAGGGCCCAAGTCGGGTCAACGCAGCCCACAAACGTGTGGTTCTTGATCACTTCATGTAGGCCTGAACATAACCACAGAAACACGCAGCCTAAATAAAATGTAGCGTGGAGAATGGCCTCATAGGAATGTTATTAAGTCTTTAAAACATCCAGTTACATTCCAGTTGTTCTGTCAATAACAAAACAAAAAATCGCAGATATCAGGCAAGCAGATGTAGTCATAGAATATTTTTTGTTTTACTTGGTAGATACACAGCAAGCCGTTATCTGCGAGAGTATTCCTGCCTGGGGCGGCACGGTGGCCCAGTGGTAAGCGCTGTCGCCTCACAGCAAGAAGGTCCCGGGTTCGAATCTCTTGGCTCGGGTGCCATTCTGTGTGGAGTTTGAATGCTCTCCCCGTGTCCGCGTGGGTTTTCGCCGGGCACTCCGGTTTCCTCCCACAGTCCAAAAAGCATGCTGCTACATAGGTTGATTGGCTCGCAGGCTAAATTGCCCCGCAGTGCCCGGCGATGGACTGGCGTCCCATCGTCGGTATATCCTTGCCTTGCACCCTGTGTCTGCCGGGATAGGCTCCGGCTCACCGCGACCCTGTATAGGACTAAGCGGTTTCAGACAATGAGATGAGAGTATTCCTGCCTGACATTTGGTCTCCATCATTACAGACATAGTCTCACGATGTCTGCATCACGAAGAGAAATGTGTATGCCACAGCAAAACGCTGAATAACAGACTATAAAACTATTTTAAAAAGCATGTGAAATAGATAAAAAAAAATGATGCACGTGCTATACAGACCGTCGTGCCTGCTGGAGGTGATGTCATTCCGCAGATCGAGAATGCTGACAAAGCTGAAGACACGGCGCTTGGGGAGGGCAGCTGCTGTCAATGGGCTTTGCTGCTCCTCCTCCATCCCCTCCTCCATCTCCACTCTTGAGCCACCCGCCTCCGCCTCCACGCCCATGCTTTCATCCTCACATCCCTCCATCCCGTCTATGCGCGGCCTTTTGCTGGCAGTGTACAATTTGCAGGGCAATGAGATTACAAACGGGATTCGTGAAGAAAAAAAACAAGCCAGCAAACTGTCCATTCAGTGACGTGTCACTTTGTATTTTGTGACATTTTGGTACTTTACCTTGATGTGACTAATTTGTCCAGGGAGCCACAAATGAATTTGGCACCAGCCAGAGTGGCAAACACAAAGTGTATTATATTTCTCTAAATATCAAAAAAGTTGATAAAGGAATGACCATAAAAAAAAGTTCACAATATATTACTGGACATATAGAGAAATTAGTACCATTAAAGGTCTATCAACTTAGACGGTGTATGATGTAGGTTTTCACGGCTCGATGCATGATGATTGCTTCGAAAAGCTGCTCTCTCGGGACAGCCGCGTCGATTGCTTCCTCTCTCCACCTCGCGACGTTTCGCCTCGCACGTTAGAGGCATCCTCTAATGTTAGAGGATGCGACGTTTCGCCTCTAACATGAACTTAGACGGTATAAACAAAGCAAACATTCACGGACTAAATCATACTCCTATAGCAATTGCTCCTGAGACAGACGGTAAATAGAAAATATTTTGGCCAGATATGTTGTACAATTCAACCCAAGCAGAGGATGGCCATGCAGATAAGGATTTATAATTAAAATGATAAAGACGATGATAATCTTTGATGCGGATAACAACTGTTGATTATGATTTGCTGTCTATCATTTTTACTCACGTGGCATTTATTTCCCTTTATCAGTCGGACCAGTGAAGCACTTGCTTAGTTGAGCACGGACGTTTAATGATGATGCTCGATGATTGCTTCCAAAATCGGGACAGCCGCGTCGATCGCTCCTCCTTTCTCCTTCGCAACGTTTTGCTCCCACGTTGGAGGCATCCTCAGGCGTGAAGGAGAGAGGGAGAGCGATCGACGCGGCTGTCCCGAAAGAACGGCTTTTGGAAGCAATCATCATGCATCGCGCCGTGAAAACCTCCTGCATCGGTACGATGATGATGCTGACAAAATACACACCATACAGGAGGTTTGGCAGCATTCTCATTACGTTCCAGCGTCTCCATCGCGGCCAATTCACTTGGCGCATCGGTCTTCTCCATCTCCTCTTGCTGTGGCTTGGGCACTGTGTTCTGTGAATGTTCCGGTAAGCGACATACAGTACTTATTAGTCGCAACAACGCATCAGTGGGTAGCCTGCGGAGGCACAATAACATTATTAAACGACTTTTAAGGTACTGGTGTAAAATAAAATACTATCTTGCACGTATATCAACAGATGTTCATCTTCGCCCTTGCCAAGGGAATGCAGAATTTCCACTAATGCCTTGGGGCTTCCAGCTGTCTTAATGCTCTTTTGAGCCAAAACGCTTAGACTTGAATCTGAAGGTGAATATTGGTGGAGACCTCCTGTACACTTTAATATAGCAGATGTAATATGTCTAACATCAAATCTATATATAGGGTAGCAAGTGTTTTTACTATACGTCTGTACTGATGGTACTGCGTTCGAATCCTTCATAAGCACACATTTTATAAGCACAATACCAAGGCTTTTGTGTCTTATATCAGCTTAACTACCGACATATATTATTCTTGTAACACTGCAGAGAGCCAGCGAAACTCCCAAATGGACATGAGGAAGACATCTCGGTGAAAGCTGTCACGTCAGCAGAAAGCGTAATCAACAAAATATGTCAGAAGAACGTATTACACGTCTGGAACAAGATCGCCCACGCAAGTGATAACAACTTCCCCAAGAGAAACACCAAGAGGCGCGCACACAGAGACAGGATTTGACGAACAGACGAGCTGGTGGGAGCCCTGCCTGTGCTCGCGCTTGGGGCTGTAGGAAGGTGTTGATCTTCTGGTCGCGCGCATCCTTGCGCACTAGCTGGTGGGCGTACACGCGGTCCGAGGCGGCCGAGGCGCCCGGCCTGGTGCTACCGCCCTCCTGCGTGCAGTCGAGCCCCACCAGTGGAGCATTCGGCAGCAGAGCCTTCACAAACACAACAGCAATAATAATTTAAATGTACACAGCTTCTCAATGCAATCACATCTCGATAACCCAGCAAACTGAATGGCCTCTCACAGCATTTTAAGCACATTACATCTGTTAAGTATATTATGTCTTTGGCTGGCATACATCCAGCAAAGCATTTTCATGGTGGTGACATTGAAGAAAAACAATGAATCATGATTTGTTCCATAGAAATGTCATGCTCTCGCTGTAGGAATATTTGATGTTGTAGGTTTGTTGTGTACGCTTGTTATGTTTTATGTATGTAAACAAATGTGTCGCGTATAAATATGTGTGTTGTATGCCATGTAGATGTGTGGCGTTTTAGCTACTCTGAACACAGCTTCACGTTCTATGTGTTGTGGAGGAGGGAGGAGCAAGGTTCGACATGGCTATCCTAAACGGTAGGTAGAGGAAGGCACGTGTCTCTGTCCCTGGAAACGGGCACGTATCTCTATGGGGGCATGCAACTCTGAGGGTGGGCGGCGCCGTGCGTGGGCACGGTTGCGTGCGGCTGCCTGTGAGAAGTATGTTCGCGAGGAGTTGGAGCCGAGCAGCTTGCTCTCCACGTGCTGCTGCATGGCCTCCGTGACGCTGTCCTCGTGCAGGAAGTGCACCTCGTGCTTGGTGGGGTGAACGTTCACGTCCACGTTCTGTGGAGCCAGCTCCAGGCTGAACGCATGCAAAGACCAAAGATCCCACGTGCAGCCCTTAGTGTTGCGAGCTTGTTCAATCGTGAAACCTGGCGTGTTGCTGTTTCATCCCGCATGATCCTGTACAGGGTCGCAGGGGCGGCTGCAGCCTATCCTGGCAAGCAGAGGGCGCCAGGTGGGGCAATCTAAAATGGGGCAAATCTAAGAGCAGAATGAAATCATGGGCTAAGTTTATTTCATGTGGTGTTGGATGCTGATTGCCAAATAACGTCGCAATAATCAAAGAATGTTAGAATAATGGCCTTTACCAAGACTAGGCGGAACATAGTTGGGAAAGAATGTTTATGTATATTAAAAAAGCCAATTTGAATTGAAATATTTCTTGCAATAAAATCAATGTGGGGAGTAAATTTCAATTTGGAATCAATTATGAACCCGAGATATTTGAATTCATCTACTTGTTCAATCTGTTGGTTATCAAGTGTGTATAACTGAAGCAGAGATGTTGGTTTAAAAATTTATTCATTTTGATTGGCATTAAGGACCAGTTTAAGGGAGCGAAGCTGATTTAGTAGGTTATTGAAGTCACCTTGTAACTTGCGAATTACATCTTCTGGGGAATTTCCAATCACTAAATATTACAGTGTCATCCGCACATTTTTTTTATATCAGAGTGTATAGAGTGAGATGCCTCGGTCATTGATTAGCAAGGAGAACAGAAATATACCAAGAGAGGAACCTTGTGGTACACCCTTATTAAGTTCGATTTTGTTGGACAACAGATTATCAACAGAAAAGGCCGGTTACGTAGAGAGAGTTTATAACCAGTCAGCCGCATATCTTGAGAAACGGAGGCTTAAAAGTCGATTTAAAAGATTACGGATTATAGTCAAAGGCTTTGAAGAGGTCAAGGAAGACAATGGCACTGCATTGCTTCTTTGTTTCTCATTGGGGTTGGAGTGACTTCAAAAGCCATTTTGAACTTTGTGGGTGGAGGCAATGCGTGGCAGCGTCATCGCACCTGATGTAGAGGAACGGGTGTGAGTTTTTGGGGAGGTAAGCCGTGTACACCGCCTCAATCGCCTTCCGCAGCGCTGAAGAGTCCACAAGCCGATCTGTGAACAACGACCCAAAACCTCTCATCTCTCATCTCATTACCTGAAACCGCTTAATCCTATATAGGGTCACGGTGAGCCGGAGCCTATCCCGGAAACACAGGGCGTAAGGCAGGAATACACCCGACGACGGGACGCCAGTCCATCGCCGGGCATTGCGGGACAATTTTTAGTCTGCGAGCCAATCAACCTATCCAGGAGCATGCTTTTGGACTGTGGGAGGAAACCGGAGTACCCGGCGAAAACCCACGCGGACACGGGGAGAGCATGCAAACTCCACACAGAAAGGCACCCGAGCCGAGAGATTCGAAGCCGGGACCTTCTTGCTGTGAGGCGTCAGCGCTAACCACTGGGCCACCGCGCCGCCCTGACCCAAAACCATTCGGCCATAATACAACGTTTTTTCACCAAAAGGAACACCTTTCTAGAGCTCCTCCTATTGCGGAATAAGCAGACAGTATCGTCTTCGTAAATCTGTCCCTTCACATGACATATAAAAGTATATTTTACACTTATTATCAACCACAAGGCCTTCTGGGAGTGCATAATTTAACCAGCATCAATTCGTTTCAAGCAAACTGTTCAACATATAACATCTCATCAGTTGTGTCAGACTTAATTGAAGAAATGCAGGTAAACTACCTTGGGACATGAACATTGAAAACATATCACTTAACTACGGTCTTACATTTGACTATTACTTGTGGGTGCAGTATCTGGGTTGCGGATTAACCATGCTCATCTGTGGATATTAATTTACATGCTTATGAATTTTCATATGTTAGTGAACAACAACAACTGCTATTCGCCACTAAGTGGCGGTGACGTTACCACGGCGCCTGTGACAGGCCATATGCACCTTGAGGCCACGTGAAGTGTCGAAGGCTCGCCGACAGGTCTCGGGACAGAGCCAGCTGTTATTGGCTGCCTGACATAGATGACTGGCAGATGCACCACCCTACTGTGCCAATTTGCTGTGTTGTTGTAGGGCGACTGCCTCCAACTGCCCCGTAACGTCCTTCACGATCCGCCTCCACAGAGGTCGATCTTGACACCACTGGTACCAGTCTTCAGCAAGTCCACACAGCAACTGTTTGGGCGTGCGGTGGCTGGGCATGCGGGCTACATGACCCAGCCACCGCAGAAACCGCCTGCTGGAGGAGATCACCAATAGGACCTTGTCTAGATCTTTCAAGAATTTGAGCTCCTCACACAATCCAGCCTGGTTAAACCCAGGATGGATCGTAGGCAGGCAAGCCGGAAAGTGTCATTGAACAAACATACCTGACCACAAACAAATTGACACGTCAACACAGACGCTTAAAAAAAATCCAAGGCAATTATACAACACATTCTATGTATCCGTCTCAGTCCTGTATATGTAACATTTCATATTTGGTATATAGCTGCGCCATATTACTCCAGATAAATTTAAGCTAACTGGACTTACACATTCACATTAAAAGGACTCGCTTACCCACTATTAGAAGACAATTTGTTAAGATGAGCAGATTGGTTTGCCACAGCTTAATGATCTCTTTCATTACCAAATGTACTCCCCAAGAGTAGGCTTAGCTGAATTACACAATGAGGCAAATCTATGCGGTAGCTTGTTTGTGCAGTCAACTGCTTAATGGGACCGAAACCATTAAGCTTTTCTACCTGAGAATCTCATTTAATTACAGGTGATTGCTTAAAGTCTGAATCGTAAATCTTAGTGGTGCTGGCTTAATACGGCGAGAGACGCATTAGCCCTGGGAATGACATACCCAATTCTAAAATTATGCATTTTTATTTGTTGCTGACCTGTTAGAAAAAACTGTTGCTGAGCTGCTAGAAAAATGTTGCTGACCTGAGAGAAAAATGTTGTTACTGCTATAAAATGGTGAACACGGGCCGAAACGTACGATTAATGAAGAGCAAGAAGACGCATTTCTTCATGGAGTAGTTGGCATTCGAGATGTAACCTCGCATTTTGAAGGACATCTTGGTATCTTCATAGTTCACCTCAAGAAGCTCCCTGTATGACAAGGACAGGTCGGTTACAATGACTCCTGCAAAATCATTTTAGGTTAATCAAAATTAGTTACCGATAATCGACATTACTATAAATAATTTCTCTTTTTTAATTCAAGAAAGACTCTTTTCTCTAAATGTTCCGCATTTTCCCCGGGGTTCTCCGGTTTCCTCCCATAGCTAAACAAACAAAACACTGTCGCTGGTATTGGGCCAAAGATATCAATACTGAAATATTGCCTGCAAATTACTGAACTTGCATTCCACACAGTAAAATCATCTCCTGATAAAAAATCTCAGTAGGACCCTTCTGAAGAGGAATGATTCGAATCAGGGAGGCTTTGTTGGGTAAAGAAGCATAATATTAATAAAAATATCATAGACGATATTACTTGGTTTTCCTCTCAACGTCCATCGACATGCTGCCTGGGTAATTTGGCCTTATAACTAAATTTCCCAATGGACGACTGGGATCTCATTCAGGGTATAGCCTTGCCTTGCATCCTGTATCTGCCAGGACACGCTGCGGCTCATCGCCACCCTGTACACGATTAAGCGGTTACTGACGATTGTTGAACAAAGGGAGCTTAGGTGGGGCTGTTAACGCTATGGGTACTTTTTTGCCAGTATACAAATATAAGATTACAATAGGTTTTACCGTATCTGGCGATTAAGCAGGTGTTAAGATCTTAACACCTGGTGTTAAGATCTTATGCAGGTGTTAAGATCTTAACACCTGGTGTTAAGATCTTAACACCTGCATAATCGCCAGATACGGTAAAACCTATTGTAATCTTATAAAGGGGGCTTGTTTGAAACTTACCGTGAGACGGGTGCCCCATACACGGCTCGAATGTTTTCCAGCGTTGTAGCTCCGGGGAGCGTGCGCACGTCTGCTGTGCTCTCACCTTGCTGCCAGAATACAATCTCTGTCACTCACTCATTTGTCCAAGGGGCAGGGATGTTACTTAGCGGGCAAGTCCTCGAACAACCAAGTCCAGGCTTCTCATGTGTTTAAATAGTTTAATTTCACGTGCATATGTACTCTAGTTGTGTGCTACTGGCCATATACCGTGAGAAGAATAACTCTCGCAGTGAGTATTGTAACACCATTTCACAAAACACTGATCGTTTGGTTGCACACATTTTATATGCCTGCCCTGCAAAGAATGTCCGTCAAATATAAGAATAAAATATTGAATCATTGTTGATGGAATACGCTGAATCCAAACAACACCCTCCGTTTCAAGCCAAATTAATGTACAAATCACATGATAAATGCTTCATTCAGTCAACTTAACGCTATAAAGTTACCAATAATTTTTTTATATTGTGGTATTGGCAGCGATTGGTGACTAGGTTGACACCAAGGACTTGACAGTACAGTGTAATCTTCAAATGGCTTCTCAGATTCAAACCAAGGCCCTCAAAACTTGGAAAGTATTGTACAATGGTAATCTCAACCAGCAATTCAACTCAGAACTTTCCCAATATGGCACAAACTGTTATTATATCATGACGTATAAGTGTAATCATAATATGGCACCAAGTTTGATTGTATAAATAAAACCCCACAATGGGTAAGATGAATACCCAGTTATTCTACAAAATCACACTAAACATTAAGATCTAATATATGTAAACATACATCTTAAAGACTCACCTTCTTGAGCGTGAAACTCACTCCAGAGTTGTGTATTGCATACCTGATGAAATGGAAAAATCTCAAATTATCTCATCTCATCTGATTGTCAGAAACCGCTTAGTCCTGTACAGGGTTGCGGTGCACCGGAGTCTATCCCGGCAGACACAGGGCGCTTGCACTCCAGTCAATCACCCGGCATTATGGGCAATTTAGTCTGCGGCCAATTAAGCTATGCGGCAGCATGTTTTTGGACTGTGGGAGGAAACCGGAGTGCCCGTCATTATCAATACCCGTGCAATCCTGTACAAGGGTCACTGGGGACCAGAGCCTATCCTGGCAGACAGAGGGCGCAAGGCGGGGCTATACCCAGGTTATGATGCCAGTATATCGCAAAGCACTGGGGGAAATTTCCTCAATCGGCCATTTAACTTTG
>JAZEWT010000023.1:8828043-8846117 GCA_036362905.1 Mordacia mordax | reverse complement strand
CGCTAACCACTGGGCCACCGCGCCGCCCAACCTATATAGATACAGTGCACCATTCCTGGAATATGGCTGAGTTAGTTCAGGAGGCTAATGTCTTGTCAGGGCATAAACCAGGCACCACAGCCCTTGGGTTTCAACCTGGGTGTCTGACAACGCTCAACCACGATGTTCACATACGTGTCATGAGGCTTTTGGGCACCAATGTCTTAAAATAGGAGATTACTTTTGGGAATTGCTCTCAAGAGCTGCTTTTTGAGAGAGCCGTGTCGAGCGTTTCTCCTCTCTCCTTTGCGATGTTAGGCCTCCTACGTCGGAGGCATCATCGCACTACCGACTGAGCCGCCGTCAAGGAATTTGCCTGACGACGATCGGGTACCGATGACGATGACGGTAACGTTTGCATTTGGTCTTGGGCATTAACGCGACGGGCCTTGCCTCCGACAGGTGACCTCGTTGACGCCGGTCGAGGAGGACCGCTCGCTCGCCGCGGGGACGTCGGGCGGCGCGGAGGAGCGGCGCGGCGCGGCCCCCACCGGCGTCGCGGGCTCCGCCGCTCAGGTCGCGCAAGGGAACGGATTCCCGGCGCCGCGGGGCCGCGAGTTCATCCTGCGCTGCACTGTGCCGCGGCCGGCGCTGTACTCGCGCGCGCTGCCCCACAGGATGTTCTGCGTTCTCTCTAAGGACCAGTTCACCCTCGCCGGGGCCTTCACCTCCGACACGTCCTTCTACTAGTGGATTCTGGCTTTGAAGGGTGTGATGTTTTGGCCGAAGCAAAGGCAGTGAGTGAGTACATTTCTAAAAGTGTGCAGCTCTTCTGAAACAGGTTGTCACGAACGTGGTGAGCCCTGTGCTGAGATGTTGGTTTTCAAATCGTGGCCTCCACTGGGCAATGGGAGTGTGGCAAGTCTCTGTTGGCGACCCTGAGTCGATATAGATACTGATTTTATAGACCCTTAGAGGGATGATAGGCTGCGTCAGGACATGTATGGGATTTAAACTCTTAGACACCAAAGCTACAGCTCTGTTTCATTCCGCCAGATAAATTTTAAAGAGCAACATCATGAATAAATTGACTGTTGATTAAATAGTATCATGATATCCATTCTTTGTTTATTGGGCAGATATAATCAATTTCACTTAAAATAACATTATTTTTCGCCTCTGGTGAGGAGGCGGTCTTGCATTGTAATATGAGTTTACACAAGTGTACCGTGGTCAGATGTCAACAGTGGTTATCCTAGAGAGATCGGCCCTCCTGTAAGACCGTGCTGTGTTTACCACTGACCCTCTGACTTAATTAAATTCGTTGTATCAACAGCAGCACTTGGGAGGCAACGTCTCCAGGCGTGCCATACTTAATGTTGAATGACTCCCACAGTGCATTGTATCTCGCGCTATAGCCACGACGTTTTAAGTTCTTGCTCAGTGTTCAGTGGAGGCGAGCAGACTGCAGCTCGTGTTGGGGTATCCGTCGTGGCGGTGTGTGTGTGTGTACATTGTGGGAATGCACGGATGCCTTTCTGCGCAACTGGACATTGCGGTGATCTCGCAGAAAGCCATCATTTGTAAAAAAAAAGGGTCGGGATTTCCCTCGTGTTAAACCAGACATTGCCCTGCCTTTTGTATCCTCGTGATATCACGAGCGGTTAAAGAGGCGAGTATCGTTGAAAATCGTTATTTATCCCAACGTTTTATTCATTATTAACCAGCCTTCGAACTCACGCTAGGATGAGATGCACAGCCGAAGTCTCTCTCTACGACATAACGCCCACTTGTTTTTTCGACGCTGTACCTCCCCACAATTGGGAACATTTCTCCAAGCCCACTGAGCTATATCCAAACCAAGTATGCTGTCTTCGGGAAATTGACAATGCGGCCAACGCAGTGGCATTTTCCATTCAAGGAAAGGCAATCGCAGCCTTGGGCTTACCACTGTTGTTTATCAACCACCCACGCCTGCCATACTGAAATGTATTGCGAGACTCCGGCTAGCCTTGTAATTGTCCCTTTGACCATTTCTCAACCTTAACGGGTTTTCACGGTTGAAGAACCATGGAAATGTATGGTATTGCCCCAAGGAGCAGGTTGCTTGTCCTGTGATTTAAATTTGTTGAAGCAGCTGTGGGAATCAGCTGTGAATTTTACAGGTCATTGTGGCAAATATTTACTGGTCATGCCACCACACCTTGCCATCACCTCGTCGCAATTTTTCTTAATGCTAGATCTGGCTTTCGTTATACAGTCTACATCCCACATCAAACGGTCGGCACCCAGACGCTCATAATCACCGCAACTACCATCTATAAGTTCTTAATCTTGGTTGCCAAGTTCTTGGTGCCACAGCAATGCCTGTCTCGGGAACCTGTCGTCTATCCTGCATATGTCACCTGCCCATCACAACTTCCTGTTCCTGATGTGAGCCGGTGTGAGCCGGAAGGGAAATGGGTACTGCTTAGGGCTAGTGGTACTAATCTCTGAGACCCAATAACACTTAATGATATGACTCATTTGATATATGTGTCTCATCAATCACTGCTAAAGTTTGACTACCTCAGGTGTTATAGACAGTTGAAACATCATATTTTTTCCCATGAAATAATTGTCCACGCTTCTGCCACACTTTATGAACTTCCAAGTGGATTAGCTTGCAGACTAAATTTGCCGCAGTGCCCGGTGATGGACTGGCGCCCCATCGTGGGTATATGCCTGCCTTGCTTCCTGTGTCTGCCGGGATAGGCTCCGGCTCACCGCGACCCTGTACAGGACTAAGCGGTTTCTGACAATGAGACGATGAGATGAGACTTCCAAGTTGCTTACCCTGGCCTGTTGTGTTCAATCCTTTGCATCATCTTCACACACCCAAGTGTGCCTCTTGACCTCTTTCATGTTTCTCCAATTCTCGCTTCCTGAGTCACCGTTGTGTGCAAGGAAGATGGGTAGACCTGTAAAGCTGAATTCTTGTAAAAAAAAATTAGATGACATGTTTGAGAAATAGTGTTTGGGAACTGTTGCTCTAACTTCATAATCCCCCAAACCAGAGGAAGCAATTTGCTTTACCCACAGCACTCCCACACATCCAAGGCCGTATTACTCATTGACTCTGTACGAAATTGGCTGGGTGGCGTGATAAATGCCTTGACATTCTGAAATTCATTCTTTCACATCCTGGTTGGGGTCAACTCCGCCAACTACCGCTTTAAAATTTATAAAAATGAGTAAAACGTTGTGGAGCGTTATTAATGGTGGACTTATGATAAGACTGGCACCTGCGGTTGGAATGAGCAGTTTCCCCTGCTGGCTTAGCACCACATGTAGATGAGTACCAGCACATCGAGACACCTTCAATCGTGTTGTTTGTTGCTGGCCAATTGGCCCTTTGGGTCAGTGCTCAGCCACAACTTTTTAAAATCCATCCAATTTTGCCATACATATGTGACCGTGCCGGGTGTCCATAAAGGTGTCTCTTATTAGAGATTGGGCAGCAGTTGGACCTGTCTTGTCATATATTAAGGTTCTATTAAAGTTGAATGGGTTTTTACAAAAATGCTAAACGCCTGAGTGATCAGTACATAGTAAATTATTGGATGAAGATGGTGCTGCTGCATTGGCAGTGGTGCATAAGCAAGATGAACAGTAAACAAACTCAACACATTTTTTAATAACACAGGCTGTAAAAGAAAAGTAATAGGCCACATTTTGCACGATGACCCTTCGCGGCACATAAACTATTTTTATGTGCTATTAAAAAGGCTCGGTGCCTGAAACGTCACCCTTTTGTTTCCTTCAGGCAGTTTTATTGACACGCGTTGAGCACATAACTTGCTTGAGATGGTTCCCAGCGTCTGTGTGTCTCCGGAACATTCCTCCTGAACGTAACAAATGCCGTTATGTTCATGAAGAGGTTCACGGGGATGAAACCCGTACGATGCATTCTTCATAAATGCGACAGCTTAAACTGTCTGCTGATTATAATTTATTAACCACGAATGGTATCTGTATAGACACCATTCTCTTATTAAATTAAATGTGCGCGGAGGCATTTGGCACAGTGATTGGTGGTGAATTTGCAGCCATCACACGCCGTAGAATTGGTGAAATATTTACTGGGCGCTCAGTTTGCAAGCCCGGAATCTCCCCCAGTTTTTGCTTCAGTAATCAGACATGCTCAGCATTACCTTTTGAGCCGTGCAAGCAAATATTGCTTAAAGAACCACACGCTATGAGGGAAGCTTCAGAAGCAAAAGAGAGGCATCTGTGCGATTGATCAAGCACTTTGGCAATGCTGTTCGACGTTTGTGTGACTGGCTACTGCTTTGCTAGGTGTGTGTGTGTGTGTGTATTTGTACAGCGGCATGTTAATATAAATGGAAGCCACTCGGTCGTAACACGTTTAGATCATCATTTTCAGGCTGTGATCAGCGCGTGGGGTTAGCATCGTACGAAACTTGACGCTGAACTGCTTCTTGTAATTTGGCTCGCTTAGATTACTTGCTAGCGGTCACGCCAACATGATGCCATTCATCCGTGCCCTTAGAAGAGACCACTCCAATGTAATGAACGGAAATGGACCACCTTAAGAGTTTTCACTGCCAATTCTAAAGAATAAAATGCGAAGCACAAGGCGCAGTTCAATTTACATTTCTACTTGACAAATTAGGGTACAAGGGTTAACGTTTTATTTTTCAGACCCAATTTCGCAATAGGATTTACCCACTTAAAGCCCGTAGTTCTCTTCGGTAGCATCAGTAGTTGCTAAGCCATCGATAGGTTTTTTACAATGTTCCTCCAAGTGCTGCGATCCATCGTAGCCTAGCCAGGCCTCCTGGATGTTTGGCACGGCCTGCGTCACCGAGCATGATGATCTGTCAATGTTAGGGCTGCGACCTGTACTATTTTTATCAGGATCAGCCTCCTTTTTGAGGTAGGTGTCCTGGGACCTGGAAGTTTCCACGGAGCAGGTTATCATTCAAAGTCCAGGTTGTTTTTTTTTATTCCCAGTAACACTTACGGTCCTCGCCCGCTCTTGTTCTCTTTACCCCCGCGGTACGTCCTGTTTTGCGTCTGCAAGTTGGTAACCCTGGTGGGCACCTGGTTGGGGCCTGGGGGGGCACCCCTTTGGCGGTGGAGCCCACTTGCCTTTGGCTGTTGTTCCGAATATGAATTGGATGCTGCGCGCACGAACAGGCCCAGATGGCGGCGAGGAATGAGGTCCTCTCGTGTTGGGAGCCCCGAGTGGAATGTCACGGTAACCTTCTTGACGAATTCGAACTCGGCTACTCCCAGGGATGCACGGTTTACAGCGCGTGCGGCCTTGGTGCCAAACAGGAGCAGGATTCTGAGCAATCGAGTGCTGGCAAAATGAAAGCCTTGCAGATGTGTTCTGTACTTTCACATAAATCAATGAATAACTACATCTTAGAGCCTTTTTTTTCTAATTTAGAAATATGTATTTAACTGAGTGACAATAGCAGCTTGTATTGTAGCTTTAGTCTTTACATTACATGCAGTATATTATATCATTGCATATGGGTCATACGGCAAAGCTCCTAGATAACCTTGTATGGGCCATTGGCGTTTTCTCCAGTGGCCAGTTATGAAACCACATTACACCCAAGGACATATGGCATTATATCATCACCCACTTCATTTCACCGACACGTAACCCAATACAAAGGTAACCGGGGTGTGATGTAAATAAGTTCCAGGGTCTCGTCATGTCCGATTTGCTTGCATGAGTGTTGGTGATGCTAAGTTCCCGTCGTTTTTCGAGCTTCTGAAAGCTCACTGGAGGTGAGCTTCACAATTTATAACGCACGCATACTCATTACTGTCTGAGGTTTTCATTCGAACAGAGAACAACTTGGAGGAGTGTAGACACTGCAGGGGACTGGAGTTGGCCATGGCGTCAGCCAGCGCCTGTCCGCCAGACACTGCTTCCTGTGCGGCGCTTTGTGACCCTCGGGTGAAAAGCGCGCGAGACGTGCAATTATTCGTATTATTATTCCTATATAATCAGTATCAATACCTGCTTAAGCCTGTAAAGGGTTGTAGGGGGCCGGAGCCTATCCCGGCAGAAATAGCGTGCAAGGCTGGGTTATACCCATGACGTGACGTCAGTCCATCGCAGGGCACTTTTTTTGGAGAAATTTACGCAGCAGGACAATTAATCTCGGCAGCAGCGTGTTTTTGGACGGTGGGAGGAAAGCGGAATACTCGGCGAAAATCCACAGGGAGAACACACACAATCCACACAGGCGCTCAAGGTAGAAATTGTACCACTTCAGGCAGGATTTTGTGTGCGAGGTACGGATGTTACTACCACTATACCATCATGAACACGAGCTGTCTCACCAGTCATCATGAGCAGACGCTGTTTTCTTACCAAGGCCCAGGTCTTCCAGCAGGCAAGCACAGAACAATTAACTGAATAGGCCGCAGTTTAAACGTGGCAGAAATCAGTCACTCGAATCATTTGTCTCGGGTAAAGGCTCGTTTGAGCACAGAAGCTCCGTTTGGATAACAAGCTGGATTCATGAGTCTCATCTCATCTCATTATCTGAAACCGCTTAATCCTATATAGGGTCACGGTGAGCCGGAGCCTATCCCGGAAACACAGGGCGTAAGGCAGGAATACACCCGACGACGGGACGCCGGTCCATCGCCGGGCATTGCGGGACAATTTTTAGTCTGCGAGCCAATCAACCTATCCAGGAGCATGCTTTTGGACTGTGGGAGGAAACCGGAGTACCCAGCGAAAACCCACGCGGACACGGGGAGAGCATGCAAACTCCACACAGAAAGGCACCCGAGCCGAGAGATTCGAACCCGGGACCTTCTTGCTGTGAGGCGTCAGTGCTAACCACTGGGCCACCGCGCCGCCCGGATTCATGAGTCATGGCTCTGATACTGCGGTACCAAGTGAGATATGCAGGAGGATCTGCATTGTTGGAAAACCGGTCTGGCATTAGCGTGAGCTGAGGAAGATCTGCTAACAGGTCACAGGTCAAATCCTCGAGTAGTAAACTTGGTGGTTGCGGCTCTGCTGTATTGTGGAGAGTTGTGTTTCAGTCGTGTAATATGTCATTGTCGGGAAAAGATTTTGTTTATCAAATTATTCTGCGGATTTTAAGACGCACTCGTTTCCGCCACATTTAAAAGGAGATTTTCCAGCTTATAATCCGGTGGGTGTTAATGTTTCAGCTCGTGTGTGTAAACGCTGTTGGTACCAAACATAAATTTAGGGAGTATAATACTTTCCGGTTCACATAATAATACAGGGAATTTGGTAATATTCATTTCCTGTTTGGTTATATGCCATCTATGGTCTACCGGTGAACAGCAGAGGGATGTTCATAAATATGCAACGTTGTACTGTACATATATGCATCTATAGCCGTGCTATCCACCTTCAACCCACAATCACGGTCATGAGTGTGGTTAAATAACACCCATAACCCGCTTGGCGTGGGAAGGCCTTTTTCCAGCAGTGGAATTAAAAATGGCTGTACACAGATCTGTGGATCGATCTCTGCCGCCCTTTCCTTCTTACTACTGGGTGGTGCCGCGATTAGAGTGCTTGGCCTGCAATTAGACGGTTATAAGTTCAAGTTTTGGTTAGCGTCTGATTTTTTGGTGAGTTGCCAGTGAATGTGAGGGCTGCTTTTTGGCAGGGGAGACACGTTTACTTGATAATGGTCAATAAATCGACACCCGATTCTGAAGGCATTCTGCATATTATGGTCTCGGTCCTGAGAATCAAGCGTGTATGTTTTATTCTCTCCTTTACCATTTGACTTGGCATGTTCTGTGCGTAATACGTGCCAGCAAGATGCATAGCCCGCCCTCTTGTCGTTTAACCTTCCAGAAATTGGTGTCAATTTCACACACAATACAAATGCTGTAACAGAACGGGGCGAGGCCAAGCTGAATTATTGATGCTGCATTATTTTAACCGTGTTTTAAAGTACTGACCTTTTTTGTGATAAATTATTTCTCCGTGGGTGTTATTGGAAACAAGGAAATGTTGACCTATTTTGCAGTTCCGTGTTAATTTCATTTCCCGCGCACACAAAAACTGCACATCTTGACCAACTGTTGTATATTCAGAGTTATTGCTTTCTTGAGAAACGTGGTTTAAGAAGTACTTAACCTTTATTTGTAAAGCTTTACAGTGAAGTGCTGCTTCATATACTTAAGACATTTGAAATACCACAGTCTAACTTGTTTTAAATGTTTAGCCTACTTGAAGCCTGTATAGCACATGATGTAGTCTTGTATTGCTTTTATTAGTGAATATTAAGGTCCTCTCTTTTATTCCCTTAACATACCCATTGAAATGAAGTGCAAAATGCATAAAATGCCACTCACTTTCTGAAAGCTCTTGTTTTTTTCTGTAAAATGTACCGCTGTTACAACTCTTGATGTGGGTGTTCGGAGCTCTGCATGAGAATCGCTCGCAAGAGCTGCTCTTTTGGGAGAGACGTGTCAAGGAGGAGCGCTTGATATGACTATTCAGAAAGAACATCTCTTCAGAGCAACGGTTGTGAGGTTTTCCAGAATTCCACGTCATCTTACCGTATATTTGAAGAAAAAAATATCAAATGACTGGGCACCAGTAGCTTGAAGTTTTTGTAATGTAATTACGCCTTCGACATGTATGGTATTAAGTTAAATGCTGGCATGCTTAATTTGGCACTGGACAGCATCTGTCTCCATTGTTGAACCTGAGCCAGTGAAGAAAAGTCCTCATTTCTCTAAAAAAGGAACCTGAAAATTTCCACTTTTTTTTCCGACCACCCTCATTAGCTGTTACTTATTTTATCAACTCTGAATGGAAACGATGATGATAATTCATGATGACGATTTTATGGCAGGGTGGCGCGGTGGCCCAGTGGTTAGTGCTGACGCCTCACAGCAAGAAGGTCCCGGGTTAGAATCTCTCGGCTCGGGTGCCTTTCTGTGTGGAGTTTGCATGCTCTCCCCGTGTCCGCGTGGGTTTTCGCCGGGTACTCCGGTTTCCTCCCACAGTCCAAAAGCATGCTCCTGGATAGGTTGATTGGCTCGCAGATTAAATTGTCCCGCAATGCCTGGCGATGGACTGGCGTCCCGTCGTCGGGTGTATTCCTGCCTTACGCCCTGTGTTTCCGGGATAGGCTTCGGCTCACCGTGACCCTATATAGGATTGAGCGGTTTCAGATAATGAGATGAGATGAGATTTTAGGGCATGTACCGTCACCATGACTAAAGATTTAAACCTAATACATTAAGACCGGGGTCACCCACTGATGTACAAACTGAGCTGGCATCTCTTCTGCCTGTACACTGCAACATTCACCCCATGACACGCATCACAACAAGTCTTTGTTTAGACTGCCACTATTTTATACAGAATGCAATTAATTCCAATGTTGTCAGTTGTTCCCATTAGTGTGATACGAGGCTGAACTGCGTGCATCATTTGGGTTACCACGAACTCGTCAGCTGATTTCCTCCCTTGGTACGGTCGCATCTCAGTTTTAAGCAGTTTGATGTCAAATCTAAATGAGCAACGCGCTGTTAAGCAAGATTCCCCCCCCCGCCCCCAGGGTCCACATCGCTTCTTTACTTGCATGGTCGTCTGATTCTGCTTTGGGCATATCCGTCTACACGTCATCCATTCACTCTGTCCCTCAATGCCCGTGCCGTTTCTGCTGTCCTCTACGTACCCTCTACTCTGGCCTCCCAGCCCTTGGGACAAAAACCCCAAGACCCCCAGTCTCTAGTAGGAGTTTGCGCCTTGTCTACTCTTGGCTGTCATATCTGTAATTCTTCCCTGCAGGTTTATGCATTTTGTTGACTCTTTAAGTATTACGATTCTGGATTAAGAATTTTTTTATTATTACCTTTTAACGCTGTTGTCCCCTCTCCATTAAGTGTATTCATACTCAGACCATACAGTGGTCTCTTATCACCCTGTGTCCAGTGGCTGCCAGACGGCTTCAGATATAATCCCTGTAAAAAAAAAAACCTCTTCCACAGTTCCGATGCTGGACACGTTTGTTATGGACAGGTCTTACATTTTATTCAAATGTAAATAAAAAAACACATTTTTGAATTCAGATTGTGTAGGATTGCTTATAGAAAAAAAGAGACACATTTCCACATTGACAGCTGTCTTCCACTCGTTCTGTGTAACAGTGTTGTGCAGGTCTCCGACATGAATTCTTCAGGGTAATATCTAGAGGTAAAAGTACGCCAGTCCAGTTTCGGTATGAAAGTAGCCGAATCATACACCACCGGTGGGAAGGGGCATTGCGATACGATGGTACAAGTTGGAAATGTTACGTCCACCTCTGGTAATGTTGTTTCTATAGTGCAATTCTATAATTAGCCGTTTAATTTTCAAGCACCTCTGGGTTCGAATCCACCTCCCTCTGCCCTCCAATCTAACTCTTTCGGGCTCCACGTTTTATCCAATCCACCACCGAGGCCGGCTGTTCGAACTCGCGTTGAAGCATCGCGCGCGATCGAAGGTCACGCGCTTCATACGCTGCCTCTGTTGTCTAAAATACGACCGTTATCCGCTGAGAGCCCACTGTTTTCTCACCGCGGTTCTGAATGTTCCCCAGTTCTCGTGACCTCACGTCTCTAAATGTGCAACCTGTGCGGCGGCCGATTCACATGCAAAGCAGGTAGAGATTGACGGATGAAGTAATGTGTCCCGTCACGGCGTGGAAAGCGGAAAGCCCACATTGTGTCGAGTAAGAACTGCTACCGCAGCCTACGGTATAACTGAAGCATTGACTTTGCAATCAGTGTTTTCAAATTGTAGGTATGGCCTAAAGTAGACATCATAATTATAATAGATGTATTGGTATCCGGCTGGATGTGCACCGTGGTGAGCGAGCGTGTTTCACATCCGAACGCTGCGAGTTCAAATCCTGATTGGGGGGGGGTCAACACTCAGCTCTTTAACCCTTTAAGTGACATGAAATGGGTGCCACTTTGTTTGGGGAGTTAAGCAATGTTTTGTTCTTAAAGATGCAGGCCAGGGGCACGGTGGTGCGGTGAGTAGCGCTGTCGCCTCACAGCAAGAAATCCTGGGTTCGATTCCTGGCTCGGGTGCCTTTCTTTGTGGGGTCCAACGACACGATGTATACGTTAATTGCCCTGACTAGATTGTCAACAGGTGCCCTGAGATGTTATAACATGATTACCCCTCCCGTCGGACAGCTGTTCAAAAGACCTTAAAGACTGACTGGCCCCTGCCTTCTGAACGTGGAATTTCCACCACTGATCGAGACGTTGTGCAGGCTGAGTGCTTCTGCACCTGTGTGAGCATTGTTATCTTCTTGTCGGTGATATGAATTTTAAGCTGGCACTGACAATTAGGTTTGCCAACTGCTTGGTTACATAGCGTGCCATTCAATGATTTACCTGCCCTTCAAATGACCTTGAATTAATATAATTGATATTGAAGCAGGTACTACATTTCTTAAACAGCACTTAAGCAACAGGGATGGAATGGTACTCTGATATCTCAATTGATACTAATATAATTCTTAATGAGGTTGATATTAATATCAATGTTGATTCTTCAGCTCGTAGCACAGGCATCTAATTCCGGGATTAAAAGTTAATGTGTTCGTGTTCCAGTATGGTGTGCAATTTTTGAAGTGGATTCACGTCATGTCTGCAATCCATCACGATTGCATAAAAAAAAACAAATCCATTCTTAAATCGAATCTCGACCCTGAATCCCAACAGTACATTTAATCTCTGGGGGTTGCGTACGAATTGTTTTCACCCCTTATGAGTAGGCAGGATGTTTTAACGTGATATTGTACTTATATGAATTATTCTATGACATCTGCAGCTCGGTGCCTGGATGAAACTGGACAAGCCTGTACAAACCTATAACACTATTTTCTGCTAAGACCCAGTTTGAACTTGTATCACTTCCCTCGAGGTGGGGATTGTAAATTGCTATTTGCTGATGTGACATGCGTGTCGGATGACATTGCTGTAATAAAATGGGCATTCGTGTTGCTTGACAGCGTCTTGCCTTGGTGTGCCTGGCTGGAGCACGGGTATGGAGTCCTTGTGTTTTCACAAGCATGGCGCAGATTCACTGCTCGACTGGATCGTCAGTGCAGCTCAGTGCCTACGGGGATAGCTGGACAGTTCGACAACGCTGCGCGTTTCGTTTATTCATTTCGTTGATTTTTTTTTATCAGTCGAGTTGACTAAAGCATTCGGTTATACTTTGGGTTGCCACCTCTGAGCCACAAGAAGACACGATAAATAAAAACCCGGGACATATGGCGTGGGTTAACAGCAAAAAAAGAGAGCGAGGATTTAGCGTAAAACTGGTAAAAAAAAAAACTTGGGCTTTGAACAATGACGTTTTCCGTAAAAACTCAGATTTACCAGTACTCCTGCGTCCTCGAAGAGGAGTGCGATCCTGGGAAAACTAGCACAGGTGGCAACCCTAGTCATGCACTCCACTCTTAGTTATTGAGTGTTGTGTGAAGGGCTTTTAACCTTACCTCCCAGTGAATGTTAGTGGGTCAGCCAATGTGTGAACTCAGCAAATTTCTTTATATTTATAGACACAATTACCATGTTTGGGGTTCCTCAGCGCACTGCAGTCTCTAATTGAGTTTCTAAAATGTATTGAGTCTGCGTTTACATTGAGATGCCTTAATTTTGAGCTCATGATTTGTTACAAAAAAAAAACCCCGTTAATGTTGATTTGCCGTTCTTATGTCGTTGTTGCTAACATGCCGTTCTCACTACAGCTCTGTGCAGCGCTTTGTGACCCTCGGGTAAAAAGCGCTCTCGAAGTGCAATTATTATTTTCAACCGTGCTTTGAGCATCCTTTGATTGTCAGAGTCATTTACCGATGTAGGTTTTTCACGCCTCGATGCATGATGATCGTTTCCAAAAGCTCTTTCGGGATAGCCGTGTCGATCGCTACGTTTCGCCTGCCACGTTGGAGGCATCTTCAGGACCCGTGAGGATGCCTCGAACGCAATGTTCAACGGCATTTTCATTGAATAACACATGGCCACGAACAGACGAAAATGATCGAGCGAGACTGTGGCCAATGATTACTTACTTTGGCGGCATCTTCAGGGGTATCTCATCTCATTATCTGAAACCGCTTAATCCTATATAGGGTCACGGTGAGCCGGAGCCTATCCCGGAAACACAGGGCGTAAGGCAGGAATACACCCGACGACGGGACGCCAGTCCATCGCCGGGCATTGCGGGACAATTTTAGTCTGCGAGCCAATCAACCTATCCAGGAGCATGCTTTTGGACTGTGGGAGGAAACCGGAGTACCCGGCGAAAACCCACGCGGACACGGGTCCTGAAGTTATAATAAGGCATCTGCAGGACCCCTAAAGATTCCGCGAAGGGAAGCAATCATTGACCATAGTCTCGCTCGATTCCTTTTCGTCCGCTCGTGGCCATGTTTTATTCGATTAAAATTGCGTCGAACGTTTATTTTTCCTCTCATTGTCTCGAGCAAGACTAACGATGACTCGCACAGGTCATCGCGTGCTGTGAAACTGCCAACGTTCTGGGCTGCAAAGCAGCCAGGAGAGCAGAGCGATTGAGTGGGTCCTGGATCTCGATGGTCAGATTAAAGCTAACACGGCCACGACTCATTATGTATGGAATTAATCAACCTTCCTCATTGACATTCGACCCTCCTCAATGAAGTACGTCGTTAAGACTGAAGCTCTTCTGGATAACACACAAGTGTTGGTTTTTTGATTTACAATACAGATCGTCCGAGTATATTTGCAAGCTGTTGTTGTATTTTTATCCGACTTATGAAACGCACTCATTGCCTCATAAACCGATGTCAAACAAAGGCCGAAGGGAACATTTGGAACGTGTACTATATATATATTTCAAAAGATATTTATTTTTTTATGGTGGGGCTGTCTATAACTCAACCGAAGATGTTATTTTGTCGAGCATTGGCATAAGCAAGCAACTGCTACGTGAGATGTGACCTTTTTACACCGCTCTTGTACTTGATTTGCCCTTTTTATGTTGTTGCTGCTCACGTGCCGTTTTCTCCGCAGCTCTGTGCAGCGATTTGTGACCCCCGGGTGAAAAGCGCTCCAGAAGTGCAATTATTATTATTACCTGATGATACTGGAGATTGCATCTCCAGTATCATCGTCAAAATTTCGCTTGCATGTCAACGCAGCGGCTTTACTGACAATCGGCACGTGGTGCCCACGTGGCACCTTGATTTGTTTGGCTGGCGAATGGTGGAGGATTATATCTCTTTGAGCTGCGTACGCGATCGCATCCAAACTCATCTCATTGTCAGAAACCGCTTAGTCCTGTACAGGGTCGCGGTGAGCCGGAGCCTATCCCGGCAGACACTGGGCACAAGGCAGGGATACACCCACGATGGGACGCCAGTCCATTACCAGTCA
This sequence comes from Mordacia mordax, assembly GCA_036362905.1. Classification (NCBI taxonomy): domain Eukaryota; kingdom Metazoa; phylum Chordata; class Hyperoartia; order Petromyzontiformes; family Petromyzontidae; genus Mordacia; species Mordacia mordax. Next base: position 8,831,675 of record JAZEWT010000023.1, on the reverse strand, counting down.
CTGCGGGCAATTTAGTCTGCCAGCCAATTAACCTATGCAGCGGAATGTTTTTTGGACTGTGGGAGGAAAACGGGAGTGCCCGGCAAAAACCTACGGACACGGGGAGAACATGCAGGCTCCACACAGAAAGGTGCCCGAACCGAGATTCGAACCCGGGACCTTCTTGCTGTGAGGCGGCAGCGCTACCCACTGGGTCACCGTGCCACCCGATCCAAACGAAACTCATTGTTGGAACAGGAACACGTGAGTTTAAAAGATTCTCCGAAAAGGTTGTGCTTGAGATGTTTGCCCAACTAATTGTTAAGGTTTTTTTTATATATACGGAAGGAAATCAGGCTTCTGCAGAAAATTCACAGGTTCTAGAGATAACAGTCCAACTCCATTTTACCAATAGGCCATTAAACTACCTGTTATGCTGTCTTATTGGGATAACCTTGTGCCCATGCAAGGTGTCCTGCAAGGTGTGTGTATTATCCACTTACGCCACTTGCAATCTCAGTATTCTACAGTGCTCAGCAACCTTCGTGTGAAAGGTGATTTACAAATGTGTAATTATTATTTTCACTAGGGTGCAGACCTACATCACCGAACCCACCACCAAAACCAGCATAATCTCGGTCTCCTTCATGCGGATCGCTGATCGTGTCAATCTCGTGATCGGAGAAGAATTTTTCTTTGAAGGCATGGAGCTCAAGGCTTAATCTGAAAATTTCCTGCCGCTGACATTTAACAAATAGAATCAGGCCCCCTGTGATTTATGTCACAGTTCTGTGGAACATTTCTCTTTGGAAGAGGGCTATGGTTGTGAGCTGTGTTTTAACAGCGGTCGATGGCCACTCGACCATTGCAGTCTAATTTGGATTTCATCCCCGGTGTGTTTTTAATGGCTTTGAGATACTGCTGAAGTGCAAAGGAGTCGCGTTTTTACTTTCGTCATACTTCCGAAGGTTGGTGTCAGGAATTCCGTAGCATTAAACTGATTTCAATGTCGCGTCGACGCGGCTGTCCCGAGAGAGCAGCTTTTCGAAGCAATCATCATGCATCGTGCCGTGAAAACCTACATCATTTCATTGATTTCAATGTATCATTGGACTGCACCTTGTAGCAGTTGATTCGATTTTACGATTCCTTTTTGTTAAAAAAAAATCAAAGTTATGTTCGTCTCATCTCATTGTCAGAAACAGCTTAGTCCTGTACGGGTCGCGGTGAGCCAAAACCTATCCCGGCAGACGCAGGACAGGGATATACCCACGATGGGATGCAAGTCCATCACCGGGCACTGCGGGCAATTTAGTTTGCCAGCCAATCAACCTATGCAGCAGCATGTTTTCTGGACTGTGGGAGGAAACCGGAGTGCCCGGCGAAAACCCACGCGGACACGGGGAGAGAACATGCAAACTCCACACAGAAAGGCACCCGAGCCGAGATTCGGACCCGGGCCCTTCTTGCTGTGAGGCAACAGCGCTACCCACTGGGCCACCGTGCCACCCAGCTTATGTAAGTAATACGGCTAATTATTCGGCTATGTTGCCTTGGCAGTGGTGCATTAATGCCACACGAAAACTCAATACCACTCTATTGTCACTATACGGTGACTTCATGTGCATTTTTTTTTTAAACTTGTCGTGAAAACACGTTTTTGTGTTCAGCCCCAACGCTGTAAAGTGCAACCTCCCAGTATTCCTATCTACAACGAAGAGTCCTTCACCTTCTTACCTTTAAGGCCACAGTGTTGTTGATGAATGTGTTGAGGTTTTTGTTGTTGTTGTAAATAATGCGTGGAAGTGATTTGTGCCAACAGCTGGGATTGATGTAAGGACAGGAGCCGTTTTACATAGAACACTACAAAGCCGAGAGTTGATAGATGTATATAGATTGACGTTCATTATTCTAGCGGAAAATCTGGAATCTAATCTAGGATCTTAAACGAGTGCTGATATTTCTGAAATCTTTTTATTAAAAATTCATGTAAATGTGATGAATGTATTTATAAAACAAAATAATAAGGTAACATTACCTTTAAAAACGGAGCAATCAGGAATGGCGCATTGATTACGCTCTAAAAATCGATCTCCCAACGGACAGCAAGCTTACGCTGATCATTAATGATACGGCGGTTAGTCTGGCTTTGTCTTTTTAATTGTAACAGTTGTACTACCAATGTGTGCAGACTCTCTTGAACAAAACCATTGCTATGTTTCACAATGCTTTATCGGGCTGCTATAATAATGAGAAAATTTTTATTTTATATACAGGATGTCGCACACAAATTGAACCGTAAGGAATAAATACAGAGCAATTTTTTTTAATGGACATGTTTCCACAATTTACTTTATCATTTGTTAGATAAGTTGCCCATTATTATTCGTACACGTTTGTATCTTGTCAAGAAATTACGGTGAACCTTGTTCAAAACGTCAGCTGTTACTTTACAACAAGCAACCCCATGGGTCCATTTATACGGAAAGCCTGTATTTAATTCCCTGTACGCTGATGCGTCTCAGGGCGCTTTACATCTCACGTTGGCATACTTGAAATGTCAGTGGCAGCTGGGTCCCGCGGGCATAGTTCGGCACTCAGATGTTCGTTATTATTACAGCAGAAAATAGCCGATGAGCTTGCGAGCTCTGGATGGGGGCTCGTGCGATCCAACAACAAACGTTCAAATCGAAACACAACAACATAAAATCAAAAGGTAAATAAGCTTGTTCTGCAATCGGGCATTAGTCTGCGAGTCAAGGGCAGTTCTTGCTCTGTGTCATCCCAATTGAATAATTTAGGATTTGTCGGAATGCAGAGGCTGCTTCAATGTCGTGGTGTCTCTGATGGATTTGAGCATTACCCAAGACTCATCTGAGCATAGATGTATTTTTTTGAGACTAATTAAGACGGTGGTGCGGCGTTCTATTTACCTCATCGCAGCTTTGCTCGGCTCGCTCTCCGCAATAGGGTGAGGAGCTCGGCAAACCGGGGGGGGGGGAGCCTCGGTGTTGAGCCCCTACTCCTCCAGATTGAGAGGAGGTGGTTGAGATGGTTCGGGCATCTCGTCAAGATGCCCCCCCCACCACCACCGGTGTGGCTTCCGTTGGAACCATAGTGGGCTCACCCCAGTGGGCAGATGCCTCAAGGTTGGCCCAGGATTCACCGGTGGGATTTTGTCTCTCTAGACTGGGATCGCCTGGGAATCACACCAGGAGGAGCTGGAATTTGTCGCTCGGGAAACGGAGGACCACTCCGCCCTATCCACCATTCTACCGCAACACCTCTCACCAGGAGAAGCATCGTTGTGAGGTTATTTTTAGGGGCTTTGGGGTAAGTCACGTGACTCGCGGTGTCACGGTTATTTGAGGCCACCATTATGTTGTCCGTCCAGTGATTTTTATTCTGCAGGACAAGTCCACGGTCGATTAATTGACTCATCTCTGCGTGGGTGTGGGGCGCTGTGTCACAAGGAGTCACTTTGGATGTCTGCCCAAGCGGACACCCTGGCCTACATCACAGCTGAAAATAAATGCAGATGTGTCAATGATGGCGTGCACAAGTGGTAGGGTGGCTCACACTTTAATGCTTTAGATTTTAGTATGGCAAGTGATAATCATTGATATTTCATCCCACTGCACCAATCACCTGGC
>JAZEWT010000023.1:8794397-8826083 GCA_036362905.1 Mordacia mordax | reverse complement strand
GTATTCCTGCCTTACGCCCTGTGTTTCCGGGATAGGCTCCGGCTCACCGTGACCCTATATAGGATTAAGCGGTTTCACATAATGAGATGAGATGAGACCTTTCTACTGGGGAATCGAGTCGTGTATATACGTCAAGACAAAAAAAAGTCAGCGATTTTCTACTCTAACGAGCATTGAGGCGTTGCTCGCCTCGTTACCGCCCTGAGCTAGTGTCGGCAAAGTCTACGATCGGGTGGCGGGGGCGAGGTTATCCAGCGGACAAAATCACTGTTGGCTTCGCCACAATGTGGTGCTCAATTAACTGAGCCCAGAGGGGGCGAGTCAATTCCCAAACACGATTTGAACGTTTGGCGATGGACTGGCGTCCCATCGTCGGTATATCCTTGCCTTGCGCCCTGTGTCTGCCGGGATAGGCTCCGGCTTCACCGTGACCCTGTATAGGACTAAGCGGTTTCAGACAATGAGATGAGAGATTTGAACGTTCCGATTGCGAGCCACTCACTCGTCGAGCCACGTGGCGGCTGGTACACAATGTACCATCGCCGTTATCAGTCCCCGCTTAATCCTGTACGGGGTTGCGTGGGGACCGGAGCCTGTCTTGGCAGGCACAGGGCGCAAGGCCGGACTATACACAACCAAGGCAGCAGCGTGCCTCTGGGGCTGTGGGAGGAAAACGGGATGCTCTGCGACAACTCTTACGTGGACACGGGGCGAATATAAACACAAATGAATTGAAATAAATCTGTTAGGCGTCGCGAAAATTCTATGCCTGGTTATGGATACGGAGGCGTAGCGAGGAAACCGCATGGAGGTGGGTGGGGGGGGGGGTCCACGGGGTCAGCCGGCGCCAACCCGCAGGAATTGCTTCCTGGATATGATAATATTTGCATTTCTAAAGCGCCTTTCACCCCAGGGTTACAAAGCGCTGCACAGAGCTGTGGAGAGAACGGCGTGTCAACAACAACAACGACAGCACCAGGGCAGTTCAACTCAAAGTCCAGCAATGGCTACATATTTCTAGGACATAAAATAAGCGACAAATAATAATTGTTCAACAAACAAGGAAGGAATAAATGTTTCCGAGCAGGCGCAGTTCGGCAGCGAGCCATCATCCCGGCACGACAACAGTGAACCGCATCAGTACCACGGACTATCCTATCTCACCGTGCACTGTAGACATTCTGACTCTGGCCTGCGTTATTTGCACAGTACACGCAACGCAGGGTTAAAATATCCATTGTGTTCGGAGTTAAACTGTCACGGAATATGAAATCAATGCAGCGTAATGAAATGTGACTGAGACTTGATTTTAAATCTACCCTTTTTTGATTTGTGCAAGTGTGGAAGTCCCAAAGGATGGCAGTTATAATACTGTTCTGATATTGCACATCTATTAACATTCATAAACCATGTATTATATATTAACCAGGGGGTAAACAATGTTTAAAATGTAAAAGTGACATTACTGCTGCTGCTGCTGGCAAAGGTACACGTTGCAAACTTCAGGATGAGTGGGAGATTATATTGGGAATTGAACTGTCAAACCCGGTTCAAAGAGTTGCACGGGAAATAAAAACAGAGGACTGAGAAATTTTCCACAGCGCTTATTGCCATGTCGAGTTGGGCGGCGCTCGGGTGCCTTTCTGTGTGGAGTTTGCATGCTCTCCCCGTGTCCGCGTGGGTTTTCGCCGGGCACTCCGGTTTCCTCCCACAGTCCAAAAAGCATGCTGCTACATAGGTTGATTGGCTCGCAGGCTAAATTGACCCGCAGTGCCCGGCGATGGACTGGCGTCCCATCGTCGGTATATCCTTGCCTTGCGCCCTGTGTCTGCCGGGATAGGCTCCGGCTCACCGCGACCCTGTATAGGACTAAGCGGTTTCAGACAATGAGATGAGATGAGAGTTGAGCGGCACGGAGACGCGGTGAGTGGCGCTCTTGCCTCATAGCGAGGGCCTAGGTTCGATTCCCGGCTTGCATGCCTTTCTGTGGTGAGTTTGCATGTTCTCCTCGTGTCCGCGTGTGTTTTCGTCCTGTACTCTGGTTTCCTCTGACAGTCTAAAGACATGCTGCTCCGTAGGTTCATTTTCCTGACTAAGTTGCGCCTGGCGCTCTGAGATATTGTAACTTGCCTACCAGGCGTCTCTCCACTGACTACCGGTCAAATATCGGATCGAATTCAAGACCCTCCTCAGCAACAAAGCTCTCGCTGGCGCTGCTCCAACATACATGCGTGACCTACTTCAGGCACCCTCCTCAACACAACTTCGATCCTCCAATGCGGGCTGCTTGCTGCATGTGCCCAGATCGCACCTCTATTCGGTGGGTGCCGCAGTAAATATCCTTTGGAAGTCATTGTGATGCCACAGCGAATCGATGCAAGGTGCAGACGCTCCTGCCTTTTCAAAAACGCTGACACCATCAGTTTCTCCTTCTTAGTTGTTCCGTAATTATATTTTGATATACAATCAAAGCGTGGTGCCATGACCGTGAATTGTAACCTATTGGTGCATTCGCCCGAATTTTCCAATGCGGGCTGTTTGCTGCATGCGCCCAGATCGCACCTCTATTCGGTGGGTGACGGAGCCTTCTCACGCGCTGCTCCCAGACTCTGGAATGCCCTTCCACTGGAGATTCGATCAGTTGAGTCCCTTGGCATCTTCAGTCCCGTCTCAAAATTCACTTGTTCAGTGAGGCCTTGAAGTCCTGTTGATGCCACTCACTGTTGTGTGCTTTGGTAATGGTATGCTGTTGAGCTTTGTCTGCTCAGGGACACTTCTTCCTTTCTTCCATTTATTAAAAAATCACTTTAATTTCATTTTACGTCTTTCGTTGATTTACAGTCGTCTCATCTCATCTCATTGTCAGAAACCGCTTAGTCATGTACAGGGTCGCGGTGAGCCGGGGACTATCCCGGCAGACACAGGGCGCAAGGCAGGGATATACCCACGATGGGACGCCAGTCCATCACCGAGCACTGCGGGCAATTTAGTCTGAAAGCCAATTAACCGATAAAGCACCATGGTTTTTTTGGACTGTGGGAGTACCCCGAAGTGCCCGGCGAAAACCCACGCGGACACGGGGAGAGAACATGCAAACTCCACACAGAAAAGCACCCGATCCGAGATTCGAACCCGAGACCTTCTTGCTGTGAGGAGGCGACAGCGCTACCCACTGGGCCACCGTGCCGCCGGATTTATAGTAATTGTTTTACTTAATTGATATTCTCTGATATTGTTGTGGTGCCGTTCTTTCCAAGGCTCTGTTCAGTACTTTGTGTCCCTCGCGTGAGAGACGCTTTAGGAACGCGTACGTTATTGTATTATTAATTCCTATCCGCGCTGAACAACTGTTAAAAAGAGCTATATAGCTCAACTCTTCCTTCCGGATCAAATAAATACTGACTCATCTCATCTCATTGTCTGAAACCGCTTAATCCTATATAGGGTCACGGTGAAGCCGGAGCCTATCCCGGAAACACAGGGCGCAAGGCAGGAATACACCCGACGACGGGACGCCGGTCAATCGCCGGGCATTGCGGGACAATTTTAGTCTGCGAGCCAATCAACCTATCCAGGAGCATGCTTTTGGACTGTGGGAGGAAACCGGAGTACCCGGCGAAAACCCACGCGGACACAGGGAGTGCATGCAAACTCCACACAGAAAGGCACCGGAGCCGAGAGACTCGAACCCGGGACCTTCTTGCTGTGAGGCGTCAGCGCTAACCACTGCGCCACCGCGCCGCCCTAAATACTGACTGGTTGGGTGATATCGAGAGCGTTCGTTCGTTCTCTCCTTCACTACGGCACCATCAGGCAAAGAACGCGTGATGATTCCCCCAACGTGAGAGGCAAAACATCGCCAATGAGAGGGAGGACACGCTCGACACGGCTATCCCGAAAGAACAGCTATGGAGAGCAACTATCGTGATTCATAGAGCCGCAACATCCTTAAACAGTACGTGAGTAATGATTGTAACAAGCACAGCGTGTCTGTAAATAAGATCATCAAGGTAGGTAATGTCGACCCTATAGTTTGAGATACATTGTAGCTGTGTAGTTTATCATTGGCAAGCACGTTGTAATGGGTGTCATCTTTATTAGTTCAGTTCGGTGTCAGTACCCGCTTAATCAAGTACAGGGTCATGGGGGGCGGAGCCTATCCCGGCAGACCGAGGGCGCAAGACGATGCTATACCCAGGATGTGACACCCGTACATCGTACGACACTTTTGGGGCAATTTTCTGAGTAGGCCATTTAACCTAGGCAGCAGCGTGTCTTTGCACGGCCGGAGGAAACCCGAGTACCCAGCGAAACTCTACTCCGGACGATGGCCTTCCCCCATGACCCCGATGACCGTGTGGATTGTTTGACTAACACCCGGCATTTTCCACCCAGTGGCCCGTGAAGACCAAACTCGAGTGGGCCAAGTGGGCCTGGAGGTGCACAAGGTTGAGAAAACCCGGGACCAGACTGATCGTAACGCGCTGCTCACGGCTTGTTTCTAAGGTGGCAGGTCCACGATGGTATTTACCGTTTGAGAATATTGATGTTTCGTGTCGGTTTGAACAGCTGCTGTGCAGGTTGACCAGAGCTGGCTGCTTGCCCCCCTTGGGGGGGAGTGATGGATTGGAGCAGAATTTTACTGCCACATGCCATTGCTGACGCCAACCTCCTTTATTCAAAGGGGGTTTCGAATCGTCGTTTATTTGGAACTTTCCCCCAGACTTGTTTACAATGGGAGACCCTAGTAGGAGTGCTGGACTCGAGGTGACATAGGTCTGTTGTTTATTGGAACGCGCAAACCCCTCCACCATAATAAGCTCGGAGTCCATGGTGGGGGTGTGGCGGGGGGGGTATTGTTGATGTCTTCGCAGGTAATTAAACACCGGTCGCCTGGTTGATGACAGCGCTTCTCTCCTCCACCGTTTAAATATGAATGTTTCCAGTTGCTAAGTCTATTCACTGCATTATGAAGTCGTGGCGCAGCGCGGTGAGAGAGGGCGACTCGTAATCAGAATGTTGCGATCTCTGACTTGGGTCAGACAGCCAACTCGATTATTTGTACGAGGTGGCGAAAAAGAAAGGTTTTTTTTTTCTCGAAGACACTGAGAGTTAGGCGATTAACCGGTTGACCTCTGCAACAGGTGAGTGGGTGGCTCAGCGGTTAGCGCGCTGGGCTACAAACTCGGCGACCCGAGTTCGAATCCCGCTCACGGCCAACACCAGTGACGGTTTTTTTGGTCGGTCCTGGGCCTCCCCTAGGGTGACTCAGTCTCAAATGAGTATCTAGTGCAGTGGTCGGGAACCTATGGCTCGCGAGCCAGATGTGGCTCTTTTGATGACTGCATCTGGCTCGCAGATAAAGCATTAAACATTCTCACGCGTTTTAATCCATCCATCCATTTTAAAAGAATAAATTCAGAGGCTTATTATACTCACATTTAGTTGTTTTCAGTCTTAAAATATATTATATGGCTCTCACTGAAATAAATTTCCAAATATTTTGCTTTCATGGCTCTCTCAGTCAAAAAGGTTCCCGACCCCTGATCTAGTGCAATGTGAAAATATTGCCACTAGGGAGACAAAGGCGGCCGGGCGTTGTGTTGTTAACCCACCCCCTCGTGTGCCGTGTCGACCTTCATAGGTGTTGGCTAATGGCACTTGACCCGACAGTTTCTTAAGACTATATGGGGGATCTTTGTCTTTGTCCTCTGCAAGAGCAATGGTATTTCAACCATCGGCTGAGCAATGACGAGTGTCCCACGCGCGTTTGAGCAGAGGGACACTTTCGTTTTGACGCCTGAACAGTGCAGCCTCCAGATGTGAGTCGGTTGATCGTTGAGAATGAGAATCGCTCTCCGCAGCTGTTCTGTCGTGATAACCTTCTCAAAAGAACAGCTATGAAGGGCGATTGTCGTACATCGAGCCGTGAAAACCCTACGGTCGTTACGAATGTTTATACTGGTCGGCGGTTCTATGGGTTGTTTTTTTTTTGCTCGGTTCCGATGGCTCTGTGCGCAGTGAAATTCTCAACCACAGTTAAATTCACGGTCGTCTCAGCTCTTTCACACTCGTTGCTGTGGAAGCCTTTTTATGCCGAGCCATAAATCTATTGCCACTGCTTTCATGGCCCGGGCGAGTATACGGCCAAATATGTGACCGATGGTCGTGATGTGTGGGTCCCTTTTAAGTGCATGTATCTGCAAATACCGCATACCCCACGTGGCACGCTAACAACGGAGTGCGTGCTTATTTACTGAGGACGTGAAAGCAACTTTGCCACAAGGCCATCAAGGACATTGTGAACAGCCCTTAACGATTAAACACTGAACGTGTGACAGTGTGGAGATGGGACAATGTGTCCTGCAACTGAGCTCTGTGTTTTTTTTGGTTTGTTTTTGTTTTCCGAACTCTCATCCTCACACCCGCCTCGCTTCTGCAAATCTGTCGATTACGAGAAAACCCATCGCAGCAGTGGGCGGCGCGGTGGCCCAGTGGTTAGCGCTGTCGCCTCACAGCAAGAAGGTCCCGGGTTCGAATCTCTCGGCTCGGGTGCCTTTCTGTGCGGAGTTTGCGAGTTCTCTCCCCGTGTCCGCGTGGGTTTTCGCCGGGCACTCCGGTTTCCTCCCACCGTCCCAAAAACACGCCCAGGTTAACTGACAGCTGGTAAATCGTCCTCCGGCGTCCTGCGATGGAGTATCGCGGGGCCTGCACGTGGCCTGACAAACCGTGCAGTCGGTCACCTCGGCGACCACAGCCATGAAAACTCCACCAGGGGTCGACGCCGTGTCAATACAGAGCAAAGAGGAAGGAAATCGTTGGGCAAAACCGATGCATTAACATTCTCAGACATTGCTGCAAAGTATATCCTTATCCGAGTGAGCAATGGGGCAGTGCTTCTGTCCATTCTGAGCTCCTCTCGAGCTAGGTTACCGTGCATCTTTAATGAGGCTACATGAGTCGTTTCAAGATACCAAATATTGCATGAGATTGCGACATTTCTTCTAAAGCGTTCATTCATCGGTGACAGAGAACAGCATGTGGTGGAATTGTGAAACGACTCGCGTTGGAGACATACCGTTTATGGTGGAATGAGATCCCAATTGGGGCGGCGCGGTGGCCCAGTGGTTAGCGCTGTCGCCTCACAGCAAGAAGGTCCCGGGTTCGAATCTCTCGGCTCGGGTGCCTTTCTGTGTGGAGTTTGCATGCTCTCCCCGTGTCAGCGTGGGTTTTCGCCAGGCCCTCCGGTTTCCTCCCACAGTCCAAAAAGCATGCTGCTACATAGGTTAATTGCCTCGCAGGCTAAATTGCCCCGCAGTGCCCCGCAGTGCCCGGCGATGGACTGGCGTCCCATCGTCGGTATGTCCTTGCCTTGCGCCCTGTGTCTGCCGGGATAGGCTCCGGCTTCACCGTGACCCTGTATAGGACTAAGCGGTTTCAGGCAATGAGATGAGATGAGATCCCAATTGGAAGCAGGACCACAGAGTCACCCAACTCACACCTGTGCAACCATTACTTACGGGTCTGACAACAACACTTTAACACTGTGCAATGTTGAGCAACTGTTAAATTGGTATCTGTTTTTTTTTATAAATGTGTGCGATGACGTGAGATAAGGGCGTCTGCTGAATAATAATGAATAAGAATTATACTTACATCATACTGATTGATGCGTTTACTACTTTTCACCGTTGAATTATATCTGCACTCAGGTGGTCATGGCTATAAAATATATCTGCATGCCTTTCCAAATGTGATATACATATATCTTAAAATGTTATTACCACACTTTCCTGATGAATGCCTTTTAAATGCGGCGCTGTATTCAGGAATAATTGTCTTCGTGGCAGTTCAATGGTGCGAGATAAATCCGCGTGTAATCTTTCAACATTATTGGGTTTGCGTAGAAAACTAACGAACTTCCTTTTTCATGTTTTCCAATTTTGACATTAATTAGTATTGTAATAAGTAGAACAGGTTTTTACCGTTTCTGGCAATTATGCCACGCGGCACGGTGGCCCAGTGGGTAGCGCTGTCGCCTCACAGCAAGAAGGTCCCGCGTTGGAATCTCGGCTCGGGTGCCTTTCTGTGTGGAGTTTGCATGTTCTCCCCGTGTCCGCGTGGGTTTTCGCCGGGCATTCCGGTTTCCTCCCACAGTCCAAAAAAACATGCCGCTGCATAGGTTTATTGGCTCGCAGACTAAATTGCCCGCAGTGCCCGGTGATGGACTGGCGTCCCATCATGGATATATCCTTGCCTTGCGCCCTGTGTCTGCCGGGATAGGTTCCGGCTCACTGTGACCCTGTATAGGACTAAGCGGTTTCAGACAATGAGATGAGATGAGGCGTTCCCCGGTGCAAACATAAAACGAGACTGAACGCACATTCAGCAGGGCAGGACACAAACCACATATGGTATTGGTATTGCAGTGATCACTCTCACAGTTACTGTGCTGCGCGCTTCTGACAGACCGAGGCTGAATGAGATATATTTCGTAAGTGGGAAAGGTGCAACCATAAGGGTGTTGCTGGTGTAGCATTGGCTGTGTTGTATATTTTATGACTGTTATTAGTGGTACGTGTTTAGCTCCTCCTAGGGGTATTTTAAAATAAATATCAGATTTGTAGCTTTGACATTGAGTTACGGTGTTAGGCACAAAACTTCGTGAGTTTTGCCATCCAAATGAGAGCTGCTCTTTCGGGATAGCCGTGGCGAGCGTTCCTCGTCTCTCTATTGGGGCGGTTTCACCTCCTCCTACGTCGGAAGCACCTTCAGGCTCTGAGCGGTGCCTCCAGGGTGGGAGGCGAAACGTCGCGAAGGAGGGTAGAGGAACGCTCACGACGGCTATCACAAATGAGCTTCGCGTACACCGAGCTGTGAAAATTTGTATCAACACATCGTGAACATTAACGCTATGGGTACTTTTTTTGCCAGTATACATATATAAGATTACAACAGGTTTTACCGTATCTGGCGATTATGCAGGTGTTAAGATCCCAAGCACCAAAATAGACACATTTTACAATGTGTCCAGTTTGCAAAAGCTGGACGCATTGCGGGGGGTTTGGTTGAAGTATGCAAACAGGCAGCTTTGATAACCTATGCATTGTCCTTCAACTGATCGACCTTCACCTGGCAGTGGCTTCCTTTTCAGCCTATTTGCCGGTGTCAGTCGTTGCCAAAAGGCAGTCAGCTCAGGACAATGCAGTATCAATGCTTTATAGCTTAGGTGGGGCTGTTAACGCTATGGGTACTTTTTTGCCAGTATACATATATAAGATTACAACAGGTTTTACCTTAACAACTGCATAATCGCCAGATACGGTAAAACCTGTTGTAATCTTATATCGTGAACATTGTTTACATTTTACATTCTTACCTGCGAGAATTGCTCCGTGAACGATGCTCATCATCGCTGTTATTTCGGGAGAGCCATGTCGAGTGTTATCGCTCCTTCCCGACGTTTCGCCTCCCACGTTGGAGGCATTATCGGGCTTTTTGGAAATTAAAACAACAGCTATGGAGAACAAATGTCATACATAAATCCATGAAAATCTAGATCAGGACATTAATATCTGTTTTTTTTCTCAGCGTTGCCGTATTTGAAATCAGCTTCGTGCGAAGTCATTTGCAACTTTTGAGTTACCATTGCGAATTTGACATCGATTTTATGTGAAACTAATGGGAGCAAATCTGAACCCATCAACGTCAAGCGTAGCCCCAACGGTTGCCCTTGCAGAGCGAGGAGGAGATTGATCAGAGGCCGAAGGAAATCGGTGACATGTTTGATCGTTAAGGAAACTATTGTGACACATTGCGCGGGGTTTGGTTGAAGACTCACTGACAGCGACTGCCAACATTGGGAACGGAGTGCCCGAGAGGATCTGCACGAGCAAACACGGGGTAGTGGTATGGTAGCATCGCGATAAAGGGCAACGGGGAGACCTTCAATTAGCAGTAGATAGAACGCGTCTCGTAAGGGAGATTAATGGTGAGGTCATCACTTAAGCGGGTCATCGGTTTCACCCCTGACTCGGGTCAGCGCTGTTTTTTTTTTTACCAAAGCGCCAACGCAAAGAGATACAGGCATCAACCTTCGTGGCTTCATGAAATAAAAACCCAAAGTACACAAAAAAAACCTACGCTTCTGTGCTGGCGATACATAAAAGGACAGAAAGTGTCACTTCAGATAACCTTTGAACTGAGTCTGAAGCCAACCGAACACAGGGCTTCTAAAAGGGAGCGTGCATCATACATTTAAAGAACATCTGATGAAGGCCGATTCGACCTCACACAACTCGGGTCCCGTCACCAAATAAGATCATAAAAAAATATTTTTTAAAAAGAAGCTTTTATTTCATAGAAATGCACTAAAAAATCCAACATGAAAATTATTTCAACTTCAAAACATTGAAAATTCACAATTTACATGGATTGTCCATATAAAAAGTAAATATTTAATTTATTTTTTTGAAGAGTTCATTTCTGGAGATGATTGATTATTGTATTGTCACCGGGAATGAGTAACTGTGCAAAATTTCAGAGTTGTAGGATGTTGGGAAGTGGGTGAAATATTAGTTGTAAGTTTTGCCCCTGACACCATACATACATTGTACGTTAAATAAAAGCTTCTAATAATAAAAGCTTCTAAAAAGACAAAGATCCCCCCGTGTAGCCTTAAACGGACCGTAGGGTCGAGTACTGTTAGGGAGCACCTATGAAGGGCTGGTAATGGTACACGAGGAAATTGGAGGACAACGCAACGCCACGCCGGGCCGCCTTTGTTTTCCTACCGGCGATGTTGACACATCACAACGGTTCATCACTCGAGGCTGAGTTGACCTCAGGGAAGCGCGGCACTGCTTCGGCAAAATCGTCACCGTGAGCATCTCTCGGCTCAGGTGCCTTTCTGTGTGGAGTTTGCATGCTCTCCCCGTGTCCGCGTGGGTTTTCGCCGGGTACTCCGGTTTCCTCCCACAGTCCAAAAGCATGCTCCTGGATAGGTTGATTGGCTCGCAGACTAAAATTGTCCCGCAATGCCCGGCGATGGACCGGCGTCCTGTCGTCGGGTGTATTCCTGCCTTACGCCCTGTGTTTCCGGGATAGGCTCCGGCTCACCGTGACCCTATATAGGATTAAGCGGTTTCAGATAATGAGATGAGAGAGATGAGATCACCGTGAGCAAGCCTCAAGCTGAGCTCGCCACGGTCCGGTGGCGCAGTATGCTCACCGCTACATTGCCGCTCGCTTCAAGCAGATCGCAAGCGGCACTGGAATATTCAATGCCGGCCCACGGTTTGCTTGTTTTGAATCAACGCTGCTGATTAAAGACGCGCTGCCGGGTGAGCGCGCTCATGGTGAGTTGCAGAAAGCAAGACCTTTATTTGATTTTGAAACCGCGGAGACCGACCAGCCAAGGAGGCGTTGTTCATTTTGTTGAGGCAACTGGAGTCAGGGATGACAGCACTTTGAATGCATTGTCGAGGCTTCGTGTCTACAAGTCATTGTCGTGTCAAGCACGGTGTCTCTGCAGCGGTTATACAATTGCGCCTCACGGAAGAAAGGTTTTGCCCGAGGCGGTTCGAGTCCCACCTAGGGTGCCTTTCTGTGCAGAGTTTGTGTGTTCTCCCCACTGTTCCGCCTGTGTTTTCTCCGGGTTATCTGGTTTCCTCCCACAGCAAATGAAACACCTCTTGATTAATTGTCCGATAGCATCGCGATAGCATAGGAAGCAGTGTCCGGTAAATGTTGACGCCAGCTAACCGTGTCGTTGCCTTCCCCCCTCGCTTGTCTGCGGTTTCCTTGTGCGTTATCAACCGTGTCGGCTGCCCGTTTCCCTCGGCTGGGTTTGAACCTTGTTCTCAAAACCCAGCATCACGAGACGGTTCACAGAGAGAGGGGAGCGAGAGAGCCGCTTCCCCCCCCCCGCCTCTCTCCTCTCTCCCCCCCCGTGCCCCACACGGCGCGCAGAGTGACCTGATTCGCAGCATCCCTTTTGTCTATGAAAATAACCGGGGTCCAGGGAGGATATTTTGCTGCACTGACGGTCATTCTGGGCAGCTGCTTGTCTTCCGAAGCAGGTGGTTACGGGAGCTTCGGCGTGTAATCCCGTGGCTGTGAATGGGTTCGCGCGTCCCGCGCGTTGGCTGATTTGAGAGCTAAATCGGAATGGCGAGGAGGGCTGTGCCGTCGCAGATTGGTCGTCGCCGCCTCCTCACGTTGATTAAACTTGATTGAACAACACTCTGCCGTCACCGGCTTGATTGTTAAATACGCTGCCGTTTTGGGCAATCGCCACCCCTTCATCGGAGCAACGAGTAGGCGACGCATAGAACAACAACAAAATACCGAAACATTGTGGAAACAATCTTTGCAGGAAGGCTCTTCAGTTCGTACACGTAGCCAACATTTTTTTTTTAATCCGTCAAACCAAAAATTTAAGCCAGGATAACTGGCTTTAAAGTTGATGACAATTGTTCCCAGGAGTTGTTCTAACACGAGGCCAGCCTGGTGTTATTCCGAAAGAGCCTGGTGTCGCCTCCAATGTGAGAGGAGGAGAAAAAAAAAACATCGCGAGAGAGGGCGGAGGAACGCTCGCTAAGGCTATCCCGAAAGAGCAACTCATCTGAACTCACTCATTATCTGAAACCGCTTAATCCTATATAGGGTCACGGTGAGCCGGAGCCTATCCCGGAAACACAGGGCGTAAGGCAGGAATACACCCGACGACGGGACGCCAGTCCATCGCCGGGCATTGCGGGACAATTTTAGTCTGCGAGCCAATCAACCTATCCAGGAGCATGCTTTTGGACTGTGGGAGGAAACCGGAGTACCCGGCGAAAACCCACGCGGACACGGGGAGAGCATGCAAACTCCACACAGAAAGGCACCCGAGCCGAGAGATTCGAACCCGGGGACCTTCTTGCTGTGAGGCGTCAGCGCTAACCACTGGGCCACCGCGCCGCCCTGAAAGAGCAACTCGTCGTAGCAATTGTCAAGTGTCGGGTCGTGAAAACCTGCCCGAATTCAATCACACTTTACGTACAGGTAGAGAGCGGCGTGCGTTGAACTCTGCGCCGAGTATAAGACTGCTAAGGAGACGCGGCTGCACCGCGTGCTGTAAAACCACGAAGCGTCGTGTTTTTAACGGCAAGGGGGGTAATTTGGCAGCTTTGTAAAATTAAAGTGAAATAGTCAGTACTCCAGAGGGTGGCGGAGCACCGGAGCCTATCCCAGCAGACACAGGGTCGCAAGCGCGGGGCTATAGCCAGGATGTGACACCAGTGCATCGCAGGGCATTGGGGGCAATATACTCAGCGGGCCAATTAAACTGGGCAGTAGCGTGTCTTTGGGGAATGGGAGGAAATCGGAATGCCCGTGAAAACACACACGGACACGAGGGGAGAGATAGAGAGAACACGCAGACAGAAAGGCAACCGGGCCTGGAACCGAACCCGGGGCTTCTTGCTGTGAGGCAGCAGCGCTACCCGCTGCGCCACTGCGCCACCCAGGTGAAAAAGTGTTAATGGTTTCGGAGAGTAATCAATGAGTGGCGAGAACAGCTGCAATTAGATCTAAAAGCCTTGTTGCAGTGCAGATAAAGTTTGCACGCACGAAGGATTTTAACCCGGTACCCTAAGTAACGAAAATACGTCCATACTTACAAAACCGGGGCGGCACGGTGGCCCGGTGGGTAGCGCTGACGCCTCACAACAAGAAGGGCCCGGGTTCGAATCTCGGCTCGGGTGCCTTTCTGTGTGGAGTTTGCATGTTCTCTCCCGTGTCCGCGTGGGTTTTCGCCGGGCACTCCGGTTTCCTCCCACAGTCCAAAAAGCATGCTGCTACATAGGTTGATTGACTCGCAGGCTAAATTGCCCCGCAGTGCCCGGCGATGGGCTGGCGTCCCATCGTCGGTATGTCCTTGCCTTGCGCCCTGTGTCTGCCGCGATAGGCTCCGGCTTCACCGTGACCCTGTACAGGACTAAGCGGTTTCTGACAATGAGATGAGATATATATTTTGCCTTAGTCAACGTGCACCTTTGGGCCAATGGTGGTCCACAGATGACCCAACGTGCGATGTTTACTGGATTATAGGCTTTAATGACTCCACCATACCGCAGCTTGATCTGACAACGTGAGTCGAGCACTCTGTTCATAGCGGAACGCATTTGACTAAAGTCGTAAGTAAATATAGCAACATGTTTGGCGTTTCAGTTCGGTATCAGTATCCGCTTAATGTTGCACAGCAGTCACGGATGTGCCAGAGGCTGTCCTGGCAAAGGGAGCGGACAAGGTGGAGGTGGGGGGGGGGGGTTGGGGGAACCCACGATCTAACGCCAGTACATCGCGGTGCATTGTACTCAGCAGGCTAATTAACTTAGGCAGCAGCGTGTCTTTGAACGGTGGGATGAAACCGGAGTACCCGGCGAAAACCCACGCGGACACGGAGAGAGAGAGAGATAACACGCAAACTCCACACAGAAAGGCACCCGAACCGGGAATCGAACCCGGGCCCTTCTTGCTGTGAGGCAGTATCGCTACTCATCGCGCTACTGCGCAGCCCCAGTAGACATTTCACTAAAGCCAAGTCTATAATTGCCCTTCTTAATATTTTTCTTAATATTTTTAACCCCCCCCCTCCCAAGATATTTACACAACAAAGATTATGTATATATGACGTCATGTTGTTTAAGTGTCTGCTAAGTGATGTGCGAAGTTATTCAAATAGTTTTGTTTAATTGGTTAATGACAATTAAATGAGTTTCACAGGCAATTAAATCGCGGCCCTTTTTGTAATGAATTCATCGCGGCGTAATGAGCGTTCACGCAATTAGCCGCGTTGAAAACACCACTGTGAATAATTTATAATGGAACACTTTCGCCACATTGCGCTCTCCGCTCAATTATTAAATGTTGTCAACAGCGTTCATACCTTCAATTAATTTCCTTTGATCTATGAAGTTGATGTTTTCCCCCTGACACACGCTACGTCGCAAAACGTTATTGCTGATTTGCCGTGCTTATCTCGTTGTCGATGTGCCGTTTCTCGCCGCTGTTCTGTGCAGCGCTTTGTGACCCTCGGGTGATTAGCGCTCTAGAAATGCAATTATTATAATACGATAAGTGTTACATGAAACCTCATCTCATTATCTGAAACCGCTTAATCCTATATAGGGTCACGGTGAGCCGGAGCCTATCCCGGAAACACAGGGCGTAAGGCAGGAATACACCCGACGACGGGACGCCAGTCCATCGCCGGGCATTGCGGGACAATTTTTAGTCTGCGAGCCAATCAACCTATCCAGGAGCATGCTTTTGGACTGTGGGAGGAAACCGGAGTACCCGGCGAAAACCCACGCGGACACGGGGAGAGCATGCAAACTCCACACAGAAAGGCACCCGAGCCGAGAGATTCGAACCCGGGACCTTCTTGCTGTGAGGCGTCAGCGCTAACCACTGGGCCACCGCGCCACCCACTGATAATTTAGCATTTTTAAATAATAGTTGAAAGTCAGATCATATTTTGGATGTTGCTCTGCAGTGATGTGTATATTTAAAAAAACCCAAAATTTTTTAATGTTGCTGATATTCCGTTCTCGTGTCGTTGTTGTTGGCGTGCTATTCTCTCCGCAGCTCTGTGCATCGCTTTGTGACCCCCGGGTGAAAAGCGCTCCATAAGCGCAATTATTATTATCATTATGGGTACTTTTTGCCAGTATACATACAGATCTTAACACCTGCATAATCGCCAGAAACGGTAAAAACCTCCTACTCTTATATATTATTATTATGTTCAGAGATGGGCGGCACGGTGGCCCCGTGGGCAGCGCTGTCGCCTCACAGCAAGAAGGTCCCGGGTTCGAATCTCGGCTCGGGTGCCTTTCTGTGTGAAGTTTGCATGTTCTCTCCCCGTGTCCGCGTGGGTTTTCGCCGGGCACTCCGGTTTCCTACCACAGTCCGAAAAACATGCTGCTGCATAGTTTAATTGGCTCGCAGACTAAATTGCCCGCAGTGCCCGGTGATGGACTGGCGTCTCATCGTGGGTATATCCCTGCCTTGCGCCCTGTGTCTGCCGGGATAGGCTCCGGCTCACCGCGACCTTGTACAGGACTAAGCGGTTTCTGACAATGAGA
Source organism: Mordacia mordax (assembly GCA_036362905.1). NCBI lineage: Eukaryota > Metazoa > Chordata > Hyperoartia > Petromyzontiformes > Petromyzontidae > Mordacia > Mordacia mordax. The sequence continues at coordinate 8,809,950 of JAZEWT010000023.1, read as the reverse complement.
TGAGATATTTATCACAGTATTCACAAGCATTGCCAAAGGCGAATGCATTTAGCTCGTCGAGTCAAACATTAAAACGACGCCGCACTTTTGGAAACACGATGCCTATTTTCAGAAATGTTCGATGTGGTTCCAGGACACTAATACTGCTCTTCCACTGGCATGTCGCCCGCTTCCCCCCCCCCAATCCGCATGAATCGTAACCTTATCGTGGTGGAGAGGAGTTTGTGTTCCAATGAAACTCCAAAAGCTCCAGAGCTCTGCCACACAGAGTCTAGCGCTCCTGATAGGGTCGTCTCATCTCATTGTCAGAAACCGCTTAATCCTATATAAGGTCACGGTGAGCCGGAGCCTATCTCGGCAGACACAGGACGTAAGGCAGGGATATACCCACGATGGGACGCCAGTCCATCACCGGACATTGAGGGCAATTGACTCTGCAAGCCAATTAACCCATGCAGCAGCATGTTTTTTGGACTGTGGGAGGAAACCGGAGTGCCCGGCGAAAACCCACGCGGAGACGAGGAGAGAACTCGCAAACTCCACACAGGAAGGCACCCGAGCCGAGATTCGAACCCGGGATCTTCTTGCTGTGAGGCGTCAGCGCTGCTCACTGGGCCACCGTGCCGCTAAACATGTCTTGGGGGAGGTTTTGGTTGGCGTCAGGAAGGGGCCATCTGGTCATAAAATTATGCTCAAATACCCCCACCATTCTGCGAGTCTGTGGGTGTCTGTGTGAGTTTATGGGTATTTGCGCGAGTCCGCAAATCTCTCCATCACTTGGCTGTCGCAGACTTGATACATGAAGCGGCTCTCGCTCGAGTTTACCAGTGTTTTCATTGGAAGGCGGAGGCTGGATAGAGTTGTTTTGATAGGAACCGGCCTCTCGAGGGTCGTTTCCTTCTGTTTCCTCCGTTGCTCTCCACAATGGCGTCTTGAGCAGAGGGGGTCGTCTGCTGGGAAACCCGTCTGCGAGTTGAGCCTCTTGGGTTTGTGACGCGTGTCCGCGTAGCGGATGTCGCGGCTTGCGTGGCTGCTCGGTCCTCGCTCTTAGTGAAGCTCGTCCATGCCACGGGTGGCTTCTTACTGGTGTGGCCACATCGCAAGCACCTCCCCTTCCCAAGCTCACGCTTAGAAACTCAACTTCATGGATCCTTTGGCACGACTTTGAGACTCAGAGTCACTACCAACATTTCGGAGCACAACTTTAAAAGCCGGGCGGCGCGGTGGCCCAGTGGTTAGCGCTGACGCCTCAGCAAGAAGGTTCCGGGTTCGAATCTCTCGACTCGGGTGCCTTTCTGTGTGGAGTTTGTATGCTCTCCCCGTGTCCGCGTGGGTTTTCGCCGGGTACGCCGGTTTCCTCCACAGTCCAAAAGCATGCTCCTGGATAGGTTGATTGGCTCGCAGACTAAAATTGTCCCGCAATGCCCGGCGATGGACCGGCGTCCCGTCGTCGGGTGTATTCCTGCTTTACGCCCTGTGTTTCCGGGATAGGCTCCGGCTCACCGTGACCCTATATAGGATTAAGCGGTTTCAGATAATGAGATGAGATGAGAATTGAGCCAGGCCTTCACAGTTGACAGTGAGAACGACGTGCAAAGACCAGACGTATTGATGGATGGCTTTGCATGGATATAGATTTGGATGTCATCAGCATAGCAAAGGTGGCTGAGATTGAGGCTGTGCTGGATATGGTCAAGTGGAGGTATATAGATCCTGAAGAGGAGTGGGCCCAGAGCTGAACCGTGAGGAACTCCGGACAAAACCGGATGGATCTCTAAGTTTTGTCCCCCGAGGCTGACAAACTGCTTCTGGTCAGAAAGACAGCCCAGCCAATGCAGGGCACTGCCAGAGACCCCTATACCCTCCAGTCGCTCAAGTAAGATCAGATGGTAAATGGTATCAAAGGCATCGCTCAGGTCCAGGAGGACAAGAATACTTGGTAAGCGTTCATCAGCAGAGACGAGTCATTAACTACTTTTACCAGAGCAGTTTCAATACTATGGCCAAATCTGAACCCAGATTGGAAGGGATCGAGGAGGTCATTGTTGAGAACGTGTAGCGCCCAACAGCTGAATAACACTCGATGCTGCCAGCTATTTAGTTTGCACAGCACACAAGACTCATTACTGTTGTTATGTGGAGAGACAGGTATATAAAGGCTGAATATTGTCTGCTCAGCTATTTTTTATCGTCTTGGATTCAGTTTCGCATTTTGTATGGGATCATTTAGGAGCACAAAGTGCCTGGAATTCAATTTATTTTGACAACTTATTTAGTTGAAGTTTATGAAGTTTAAAAAAATATATTTTCCAAAAAATGAAAATTCCAATTGTGCTATCGGTGTCCATTTGGACTCTCACAGAGCAGCGCAAGCCCTTGATGATGACTGCTTCCAGCAGCTGCTCTTTCGGGATAGCCGCGTCGATCGCTCCTCCTCTCTACTTCGCCACGTTTCGCCTCCCATGTGAGACGCTTGAGGATGCCTTCAGCGTGGGAGGCGAAACGTCGCGAAGCAGAGAGGAGGAGCGATCGACGCGGCTATCCCGAAAGAGTAGCTGATGGAAGCAGTCACCATGCATCGAGACGTAAAACCCTACATCAGTGCAACCCTTTATGATTCGATTACAGGCCACAGAAGCAGACATTTATCTGAGCTACCTTATAGCGAGGAAGCCTTTAACACAAGCGGTGGCTTGAGGAAGTCATTGCAGGGCTGCACCTGAACATTGCCATAACAACAACAACAACCGCCATTCGCCACCAAGTGGCGGTGACGTTACCACGGCGCCTGTGCCAGGCCATGTGCACCTTCAAGCCACGTGAAGTGTCGGAGGCTCGCTGACAGGAGGCCACGGGACAGACCCAGGTGTTATGGGTTGCCTGACTGAGATGACTGGCAGATCATTGCCACCTGAGCATTGACACCACCGCGTCAAAACCGACTAACAGCTCGGTTTGGTTGCATTGAAAAAAACAGAGCGCTTTAAAAAAAAAACAAAGAACCAACGAACATCACCAAATCGTCCGAGACATTTATAGCGGAGGTATTAAATATCAAGTTGCTAAAAGCAGTTCCTGAGGAAATGAAAAATATATATATATATGCCCGGCGACCGATGCATTTCAGTGTAATCCAAACCGGCGTGGGCGGCACGGTGGCCCAGTGGGTAGCGCTGTCGCCTCACAGCAAGAAGGTCCGGGGTTCGAATCTCGGCTCGGGTGCCTTTCTGTGTGGAGTTTGCATGCTCTCCCCGTGTCCGCGTGGATTTTCGCCGGGCACTCCGGTGTCCTCCCACAGTCCAAAAACATGGTGCTTTATCGGTTAATTGGCTTTCAGACTAAATTGCCCGCAGTGCTCGGTGATGGACTGGCGTCTTATCGTGGGTATATCCCTGCCTTGCGCCCTGTGTTTGCCGGGATAGGCTCCGGCTCACCGCGACCCTGTACAGGGCTATGCGGTTTCTGACAATGAGATGATTTGAGAAGCAGACGTCGCTGTGACCTTGTCAGCCGGAGCCCCAATGACATCGCCCCATCGAGCGAGTGACCTCCACCTGATATCGTTTGCGACCTCCGGCGATAGTCTGTCAGCTGCCATCCAATCGGAGCGCCTGGGGAATCTCTCAGCAGGAGCTGGAGTCTCCCTCGAGAGAAAGGGAGGCAGGGATGGACACTCCGCTATAACTCAGCACGCTGCCGCTGAGACATCTCACCAGCAAATGCACTGCTCTGAAAATCCATGAAGTAAGATATTCTCCCACGTAGGATTTTTTCGCTGCATCACTGCGGGCTTAATGCCAATGAGTATTAAGGTTGAGTTGGAGATGGAGTGATGAAATGAGCTTGTGTGCACGTGCTGGGTGTTCAGTTGCATTGCCGGACATTGAGAGACGTCAGTGGTTGTGGGAGACCTTCGTTCGCCGGTGAATTGATCATGGCTGCTGCTAACGTCGTTGACTCTGACCAGAAGTTTAACCAGAGCCCTCATGCTTGGAGACGTAATTTACAGATGCTTGCTGCTGCGTTGGCGGTAGTCCACAAACACAAATAATTAGAAGAAAAAACACTTCTGTACATTTGTCAATAAGACGGCCCTTTAAATAAAAGTATATAATGAGACGTGGGAGCAACAGCCCTTCTTCAAAGCCCTGCATTGGTATCCTTGCTGGCTAAGCAGTGGAGCCATTCTTGTCAATCTGGTGCAATTAGACAGAGGACTGAAAGCTTGTAGAAAGGAATTAGTGTTGCTTTTTGCAATGAGCATGATGCCATAGTTTACATGGCGTGCTCTTGTTAGTGGCATCTGGTAATCCAGCAGCGATGGCTTTAACAAGTCCTGACCGTTCTGATGAGAGCCAGACTGCCCAATAAGGTCAATAGTTGCTTTGCGTAAGCAGATGCTTCTTGGATAATATTGGTCTGGGAAGCAAATAAGCGGATGAACCCAAAAGTAAAGTATTGGTATCTAAATGCTGAGCCACAGAACTGAGTTTTGTATCGTATTTGCCATTGACTAGAATAAAAAAGAGCGAGACTGCTTTGATACTGCACAACAGAACGCGTGTCCATGCACACTCGCGGAATGTTCATCATCGTGGAGCGCGTGTTTATGGTTGAAATGTTCCTCAAAACAATAAGACTACACTCAAACGACACGAGCGAAATAACTTTCCCTTACAGAAGCTGGGTCAACTGAGGTGGAATGTTAGGAGGGAGTAACATAACCGCATCAAGTAAACAACAAAAAATTATTAATCATCGCACTTCCCGTTCAAGGCTCGGCCATGTATAATAAAGGTGACATTAAGTTGTAAAAAGCCATTTCCTACGGGATGTAATGTCTGGGTAAGAGCATGTGCGTATGAATTATATACGGGCTGTGTGTTTGGGACGAAGGGAGACACATGGCAGCGTGCTTTCCGGACTAATTTATTATCTCTCTCGTCCTCACTGTGGAATAACACAGCGCTTGTGTAGCGCCTGCATGGAAACATCATTCCATTAACCCTGTTAAAGCAGTTTGACAGCGACTGTCGCCGTGCCGCGGATTTCTCGTGCAGAGGCTTGGCTTTGCGAAAGCCTCTCCCGTGCCTGAGTTTTTTTTTTAAATCTCGACGGAAGGTGATTGAAAATGAGACGGCGGTTGGCCGATCACGCACAGATCGCAGTGCCTCTTCGAGACCTAGATCGCCTCAGCCTCGAATGAATCCCCGGCGTGCAAACGTCACCACGAGGGTGATAAAGCCGGCTGAAACTTGAGCTGGTCACCTACCACCCCGTGTGCGCCTCCGTCCTTCATTGGAGAAGGAGTTGGGATGCGGAGAAAGCTCGCTCAAGATGACCGAGGGTAGCTAGCGTTTGCGAGAGTAATTCAGGCGCGCGGCACGGCGGTGGCCCAGTGGTTAGCGCTGACGCCTCACAGCAAGAAGGTCCCGGGTTCGAATCTCTCGGCTCCGGTGCCTTTCTGTGTGGAGTTTGCATGCTCTCCCCGTGTCCGCGTGGGTTTTCGCCGGGCACTCCGGTTTCCTCCCACAGTCCAAAAAAACCATGCTGCTGCATAGGTTAATTGGCTTGCAGATTAAATTGCCCGCGGTGCCCGGTGATGGACTGGCGTCCCATCGTGGGTATATCCCTGCCTTACGCCCTGTGTCTGCCGGGATAGGCTCCGGCTCACCGCGACCCTGTGCGGGACTAAGCGGTTTCTGACAACGAGATGAGATGAGTTAATGTTTAATCAGACGGAACACGATTTGAACCCAAGCGTTTCGCTTGAAAGGCGAAGGTTTGGCCGCATCATTATCAATGCCCGCTTCAACCTGTACAGGGTCGCGGGGGGGGTGGAACCTATCCCGGCAGACAGAGGGCGCAAGGTGGGGCGATACCCAGGCGGAAACCCACGCGGACACGGGGAGAGCATGCAAACTCCACACAGAAAGGCACCCGAGCCGAGAGATTCGAACCCGGGACCTTCTTGCTGTGAGGCGACATCGCTAACCACTGGGCCACCGTGCCGCCCTGATTAAACATTATGGGTACTCATATATAAGATTACAACAGGTTTTATTGTTTAAATAAATCGCTCTCACCGTCACCGGCGCTAGGGAGGGTTTAAGAAAGAGTTCTAGGTGATGCACGCACAGACCTGCTCAATGCAATGAATCGTACTCTCGACCGTGATGAATCCTGGGTTCAAATCCAGGTTCCCTAACTCTTTTTTTGTCTCTCCAAGTGCTCATTTCTATTATTATTATTATTCATTGAGAGCAGTGTGGAGAGAGAGAGATCCTGCTGTGGAGCGGAGCCTCTATTTACCAGTCACGGTGCAGGGAGGCCGTGATACAAGCGATGTCAGGGAGAGTTTATCAGAGACCTCTTGGTATCTCATCTCATCTCATTGTCAGAATCGCTGAATGCTGTACAGGGTCGCGGTGAGCCGGAGCCTTTCCCGGCAGACACGGAGCGCAAGGCAGGGATATACCCACGATGGGATGCCAGTCCATCACCGGGCACTGAGGGCAATTGAGTCTGCGAGCCAATTAAGCTATGCAGCAGCATGTTTTTTTGGACTAGGAGGAAACCGGAGTGCCCGGCGAAAACCCGCGCGGACACGGGGAGAGAACATGCAAACTCCACACTTTTAGTAAAGCACCCGAGCCGAGATTCGAACCCGGAACCTTCTTGCTCTGAGGCGACAGCGCTACCCACTGTGTCACCGTGCCGCCTAAGAAATCATCAACATCTAAAAATAAATCCTGTGTGCGGCCTCTGCTCCGAGTCGCGGTCACAGCCCCAGTATCGCAGCGAGTCCCGTGCATACAGCGTTACAAGCATCTCATCGGGATCAAGCAAAATGCCAAACGCATTGGTAGTAGCAGCGGTTTAAAAAACTCATCTAATTTAGTTCTATAATGCAGCGAGTATTTATATACACATTTCTCTACAATGGTATCATGTTTACATCTTTAATAACCTCACATATTTTCTCTGCACGATAAGGTTTTTTTTACGTCTTTTCTCAGTTTTATTTCCCACTTATTGATTATTGCCCTTCTGCAACTCTAACACTATTTGAGATTTAAATTCCCACTTTTGCACCAGTGCCACCAAACTTCTTATGCACTCACTCGCCTACACACCCACTCAGCGGACTCATCCACTCACCAACGCACTCATGACTCACCCACCCACTCACCCACCAATCTCCCCCCCCTCCCCACTTATTACTCACCCACCCACTTACCCACCTACTCACCCACTCATTCAGCCACTCAGCAACAACCGCCGTTCGCCACTAAGTGGCGGCGACTTCCGCACTCATTAGCCCACTCTTACGCTTTGACGCTAACGTCATAATAACACGTTACACGCTTGCCTACGCGATTGGCTAAATGGACAAATCCTCGAGAATCTACGGCTCTGCTTTGAAAAACAGAGAAGACAAAGGTTGTGCGCCTCGAGTGTGAAAATGATGTCGTGCGACGTTTATTGGCAGCGACTGCTGTGTGTCTGTAACCAAAATTAGCAAGGTCTGACTGTTTCCATATTAAACAAAGTGTGCCTCTGCAAAGTCATGGGCACGCAAGACATCATGGGTCGCAAAATAGCTCACAGATCAGGAAGAGGGGAGAACAGTGTGTTCAGGCACCATATGGAGAGGGATGCTGAACTTAGTTTGTGGGGTCTCGACGTACGAGGGAAAACGGCGTATAACGGGACGCCGTAGAGTGAGGACCCCTTGTGTTAGGGCTCAGAGGGAAAACAATGGATAGTCAATGTCCTCGGACGTATTGTAGATTTCGCAGGGCGATCGCTCAAAAAGAAGATGATCCCGGAAAACCCGGGACAGGTGGAAACCCGAGTGTACGTGTATGTTGCGAGCATCTAGCGGTGAACGTGACATTTAAAGCGCAAGTAACCTGACACAAGCGCGGTAATGAGATAACAGTCTCTTCGTGGCGCATGGAAGTTATCTCCATTATTGTTTGCAGAGCGGTTCACGCGGTACGATCCCCCTCACCTGGCGCCTGGGTTCGACTCCAGGCCACAGGTGGCGATTGTGGTTGAGTGACATCCATTTCTCTCCCGGGTCTCACCTCTGTCTGTGCTGCCATAGTTGACTTTCCGGTCCTCGATGTGAACATCTGCGCTGGGAAGACAAAAGGTGGCCAAACATGGTGCTGGAAACACCATTTGCTAACTCTGATACGTGACGGATGATTGTCGAAAAGGGAAATATTTACGTCTAAAATGCCTGTGAATGATGCCACCGCGAAGCTCAAAGCAGTCGGGGGTACAGTAGTGCTCACAACAATGAGCAGTGTGCTGGGTGGTTCGAGCTCACAAGCAAATAGTAGAACTGGTATTGGCCCAATTTTTTTCTCAACGCTGAAATATCACGTGCAGAATATAAAATTTCTCATGTGAGAACTTTTCAGGACCCTTCCGAGACTTAGTAAGGCTCTCTTGCGCATGCAGAGGCACGGTAATACCGTATTCTATAAATAATGGAGCAAGTGTTTCTTTTTTACGTATGCATGAGAATATCGTGTTCGAGTCCTTCATAAGCACACATTTTGTTTGCACAACGACAAGGCGTGTGTGGTTTATGCCTTGTCGCTTATCGCCCTGAAAGTGTAAGACTATTTCAATTTTTATCCACACTTTCACACGAGTGCCGTCATCGCTGTCGAGTACTCTTCCACCTTCATCGAGGTCAAGGCAGACAACGCCATCCCACACGCGACGTCAGAAGAACGCGTCAAACGCCTTGGAACAAGGTCTCGGCGCGTACTCTGCTGGCAAATGCTGGAGAGCAGGCAGGCAACAGTGTGACGAGTGACCGTGGTGCATTCCCCAGTTTCGCCGGGCTTGAGAAGTCACAGTATGAGTCTACCCGGTGCCTTATTGACAGCTGTCCTTCGTCTCTTCTCGTGCCTCTAGGTGCATCTATCATGGTGCAGTGCTGATATCAGCGTCTCTCGTTGGAATATTGTGACTTGTTTGTGGATGAATGGTTGCAAATAGCTTATCCCTTACACAATCAATAATTAAGTCCACACTCTTTATTGATAAAGTAATCACTGTAAATCACGATAACGAGAGCGTCATTCTAGCCGGGTCTATCCTGTTCAGGCAAACAAGGACAACTTTATGCACCTGGCAAAACAAAAACATCCACTCCACGAGGCACATGCCAGGTACGAGTCAATATTTTTTGGCAAATGAGACCCTGACTATAGGGGCGGCGCGGTGGCCCAGTGGGTAGCGCTGTCGCCTCTCAGCAAGAAGGTCCCGGGTTGGAATCTCGGCTCGGGTGCCTTTCTGTGTGGAGTTTGCGAGTTCTCTCCCCGTGTCCGCGTGGGTTGTCGCCGGGCACTCCGTTTTCCTCCCACAGTCCAAAAAACACGCTGCTGCATACGTTAATTGGCTGGCAGACTAAATTGCCCGCAGTGCCCGGTGATGGACTGGCGTCTCATCGTGAGTATATCCCTGCCTTGCGGCCTGTGTCTTCCGGGATAGGCTCCGGCTCACCGTGACCCTGTACAAGATTAAGCGGTTTCTGACAATGAGATGAGATGAGACCTTGACTATAACAGCAAAAACCCACGCGGACACGGGGAGAACATGCAAACTCCACACAGAAAGGCACCCGAGCCTAGATTCGAACCCGGGACCTTCTTACTAGCAACAACTCAATGTTCTTCATTTGAAAAAAAAACTTTCGCCGGATTTGTGACCGAGGAACAGATATACCAACAAGTTGCAGGTATTTAAATATGTATTGGGCCATGATTCACTCCGGCACACATTTGGCCGGTATTGTAAATGTTGCCACGTGTTATTTAATGTCCGTCCTACAGCAGACACCTCACTCTCTCGAGCCAAATGTCAGCGTATTAAGCAAGCATTGTTTAAAAAAAGGGCCTGAGCGAATGGTTTTAATTCCACATGACTATGGTGGTGGCCAGTTTGCCTATGAGAACAAACAATGTTGCCTTTCCCCAACAAAGCCTTTCTAATTTTATCGACAGGTGATAGGGTTGAGTTTCCTCCTATCGGATATTTTAGCGATGAATAATGTGACCATATAGCATTTGGAAAAGCGCTTATTTTTGGTACGTGCTTTTTAAAATTGTGTTGCTTATTTTATGTGCTTCTATAATTTATTACCACTATTTGGCTCTCAGTTGAACTGTCCTGATGTTGTTGTTGACATGCCGTGCTCTCCGCAGCGTTGAGCAGCGCTTTGTGACCTTCGGGTGAAATGCAGTCTAGAAGTGCAATTATTATCATTATTCTTTACCCCAGCAGTTTCAAGACATTTTTTTTTAAAGCGAGACAACGTTGCAATATCGCTTGAGTACTTTGCAAGTTGATTTTTCAGCATTGGGTTATTTGGCCACTACTGGTTATATTTTACGATTTTGTGTTTGTTTTTGTTTACCGATGCAAGGAAATTTAAAACACACACGGAGTAAACCCAATGCGAGAAGGAGCATTCACGCTGTCTGCAGAAAACAGGGGTAGAACACAGAAACTCATCTCATCTCATTATCTGAAACCGCTTAATCCTATATAGGGTCACGGTGAGCCGGAGCCTATCCCGGAAACACAGGGCGTAAGGCAGGAATACACCCGACGACGGGACGCCAGTCCATCGCCGGGCAGAACACAGAAACTGCACACAGAAAGGCGCCCCAGCTGGTAACACGAGACAATAGTGCAGCGATTTTAGTTCTGCATCACTACCCGCTTTGTCCTGGACAGAGTCGCGGGAGACCAGAGCCTATCCCCGGTAGACATAGGGTGCAAGGCAGGGGTTATATCCATGATGTGACGCCAGCATATCGCAAGAAACTTCTGTCTGGGCCATTTACTAAACAGGACAATTATCCTAGGCAGCGGAGTGTCTATGGACAGTGGGATGAAACCGGAGCACCCGGAGAAAACCCCACGCGGACACGGGGAGAGAAAGCGCAAACTTCACACAAAAGGGCACCCTAGCCGAGAATCGAACCTTCTTGTTGCGAGGCAGCAGCGCTGCCCGCTGCGCCACTACACCACCTCTGTCGCCACGAGGCACACACGTGCCCTACCACTGCAGCGGGCTGCCCCCTGTGCTCTGCCAATTGGCAACCAAGTGGTAGAGTCTGTTAACCGCTAAGTTGGCTTAAATCGGCCCCAGTACCATGTTTCATATATTTTTAACCGCCAAAGAGATGGGCGCGGGTAAAACGAACTGCAAACAATGCATCACGCGTGCCGTTTTGCATTACACAAAATCCCTAAACCCTATCCTGTCCTAGAATAACCTAGGGATGTATTTCAACGGAGCGGTCTTGTTGACTCTATAGATCGCACTCTGCGCCGTGAATCCCCCCTGTGCGTGCCCTTATGGAAGGATGTCTACGAAAATAGACCGCATTGATACATCTCAGACGTCAGTGTACGCGCCACTGTGCCCTTATGTTTGTCTTTGAACACGAGGCGGGCGCATTAACGTGACCGGGAGAAAAGTTGGTTGTCGTGAGTCTGCATATGGGATAATTAATAATAATAATAATTGCATTTCGGGCGGCGCGGTGGCCCAGTGGTTAGCGCTGTCGCCTCACAGCAAGAAGGTCCCGGGTTCGAATCTCTCGGCTCGGGTGCCTTTCTGTGTGGAGTTTGCATGCTCTCCCCGTGTCCGCGTGGGTTTTCGCCGGGTACTCCGGTTTCCTCCCACAGTCCAAAAGCATGCTCCTGGATAGGTTGATTGGCTCGCAGACTAAAATTGTCCCGCAATGCCTGGCGATGGACCGGCGTCCCGTCGTCGGGTGTATTCCTGCCTTACGCCCTGTGTTTCCGGGATAGGCTCCGGCTCACCGTGACCCTATATAGGATTAAGCGGTTTCAGATAATGAGATGAGATGAGGTTTCAGACAATGAGATGAGATGAGATTATTGCATTTGAAGAGCGCCTCTCACCCGAGGACCACAAAGCGCTGCACAGAGCTGCGGAGAGAGCGGCACGTCAACAACAACGACATTAGAACGGAAAATCAGCAACAATAACGTTATATATATATTTACAAATCCAAGCTGTGGAGAGAACTTCATGTCAATAACAACATCGGGACAGTTCAACTGAAAGTCAAATCTCATCTCTCATCTCATTGTCTGAAACCGCTTAGTCCTATACAGGATCACGGTGAAGCCGGAGCCTATCCCGGCAGACACAGGGCGCAAGGCAAGGATATACCGACGATGGGACGCCAGTCCATCGCCGGGCACTGCGGAGCAATTTAGCCTGCGAGCCAATTAACCTATGTAGCAGCATGCTTTTTGGACTGTGGGAGGAAACCGGAGTGCCCGGCGAAAACCCACGCGGACACGGGGAGAGCATGCAAACTCCACACAGAAAGGCACCCGACACGAAAGATTCGAACCCGGGACCTTCTTGCTGTGAGGCGACAGCGCTAACCACTGGGCCACTGCGCCGCCCTGAAAGTCAAATCGTAACAACAAATTATAGGACATAAAGTAAGCTTTGCCCTTTCAAATTCGCTCTCCCACGTGATACCGGGCGGTCCCTGCTGTGAGGATGTTTGGAGCGGAATCGCATCGTGAATTAAACATCCTGTTTGGAAGCGTGTTCCTCTGGAGGTAAGACCACCGTACCTTACTTCAATCGGTCCGTGTAATTATATACTTTTTGAATGCCATGAGAGAAAACAGTCGCGCGAATGAGTGTCGCAACATTGCTGATATTCATTAGGGGATCGAGGGGCGGCGCGGTGGCGCAGTGGTTAGCGCTGACGCCTCACAGCAAGAAGGTCCCGGGTTCGAGTCTCTCGGCTCCGGTGCCTTTCTGTGTGGAGTTTGCATGTTCTCCCCGTGTCCGCGTGGGTTTTCGCCGGGTACTCCGGTTTCCTCCCACAGTCCAAAAGCATGCTCCTGGATAGGTTGATTGGCTCGCAGACTAAAATTGTCCCGCAATGCCCGGCGATGGACCGGCGTCCCGTCGTCGGGTGTATTCCTGCCTTACGCCCTGTGTTTCCGGGATAGGCTCCGGCTCACCGTGACCCTATATAGGATTAAGCGGTTTCAGATAATGAGATGAGATGAGATTAGGGGATCGAAGGTAAATGGCAAAAATTGCAGCCCTGCTGATGAAAAAGCTTCTGCTGTCAGGATTCATACGGAGGCCCTCTGGATCAGTGGTTTTAAAACTTTTCTTGCGACCCAGTTGGGCAAAAATGTTCGTGCCCACAATCCAACAAATCCTTTGGACGATAGCTTGCATTGCAGTGAATCATCATTCTTGTTTTCGCCGGGCACTCCGGTTTACTCCCACAGTCCAAAAAAATATGCTGCTGCATAGGTTAATTAGCTTGCAGACTAAATTTCCCGCAGCGCCCGATGGTGGACTGGCGTCCCATTGTGGGTATATCCCTGCCTTGCGCCTTGTGTCTGCCGGGATAGGCTCCGGCTCACCGCGACCATGTACAGAACTAAGCGGTTTCTGACAATGAGATGAGATTATTCTTGAACATTTGAACGAGCAAGGCGACCTAAACCTTGCCCTTTCGCTGACCTACTACCGAGTGGCGCCCCGTACATTAAAAACCACTGCTCGAGATAGTATTTGGCCTCATCTTTCATATCGGTCAACCACCACATATTGTCTGCTGATCCTACGAGTGCGATACACTTTGAACCGCTGGGTGAGAGAGAGAGAGAGAGGTACGGATTTAAGAAACGTGTTCATTGTTGCAACTTCGGCACTGGGGTGGGGTGGGGGTCCATCCGTTGCGCTCCGGATTGCGAGGCCAGTGTGCTGTTAACCTTTGCACCACGGCAGCATCCCATCAGGGCCAGAGGTGGGGGATGAAACATCACGGCGTAGAACCGGTCCTCTCCATTGATCGTAAACGTATCGTGGTGGATGGGTTTGCATGTTCCAATTAAACCCAGAGTTAATTGTCTGCGGTCTAGTACTGCTGCTAAGGGTCTCCCTTGGTGAACAGGTCTGGAGTCTAGCACTCCAGCTCGGGTCTCCCTTGATGAACAAGTCTGGAGTACAGCACTCTTGGTGTCTCCCTTGGTGAACAGGTCTGGAGTACAGCACTCTTGGTGTCTCCCTTGGTGAACAGGTCTGGAGTCCAGCACTCCTTCTAGTGTCTCCCTTGGTGAACAGGTCTGGAGTACAGCACTCCTTCTGGTGTCTCCCTTGGTGAGCAGGTCTGGAGTCTAGCACTCCAGCTCGGGTCTCCGTTGGTGAACAGGTCTGGAGTCCAGCAGTCCAGCTCGGGTCTCCCTTGGTGAACAGGTCTGGAGTCTAGCACTCCAGCTCGGGTCTCCCTTGGTGAACAGGTCTGGAGTCTAGCACTCCAGCTCGGGTCTCCCTTGGTGAACATGCATGGGTTCTAGACAAATAACGATCCGAAGTTCCTCCGATTAAAGGAGGTTCGCATCATGAAGGGCATCCGGTCAAAAACATTCTGCTCCCGTCCTCTCATCATTGGGATCAACCAACTGTTGTCTCTCTACAAAGTAGTGGTTGCTATAGCTGTCTTGGAGGAATGACTTATAAAATAATAACTGTACTTTTAGGGTGCTTTTCACTCGGGGGTCACAAAGCGCTGCACAGAGCTGTGGAGATAACAACATGTCAGCAACAACAACAACAAAGATGTATGAACGGTAAAGCAACAACAATAACATTGCAGATATATATCCTGTATGTATACTGACAAAAAAGTACCCATAGCGTTAACAGCCCCACCTAAGCTATATACCCTGTGTCTGCGTGGATTTTCGCTGGGCACTCTGGTTTCCTCCAACGTCCCAAAGACACGCTGCTGCCTTATCCAAGTGGTCTGCTGAGTAAATTTCCCCCAGTGCCCTGCGATGTACTGGCGTCACATCTTGGGTATAGCCCCGATTTGCGCCCTCTGTCTGCCGGAATGGGCTCTGGCCCCCTGCGATTAAGCGGGCATTATAATGACGATTGCGACGATACATTTTTGATTATTTAAAAATATATATATTATGGGGAGAGCATTTAAAACATGCAGTAATCTTTATAAGATTGGCTACACAAAGGAAACCACACATCCATTTTTTCCCCCTGAAATAACGTTTACGTTATTATATAACTGCAGCATTAAAAAAAAAATGTGTAAATCAGTACGTTTGCATTATTTACTTTTAAATCCTGCAATTTTCTTTACTGGTGAAAAGCACACGTTTACGTTACGCCCCCCTTGTGAAAGGCACATTGAGATTTTATCACGCATTGCTTGCACGCATTAAAGGGTCTTGCTGTCCAATATATTTGCAAAATATTGCGACCTTTTAATACCAAACGCTTTTTACTCAGTAAGAGTTGGTTGCACCGAAACATTTAGCAGTTTGTTTGGTGCCCATAATTACTCTTTTATAGGATTTGTTTTTCATGTTCCAGTTAATCACATCGCGTTTCACGACAGGGCGTCGGTAGTATATTTGTTTCTCCATTTGACGCGGAATGACCCATTGGCCAAACATTCCTCTCGTCATAAAGCCTCGC
>JAZEWT010000023.1:8774018-8785284 GCA_036362905.1 Mordacia mordax | reverse complement strand
TTCCTGCCTTACGCCCTGTGTTTCCGGGATAGGCTCCGGCTCACCGTGACCCTATATAGGATTAAGCGGTTTCAGATAATGAGATGAGACTTTGTACAAGTTCTCGTTGTTTTGCTGTGTGCCCCATGGTACAAAGTGGGATTTCCAAGCATCGGTCACTCAACCTCTGTGCCCTCTCTCTATGTCGCCAATAAGGGCTATGACCCAAAACGTCAGACTAACTTCTATGTTTCCACTATTAGGCGGTGTTAACAACAAAAGTTGTGAGACTTGTGTTTGTGGTTGACCAAAGACAAAAAGATCCTCCATACAGCCTTCAATGACTGTAGGGTCAAGTGCCGTCAGCAAGCACCAATGAAGGTCGACACGGTTAACGACGGGGTGGGTGGCCAGCACCGCGCCCCATCGCCTTTGTCTCCTTAGTGACAATATGTTCACATTGCTCGAGGTGCTCATTTGAGGCTGATTCGACCTAGGGGAGGCCCAGGACCGGTTCAGACAATCGTCACTGATGTTCGCCGTGAGCGGGATTCGAACTCGGGTCGCCAGGTTTGCAGCCCAGCGCGCCGACCGCTGGGGCCACCGTTTGTGGTTGACCACTGCCGCCAACACAGGCCACGGTTTAGACTTTATTTAAATGTCACCCTGCTATGTGGGGCGGCGCGGTGGCGCAGTGGTTAGCGCTGACGCCTCACAGCAAGAAGGTCCCGGGTTCGAATCTCTCGGCTCGGGTGCCTTTCTGTGTGGAGTTTGCATGCTCTCCCCGTGTACGCGTGGGTTTTCGCCGGGCACTCCGGTTTCCTCCCACAGTCCAAAAGCATGCTCCTGGATAGGTTGATTGGCTCGCAGACTAAAATTGTCCCGCAATGCCCGGCGATGGACCGGCGTCCCGTCGTCGGGTGTATTCCTGCCTTACGCCCTGTGTTTTCCGGGATAGGCTCCGGCTCACCGTGACCCTATATAGGATTAAGCGGTTTCAGATAATGAGATGAGAGATGAGATGAAATGTCACCCTGCTATGCATCGCGTGCATGTCAAAGAGGCACTCTCGAGTGACTGCGTGTGGGCGAGCGAGCGACGCGCACTGACTGTGCGGGTGTCTCGTTATAATCACGAGCTGGCGGCGGCGGCGGCTCACCCGGCGCGCCGGTCTCAGTTTGAATGCGAGTGACGGCGCATGCACGGTGGCATCCACGCCGCGATGAGCGAAGACTTCGCCGAGAACGCGACACGTCAAGATGAATGTCAGCGTAAACTGTAACAGCGTTATCTCGCGATGTGTCATCACTTAAAACGCAGTGCGGCGCTGTGTTCCTGGCGAACGAATTTCAACCCCCACTCATCAGCGGCCACAATCAATCCACTGCTGGATAGAAGCCTCCCTAGTGCCCATCCATTTGCGTATAGCTTCTGCAGCTGCAATTGTAAGACAATGCAATAAGTTTCCTGGCGCTACTCCAGCCCAGGCCTCACCATGATGGCTTCCAGTGCAGACGAGTGGGTTGAGAGTGGCAGGGTAGTGCAGCAGAAACATCTGCTGCTTACAGAAAGGACCCGCTCGAGGGTGGCTAGATTCCGACTTTCGGCACCTTTCTGTGCCGAGTTTTATCTTCTCCCCCTGTTCTGCGTGGGTTTTCTCCGGTTTCCTCCCATAACTAAAAAGCACTTGTTCATGAATCGGCTAACAGCATCATAATATAGAGGGGTGCAGTGTCTGGCAGGTTGCCTCCAGCCAGTTCGAAAGCCACAAGGGGAATCTAAGTGATTCTTATTCAGCCGTTGAAATGCATCACTGCTCTCACTGAAACAGATACCAAAAGGCATTTGTTCACAAATGCATTTAATAACATTGAACGTGGGTAGGAATGTGCAGTAATTGTTTAATATCTTAGCCTTTGCATTTGACAGTGAGTTTAGCGCATGGTGAGGGGATTGTTTCCACGTTATCCAGATCATAGGATGTGCTTTCGTCTGTGTACTTGCGAGTGAAGGTTGGGGGGTTTGTGTCTTTAGTTCGGTATCAGTACCTAGTCTACTACAGGGTTGCGGAACCTAACCTGGCAGACACAGGGTGGAAAGCGGGTTCTATACCCATGATGGGACGCCATTACATCGCAGAGGGCTTTTTATGGGGCAATTACCCCAGCGGGACATTTAACCCAGGCAGCAGCGTGTCTTTGGACGGTGGAAGGAAAGCAAAGTACCCGGCGACAAGCCACGCGGATACGGGGAGAGAGACACTCGCAAACTCGACACAGAAAAGCACCCGAGCCAGGAACCGAACCCGGCACCTTCTTGTTTTGAGGCGGTTTATGCCTTGAATGCTGTTATTAACAGCAGGTGTAATCTAGGGGTAAGTCTTACATTCAGGAGCGTCTCATCAATCGGACAATCATGTGTTTGCCTTACAGGAACGTGATCACGCGTAAGGCCCCACGTTAACCGTAATTCCATTGTTGTAAATGTCGCCATACCAGGATTGTTGAGGTTGATAATGGTTTCATTGTCCCACGATCTGTTTCCATATGGCCACAGCACGCATTTGTTCCTCAGGTTCCCCATGAAGAGCTGCTGGCCAATCAGAGCGAAGATGCTCAGGCAGAATATGGTGAGGACGATGACATCGAAGAGCTTAATCACAGACTGGATGAGGGCCTTCACGATGGTCTTCAGACCTGCAAGCGTAACGGCACAGCGGCAGAAGAACAAAAAACTCATCGACAAATATTAACGCGGGGTCAAAAGTTAAAAAAACGTTTTAAGTTCCACTGTAACGATGTAGGTTTTCACGGCTCGATGCATGATGATTGCTTCGCAAAGCTGCGCTCTCTAGGCACAGCCGCGTCGATCGCTCCCCCTCTCTCCACCTCGCGACGTTTCGCCTCCTCACACGTTGGAGGCATCCTCAGGCGCGGTGTGCGCGTGTAGTGCCTGTTGCTCATTCATATATGTGGGTACTGTGTATGTGTCGAGTCATCTTTTGTTGTGTGGGGTCTAGATCTGAATTATCGCAGTTCCGGGGTGCGAATAGGATAAGGAGTTTAGTGTTACTGTGATTCAGATGTAGACCCCGACACATACATAGTACCCACATATATAAACGAGCAACAGGCACCACACACGCACACTGCGCCTGAGGATGCCTCGAACGTGCGAGGCGAAACGTCGCGAGGAGGAGAGGAGAGAGAGGGAGCGATCGACGCGGCTGTGCCGAGAGAGAGCAGCTTTTCGAAGCAATCATCGTTTGAAGTTCCGCTATTCACGTGCGTGAGTATTCTGCTACGTGAGCAGCGGTGTGTGTCAGATACTTAGCTTTTAACATTGACACACCAGGAAAGATGGAGATGGTTTTGAGCACGCGTAGAACTCGGAACGTTTTAAGAGCATTCATGTTTGTTCCCAGATATACGTAGGTCACGATCCTGAACAGATGAAGAATAAACCATTGTATCGATGAACACAAACAGCATTCTCATTTTTGGTCAAACGCAACGGGCTTAATCGTAAAGATGTCAAAATAGATAAATAAATTTCCACCATTTATACGCACATTTTTTGAGATGATAAACCTCACTACACAAGCTCAACATTTTGTTAAGAATGCACGTCAACTGAAGAAGCATTGTTTTCTCTAAATAACCATTCAACTTCGCTAGTTATCAGATCTAACTTTACCACAGCAACGCCTTTATGCTGACTAGTAACCATTTAAATTCAAGCTGCAAATAAACCGTTGAGTTATGTAGCTCTTGTCAACAGTTGTCCATTGGGGAGGGATAAGCAAATTACAACATTTCAGGGCATCGGGATGACATTGTCAGGACAATTAACCTCGGCAGCATTTCTTTGGACCGTGGGGAGCAAACCGGAGTGCCCGGCGAAAACCCACGCGGACACAGGGAGAGAGAACTCGCAAACTCCACACAGAGAGATTCGAGCAGGGAATCTAAACCGGGCCCTTCTTACTGTGAGGCAGCAGCGATACTCACTGCGCCACCGTGCCGCACATTCCCGTGGAGGCAAACCTTTGGGTTCGCTGCTGACGGAGATCACATAATAATAGTAATAGTGTACTGCTAGAGTGCTTTTCACCCGAGGGTCACAAAGCGCTGCACAGAGCTGAGTGGGCTCTGAGTGGGCGCCACATCGCGCAATACGTGTTCTGAGAGTCTGCTCTGGCCGTGTAGCTCTGGGCTGTAATAATTTGGGGCCCAAACTCAATAAATGCAGTTTTGGTTTAATTATAAGTACAGCCTGGACCACTTTGTACCAATCTCTTCATAATTCTGTGTTTTTAGCGGTCAGTTATTCAGTCAAGATGGATTATACATGTTATGAAACATTAGAAACACGTCTTATGGCACACGTCAGCATCGCTTAATAGACTGCCCGAAAAAAATGGCCATTAGTGAGCGCCTATTATGGTTGGCAAAGTATTTAAGGAGGAAGGCTAGTACCATGCCCAACCACTTCTAATTCTCTGCGTTGCTAACCACCCTGCCACCAGTTCTACGTTTGCGGCTGAATGTAACTACTGTAGGAAACGGCCTGAGTTTAAAAACCGAAATTATTTGCTGATATCCACATCAGCTTTGGCGCTAACGACGGCATCGTGAGGACTCGAGAGAGTGCCGGTGCCAGAGGTCCTACCTTCCCACCCCAAAAATGTTCCACCAGGAATGAATATTTATTGTGTACATCCTCACAAATGCCCTCTCAAAATGTTTGTTATTACAGCAGAAAGTAGCCAGTGAGCTTGCAAGCTCTCGATGTCCTGCGACGCAACATAAGGCACCCGGTTTCTTTTGACCTGAAACATCTCCAGCTGTGCCATCGCCAGGTCAACGTGGATATGAATGCTCACTCAACCATATCCGTCACTTGGTTCAACTTCCAGGCCACATTAAAAATAAAGAGGCACACTTCTGAAATAAAGACTCTAGACTGAGATAATCCACTAAAACCCAACGCTGTATAAAATACCGTTTTATTATTTAGAGTTTTTAAACATATCTTTCATCCGATGACAGAGGACGTTGAGAGGTATGTGGGGGAAGGGGGTAGGTTGCATTGCGCAGAAGAGGGCTAAGCTCATAGAGCTTTGCCACTAATGGGATGTGGAGACAAATCTCCTTGGGCATTCTGCTAGCACAGCACCACTCCATGGCTGGAAATCTCGCTCGCCGGCCAGGGGAACAGCACCGTGTGACCAGAGCATAGTTGAGTAACCACTGTAACGTTGCATTGCCCAAAAGAAACCCAACAACAACCCCACAAACAGACACACACGAAGACAATGATGTCCCATACGTCAAGATGACCACAGTTAAGTCCAACCAGTTCCAAGGATCACGGAGGAAAGTAAATCGCCCCAGAAAAAATCCTCGGGCCAGGATCTTGATCAACACCTCGAATATGTAAATGGCGTTAGTGGTGTTCCTGGAAGGCACGAACATACGTAACATTTGTCAGAGAACATCTGCAGTGGCGAATTTGACATGAAATATTGTGGTTGATCATTTTGCTCTCAAGGTGAAGTCATCGTGGCCAAATCCTTTACTGTGACCACCCTCTGCAATCGCTTCCTTTCATTAGACCTCTCAAGTTAATCAATAATTGCACTTCTCGAGCGCTTTTCACCCGAGGGCCACACAGTGCTGCACAGAGCTGTGCTGAGCACGGCGTGTCAACAACAACAACAGCGCTATTGTTGTACAGTCGGAATCCGACCAACACCGTTTGCTCTTTCAGTATCGTCTCCCTATCAAAACGTTCACGTGTCTGAAGGCTCACTCATTGTCATCATCTACTTTCCAGTTTTCTCCTGGACTGCACAAATCCCGTGTCGCTAACCTCTCCGCCCCCACCGGGCACGTATCCTGAGCTGACTGCCTTTTGGCAACGGCTGACACCGGCAAATAGGCTCAAAAGGAAGCCATGCCTGGTGTAGGCCGGTCAGTTTGAAGGACAATGCATAGGTTATCAAAGCTACCTGTTTGCATATTTTGTCACAAGTATGTGTGGCTTTTGCAAACTGGACACGTTGTGAAATGTGTCTATTTTGGTGTTTGGGATCTTAACACCTGCATAATCGCCAGAAACGGTAAAAACGTCCTACTCTTATATATGTATACTGGCAATAAAAGTACCCATAGCGCCTCTCCATAGCCCACTTCACTGCAACATTCTATTCCAACATTAAACAACTGTGTCTCTATGCAGCTTGGAAAAATCCAACATTCTCCACGCGCGCCTCTATTTCAGAGGGCAAGGATTTATTTTACACCTGCTTTTTGTGAAAGTCCAGCCAACACTGACCTTCTAACTCAAACACCCATCTAGTAACCATAAAGATGACACCGCCACTCTTACAAAGTGGGTTATTTAGTGGATGCTAAAAACCGACCCTGCTAATGCCCCCTATGGTACACTATTTATGTATAGTGTCATACACAATCGCATGACGATTGCTTTAGAAATCTGCTCTTTTGGGATAGCTGTTGAGCGCGCCTCCTCTCTTGCGAATTTCGCCTCCCATGTTGGAGGCATCCTCAGGCGTTCCAAGACTCAGAAATGGTGAGATTGAACACAGCTTAAGACACGTGTCTTTCGCTTGGGCTGTCCTGGTGTTGTTGGCGAGCCGTTCTCTCCACGGCTCGGGTTTGTGAGAATAGGAAAATACTCAAAAAAAAAACCCTTGTTGCTGATTTGCCATTTTAATCTCGTTGTTCATGTGCCGTTCTCGTTGTTGATGTAGCCGTTCTCTCGGCGGATCTGTGTAACGCTTTGTGGCCCTTGGGTGATGAGCGCTCTAGAAATGCTATTATTATTATACGATAAATGTTAAATTAAACCAGTTCCCAATAATGTATTATATTCACTGATAATTTAGCATTTAAAAATTATAGTTGATAGTCTGATTATTTTGCTTGTTGTTCTGCAACGATGTGTATATTTAAATAAAACCCAAATTTTTTTTATTGCTGCCAATTATCCATTCTAGTGCCATTCTCTCAGCAGCTCTGTGCAGCGCTTTGTGACCCTCGGGTGAAAAGCGCTCTATAAATGCAATAGTTATTATATCAAAAATACAGCTTTGCAAAGCAATCACCATCCATTGAGCTTGTAAAACATATATCATTATATACATAGTTGCGTTTGAAACCATGAAACGGTTATGTTGGGTTAATTATATAAATTTACACAACTATGAAGGTTTCATACACTTTACCTGGTCCACAATCACCGATAATACAATATTGGGTTTCTATTATCCAAAGTGTGAAAAAAACTGACAACCGCATTATTTAAACCGTAGTGTAGTCAGTGCAGCAAAGGTAACTCACTCCACGGAAGAATTCTCCAAGTCCATCGCCATGAATATGCAGTTCGTTAGGATTGTACCAACGATGATCATTGTGAAGACCGTATTACAGTGGTCAAGGAACGGGTTATGCAACAGAGACGGTGGCAGATGACCCCCGTGGCACGTCGTTACACAGGACAACAGCTACAGTTTAACGACCATAGTTCCACATCTCCGCGGGGCCACCACGGCTGAGATGTCACAACCCTGCCCTGATTTTGAGGACTCCCTGAAAGATGCTGGGCTGACGAGACCTCGGCAGAGATTTCAACCTTAACTCTGTAAAGGAGTGTTGAAGTGGAGCGATATTTAGCCACCAGTCGATTCTCTATGCGCCATCAGGATTTTGAAAACTCCAGTCCATTTTGGCTTGTGCTACAATTATTATTTCTACAGGATTATGCTTTAGCTGAAACTCACAGTACAATGTGTTGCGGCAGATTAACCACAACTAGGACGCTTTGTGATTTGTGTTAAAGCAATGACATCTCTTAAAACAATGATTTTGATAACACATCTTCTCTGCATATTCTTGAAGGCGTTTTCATCCCTATTATGTTATTTAGCGAATAAAAATATGTTACCCCAGTGCGGTACAATTTGTCCAAATGAAGAATGGAAATTGCACAACATGCGTCGTGCTTATGACTTATCCGCGATTCATTCATCTGTTGGTATAAATAAGATTAAGAATGACTGTCCACTGGCACTTGGACAAGAATCCTATGTGCCAGTGATTAGATTAATTGAAGCATAATTAAGCAACACATCAGCGGACACACACACAACAGCTTATATTCGCCACTAAGTGGCGGTGACAGACCCAAGAGTCATTACTTGACTGACTTCCTGATGCACCATCTGCTGCTCCCAACGGTGCCACCTCTGTAATTCCAGCCGCCCTGCATTCCGCTCGTTGTGAGCGTAGTTCCTTTGCCCTGCGCTGTTGTTGGAGGGTGGCTGCCTCCAGCATTCCCGTGGCGTCCTTCACGACCCTCCTACACAGAGTCCAATCTCGACACCGCTGGTACCCGTCATCTGCAAGTGCAATCGACTCCGCATCTCTCTGCATTCACCACAGTTTGTCTTCTATATCCAATGCCGCGCCCGTTAAGCTCCCTCTCGCGGAATAGAAGCATAAGAGTAGCTGGGTATGTGAGCTACATGACCCAGCCAATGCAGCCTCGCTTGCCAAAGGAGCCTCTCCTCTGCAGTGAGCGTTTTGGGTATTGGCAGGATGATGAAAGTGGATCGCTTACCAGCCCATCACACAAACCATTTGAGCACATATACAGTGACGAAAGTACACGCAGTGAAACAAAGGTACGCGTGTCATACATGGGAAGCGGTGGAGCGGTGGTGCAGCGGTAAGCGCGCTGCGCTGCAAGCCCCGCGCGGCCCGGGTTTGATTCTGCTCACGGTCAACACCAATCAGCGATATTCGGAACCGGCCCTGCACCTCCCCTAGGTCGACTCAGCTGCACACGAACACCTGGCGTGGTGCGTAATGACTGCCACTGGGGAGACAGAGGGCGCGGCGATGACCATCGTATTCCGTGCCGGCCTTCTTTGGTGCTCACGAACAGAATGTGACCGCACACCGTGTTAGCGCCACACCGCGTGGGTCTACGTCGCAAAACGCACGATCGCGTGCAACGACGCACCACAACGCATACGGACGTGAAGGTACACAGGCGGGCGAAGACAAAACTCGACCATAAAGCCATAAACCGAGTGTCAGGTCAAGCGCTGTCCGCGAATTCCAACGAAAGGTCAGCGTGAAACAGGAGAAGCAGGTGACCAGCACCACGCCTGGGCACCTTTGTCTCCCGAGTGGCGATGTTAAGACACCGCCTCGGGTGCGCATTTCTAGGGGAGGCGCAGGACTGCTTCAGATAATCGTCACGGGTGTTAACCTCATCTCATCTCATTATCTGAAACCGCTTAATCCCATATAGGGTCACGGTGAGCCGGAGCCTATCCCGGAAACACAGGGCGTAAGGCAGGAATACACCCGACGACGGGACGCCGGTCCATCGCCGGGCATTGCGGGACAATTTTAGTCTGCGAGCCAATCAACCTATCCAGGAGCATGCTTTTGGACTGTGGGAGGAAACCGGAGTGCCCGGCGAAAACCCACGCGGACACGGGGAGAGCATGCAAACTCCACACAGAAAGGCACCCGAGCCGAGAGATTCGAACCCGGGACCTTCTTGCTGTGAGGCGTCAGCGCTAACCACTGGGCCACCGCGCCGCCCGGGTGTTAACCGTGAATGGAAATCGAACTCGGTTCGCCGGCTTCGTAACTCGGCACGCGAACCGCTATCCCCATGCCCCCTCCCTACGCACACGCACATGTTCACACACACACACAGACGAAAGGATATATGTTGACCAGGATCTTGATGGCGATGCGCCGCACGCGGTTAAACGGACTGAACAAGTACAAGGAGTTGGTCGCATTAAATCTATAGATCGTCTTGCTTCTGTTCACCACAATGAATGTCTGTAACACACGCACACGTGCACGCAGCTTTAGTACAATTGGAACAATTCGGCTCACGATGCAATCCGAGCGCACATCCTCCGTTGATGATCGCGTGGAACGCTCGTACGCGCGCAGTACGAGCGCGTCGGCGCTTGCACACGAAATACGAAGCCTACGTCGACATTAGTCAATGGGGCATGGCAGGACATCACAGGTACCTGCAGCTGTGTGCAGATACTTACGGCAAGAGCCACCAAACGCCAAGATGAGAGTCTAGCAGTGGGGAAGTACCTCGCAGTTCATGGCCGGAGTGAACTAACCAGCCACTCGACTAACACTAGACGAACCTCGTGCCTAACAAATTATCAAATAAGCGACGAGGATTAGCTCTGTTGTTAACCATAGTGCCGGTGCAAGGCAGAATCACTCTTAGAAAATGCTTAGGGTCCCGAGCAGGCGAAAGAGCCCCCTCCCTCCCGCCCCCCCGCCCCCATTATCTTTGTATTATTATTTATCTTGACGAGAATTTTGCTGTGTTTAGCCAGTGCTATGGGACCCCTTTCGAGATGAGTTCTCGCACCGATTATCCACACCGAGCCATCTACGGACTATCTCTCCCATTGACCATAATCTAATCGACCAAGCAGGCCAACTGGAGGCATGCTTGAGACTCAGTAGGCCCGATGACAGGAAACTGCCAAACAGGGAGTGGATCTTCTTTATAACAGAATGAAGACGGTGTGGGAGTGTGGTAATGAGGTGTGGGAGCATGTGAATCCCAGGATACGGCGCGCTCACCTCCCTTTAAATGGGACGTGAGATCTGGTGCTGGTGGCAAACACACCCACTGAAGATGGCCATTAGTGGAGGGATGCAGTCAAGTCCTATGAATCAGACGCCTTCTATAACCTTCTGTCTGAGGTGCTGGCTAAAGTGGCCCTTTGGGATACAATAATCTTGCGAGGTGACTTCAATGCCTGAGTGAGTCATGATGCAGACATCTGGGCTGGAGTGACTGTAAGGCACGGGTCAGATCAACTTGACAATATCAGTAGGCAGCTACTAAGACTTCTGTGCATCGCACGGTGTCATTATCACCAACATGCTGTTCCGTCATCAGCGCATCCACCAACATCATGGATGCGTGCCGGATCCAAGTAAGAACATCTATTGGACTCCATAGTGGGAGAAAAGTGAATGCGGACCCATGTCCTTGACTCCAGGCTCTACTGCAGAGCTGATCTGCAGCGTGACCATCGGCTCGTCATCTGCAAGATGTGCCTACGTCCTTCCACGGCAGTAGTTTGCATCCACCGAGGACCCCACTCAAACCCACATTGGCTTGCTCTCGGCTAGGTGATGAGAGTTGAATGCGATGCAGTCATCATCATTTGCAGCTTGGTCTGGCATCG
>JAZEWT010000023.1:8680103-8698774 GCA_036362905.1 Mordacia mordax | reverse complement strand
GCATGCACGGGCAGAGAGAGCACGCAAACTCCACACAGAAAGGCACCCGAACTGGGAACCGAACCCGGGACCTTCCTGCTGTGAGGCGACAGCGCTGCCCACTGCGCCACCACCGCACCAACCTCTGCCTGATGGAGTTGATAATTAATAAGACGTTATAAGACATGGCAATTACTCTGTGCGCCAGATCGTCGCATAAACATCGGGACTTAGCGGACTAACGTGGTTTTACCTTAATGGCAAATGACACCAATGCGTTAGACGGGCGGATTAACAAGAGGCAGCGATGGCGTTACTTGAGAATAATGCTGCGCTATAAACGAGGCGTCCCAATGAGCTAACGTCACTGTTTGCACGACACCCGCTGGCACCGCCGTGAGCTTGCTGTGCAAGCCATGCATCCACCTAGGATTATTTTTAAAACATTAACCAAGACCATATACTTCAACGCAGCCCGGCGATGCACTGGCGTCCCGTCGTCGGGTGTATCCCGGCCTTGCGCCCTGTGTTTCCGGGATAGGCTCCGTCTCACCGTGACCCTATACAGGATTAAGCGGTTTCAGATAATGAGCGAGCATATACTTCAACGCATTCACGTTCACCGAAGCGTGGCATCGTGGTGCAGCGGTAACAACTGCGCCTCTCAGGAAGGTGGTCCTGCTCAAAGCGGTTCGATTCCTGTCTTGGGTGTCTTTCCGTGTGGAGTTTGTGTGTTCCCCACCCCTGTTCTGCGTGGGTTTTCTCCCGGCGCTCCGGTTTCTGTCCGCAACTTAAAACAGCCCCAGCAAGCACTCATCAATTAAGTCTCATCTCATTATCTGAAACCGCTTAATCCTATATAGGGTCACGGTGAGCCGGAGCCTATCCCGGAAACACAGGGCGTATCAATGAAGTGGTCGATGACATCTTCCGTTTCTGGAATATGTTGGATCCGGCTGACTCCGTGGCTACTTTCACTCCACCTCTTTGTGTTGTCCTCGCGTCTCTGAATCATTCCCTCTTCGAATATCTGTCATTGAACGAACACGCGCGCGTTATATGTTATTATTATTATTAGTGCGGCACGGTGGCCCAGTGGGTAGCGCTGTCGCCTCACAGCAAGAAGGTCCCGGGTTCGAATCTCTCGGCTCGGGTGCCTTTCTGTGTGGAGTTTGTATGTTCTCTCCCCCGTGTCCGCGTGGGTTTTCACCGGGCACTCTGGTTTCCTCCCACAGTCCAAAATACATGCTGCTGCATTGGTTAATTGGCTTGCAGACTAAATTGCCCGCAGTGCCCGGTCCATTCGTGGGTATATCCCTGCCTTGCGCCCTGTGCCTGCCGGGATAGGCACTGGCTCACCGCGACCCTGTGCAGTACTAAGCGGTTTCTGACAATGAGATGAGATATCATTATTATTATTATTTTGAAACGTTACAGCTTTGAGTTCCAATCCCATAATTACGGCAGGGTTTTGAAAATAAAAAGGAAATAATAATAAAAATTGCATTTATAGAGCGCTTTTCACCCGAGGGTCACAAAGCGCTGCGCAGAGATGCGGAGAGAACGGCTCGCCAACAACAGCGACATGGGAATGGATAATCGGAAAAGGTAACGGCTTTTTTGTTTGTTTGTTTTTATTCGGTCAAGTTACTCACATCGGCAAAGAGCGATTAAAAAAAAACACACGGGGGAACCGATCCATCATTTTGGATTTCACCCGGTAGGCTGAATTTGAAAACTCCCTCCTGAAACACGGCGCTCTCGGAACCAGGAGTTTGACGATAACCCCGCAGCTGTCATGGCATGGAGTGAGCACTTTTTTTAAATCTTTCGATTTGAAAATCCCCACCGCGTTCGGGGAGCGTTGCGTCTCTGCCTACCCGAGCCGCATGCCTTCAAAAGCAATTAATTTGTTTGGTAAGCTCCGAGTAGAGCCACGAGCGCGAGGGGGCTCGCGGGGGAAATTCCGCTTACAAACTTTCGTGAAAATAACTACGGTCGAAAAAAAAACTTGCTAAGTGTGATTTACATTTCTAATTAATGTCCTTTGGGGGAAACGCTTTTCAGATGATTTTTTTTGGTCAGTTGTTCTTGCTTTTCTTTCCAAGTGCCAGGGAGTTTTTTCTGTAACGGACAGATTGTGGGTTAACATGGTGACCACGTTTGGGAATTATCTCCGCTAATGGCGCTTCTGGTAAAAGTGTGTATGTGTGTGTATTGAAATGATTCACCGAGGGACATCACTGCCGCAGTAATGTGGGCTCGCTATTGCCCGCTTTAAATATTTAATAAACATTTCGCGACAGATTGCAGTTCCGTAACGTAGGTTACTCGATATTGCTATGTTTATGTAATTAAAGTTCACGATTCGGATCGATTTGTCCATCGTTACAATCAATCGCTAGATGAAAATCATCAACACTGAGACAATGAACCTCTTGTGTCTGTATGTAAAATATGATTGAGAAATACGGTCGGTGAAGGGCGGCACGGTGGACCAGTGGGTAGCGCTGTCGCCTCACAGCAAGAAGGTCCCGGGTTCGAATCTCGGCTCTGGTGCTTTTCTGTGTGGAGTTTGCGAGTTCTCTCCCCGTGTCGGCGTGAGTTTTCGCCGGGCACTCCGCTTTCCTCCCACAGTCCCAAAAAAAACCGTGCTGCTGCATGGGTTAATTTGCTTGCAGACTAAACTGCCCGCAGTGCCCGGTGATCGACTGGCGTCCCGTCGTGGTTATATCCCTGCCTTGCGCCCTGTATTTGCCGGGACAGACTCCGGCTCACCGCGACCCTGTACAGGACTAAGCGGTTTCTGACAATGAGATGAGAGACGGTCGGTGAATCCTGTAGAGATGGAGTGACACTTGGGGTGAGACACTCACCTGCAGGTGTAGACTTGAAAGAAAAAAAAACTGACTGCAGTACAGGTGGCCTTCAGCAGGCAGTGCAGCGAACGTGTTCAACATGTTTTTTTTTTACCGTTCTGGCTGGATTATGAGTTATATCCAGAGGTTAAAGTAAGCCGGTACAGTCCAGTACCACGTACCGGTCACAATTTAATATTACATATATATATTATTTATATATCAACGAGCGCGGCATTCGTTCCATGCCGTCGGTATTCGTTCAGAGAGAGCGCGACTCAGAGGTGCAGCGAGCAAACCTCTTCCTACGGAAGAACGTGGCCCAAACATTCAGTACAGCACAGGTGGGGAAGCGGGGCGGGAGGGGCGGGGGGGGGGTTTGTTATGATTCGACCGTGCCTGTAGCAAAACGCAAGTTACTACTCTCACCCCTGGTAATAACCCAGATGTAAGAGACGGGACGACGGTGTGTTTGACATCCACAAATAAATAACCCTTAGATATATCAGACCACGGTGTTTCTCCCGCACCGCAGCTTTCAGCATCCGTTTATATTGCTCCAAAGATATCCAATTTGAAATCACCGTAAAATTAACCCACTTGGGATATGCACAGCAATGCTCGCCTCCTATTGGCTAACTTGAGAGCGGATATCTCTCATCTCATCTCATTATCTGAAACCGCTTAATCCTATATAGGGTCACGGTGAAGCCGGAGCCTATCCCGGAAACATCGGGCGTAAGGCAGGAATACACCCGACGACGGGACGATCGCTCTTGCAAACGACACCATTCTGGTCACCCCGAGTCCTCCATCGCTTGAGTAAAATTAACTCGGACTGCATTTGTTAAAGCAGCGAAACGGTGATCTCGTTTGAGCGTTACGACAAGAACATTTATACTGCAAGTCTAAGGATAAGACTTAGGCTTTTGCGACTTGTAGACCGATTCATGATCTACTTTTTTGGGGTCCAACCAATTAATAGAGCTCTGACGCGGACAAGCGTGCCAACGAGTTACTCCTTCAGCAGCCGGGCATCGAACTCAGGCCACCGCTTGCCGCCGCACAGCGATGTCGCAGCGTTGAACGCTTTGATGGCGACGTCTCGCCGAGAGCTACAACCGCGGTGCCCTCGCGCATTCGCCGGAATTAGGTCGAAAGTGAATTGCGAGTCATTGTCTGCAAAACAAGCATTGCTGTTTAGCACGGGCAGGAGCGGAATTGGGTGGCAACGCAATTCCAGGAGTGAGATTTCCAGAGGGAACGAATTAGGCTTTCGTGGTCTTAGATTTCTATCGTGATCGTATATCTCAGAAATCAGAGAAATGCAGGAAATGCAATGTTAGGAACTCTAAATGATCTGGGTGGAGGACCCATAAACCTAATGAGTCTCTGTAAGTTTCTACGTGTCTGTGTATCTTTGCGTCTCAATGTATCACCATGAGTCGATGTAATTCTTTGAGTCTATATTTATCTCTAGGAGTCTCTATGTAGCTCCAAAGGGGACAAGAACACAGGTCCATCCCCAGAGTGGATTTTCTTTCCAATTCCACCCCTGGGTCCAGCACCTAAGGCTCTAACGTTCAACTTGAGAAATCTTTCCCCCAGCTCCTGACCTCCAGTCGGAGTCGCACGCATGACGCCAAGGAAAAGAAGGCTTTGCCACTCCTCCGCCCGATTGACAGCCTCGTCCAGGGTAAGTTCAAGGCACCAGCCTTTCCACATCTAATCAGACTGACTTCACAGCGCGCTAATTAACTTCTGCACGATGAGCTGCTAAGCTGATTGCTGACCTGCATTTGAACCGAGTCAAGGAACATATCCACATTGCTACCCAGACAGATTAATTAGTATTGAAATCGCTGATTTCCTGCCCAAATGCGCATCTCTTTTTTTTCCAGCCCTGAAACAAGTAGTGGAAATACCACATTGATATTTTCAAGGGCGTGTTGAGTCATAAGATACTCTCAGAAAGAGGTATCGGATTTATCGACCACTGAAGGGATGATGGACCGTCAATGCCCCCCAACGTTCTGCTTGTGAGCTGCTTTGCTCGACCGCCTGGCCATAAATATAATGGAGACCCCTCCATATCAGTCCGTTTTTTAAAATAAATCTAGAGAAAGTGTACTGATGTAGGTTTTTCACGGCTCGATTGCGTGATGACTGCTTGGAAAAGCTGCTCTCTCGGGACAGCCGCGTCGATCGCTCCCTCTCTCTCCTCTCCTCGCGACGTTTCGCCTCACGCGTTAGAGGCATCCTCTGGCACCCGAGGCAGCCTCTGGCACCCGAGGCAGCCTCCAACGTGCGAGGCGAAACGTCGCGAGGAGAGGAGAGAGGGAGCGATCGACGCGGCTGTCCCGAGAGCGCAGCTTTTCGAAGCAATCGTCAATCAAGAAAGTGTCATTGCAGCTCTTTTTAACAGTTGTCCAGCAGGGGAGGGGTATGCGAGTTGCAACATTTCAGGGCAGCGGGGGAAATTTAGGCAGCACACTTAACCCAAGGCAACGTGTCTTTGGACTGCGGGAGGAAACCGGAGTGCCCGGCAAAAACCCACGCGGACACGGGGAGAGCATGCAAACTCCACACAGAAAGGCACCCGAGCCGAGAGATTCGAACCCGGGACCTTCTTGCTGTGAGGCGACAGCGCTAACCACTGGGCCACCGCGCCGCCCAGCCAAGAATCGAACCTAGGTAATTCTTGCTTTGGTAGAAGCAGCTTTACTCGCCGCCACGCCACCGTGCTGTGACCTTCAAGTCCTTCACGCTGTCGAGCCAGCTCTCCTCTGGTTTGAAGAACCAAGGCAACGTTTCTGAATAAGCAGTGTTTTTTTTTTCGTAAACCGTTCGCAAATCGCCTGTTACTGCGGGAAGGCAAGAATACATTGAGACGAGCAGGAGATGCGGCAACACCTTGGAAGAAACAAAAGGTCTGCTTCGAGAAACGCATCCCGCGATTTTTGGTGACAATGTTATTACGAGGGCGCCAGACACGTGCATCTAAAATACCGAGGCATGCGAGCCGTTGTATAATTATTTGCACGGCAGTAGATTGCTCGCGTGTACAGGTGTCTTATTTTGTCTGCTACATAACAATTAGTAATAAACAATAATTTTGAATTGGTACTTTTTGCCAGTGTACCATTTCTGGCAATTAAAGAGCTCCAGCTGAGCTACTAAGCATTGATATTGCATTGTCCTGAGTTGACTGCCTTTTGGCATCATCTGGCTGACACTGACAATCAGGCTCAAAAGAAAGCCATGTCTGGTGTGCGCCAATCAGATAGAAGGACAATGCATACGCTATCAAAGCTTCCTGTTTGCATATTTTGCCACAAAGTATGTGTGGCTTTTTGCAAACTAGACACATTGCGAAATGTGTCTATTTTGGTGTTTTAAGATCTTAGCACCTGTATAATTGCCAGAAATGGTAAAATCCTGTTCTGCTAATTACATAAATAATTTTTAACGATTGCTTCGAAAAGCTGCTCTCTCGGGACAGCCGCGTCGATCGCTCCCTCTCTCCTCTCCTCGCGACGTTTCGCCTCACACGTTAGAGGCATCCTCAGGCGCAGAGAGCAGCTTCTCGAAGCAATCATCATGCATCGAGCCGTGGAAACCTACATCATTGCAATCATTTTTTAGACTATAAAATAAGCTTGGTACCACTCACCAATGGTGTGAAATTATATCTCGCATGCTGATAAGAATAATAGTAGCTGCGTTTCTAGAGCACTTTTCACCCGAGGGTCACAAAGCGCTGACGGTACGAGAGCCGCCATGGAGCAGGCTTCTCAAACCAATCGATCGCGATTGACAAGGTCGATCTAAATGTAGCCCTTCTGGTCTCTCGAGCAATGAATCTCACGGCCTAACCACGTACGTCACCATGCAGCGTCGAGGTATATTTAAGTGGCGAATCGATTCGGTGGTCGGTTCAGGACCCGATTCTAGAATTGATTCGGAAGCTAAGAATAGTGAGCGTTATTGATAGAGCACATGTTGTGTGGGTTTTAATTAAGTACAATTGTTTTTTTTGAAAGATTCGATCCTGTGGTGCATTTAAATTTTAAAAGCCGTACGGAAATGTCGGGTTATTTGGCGAATTGCCGTGAAATTATTGTACAAACGCTACTCCACCACATTAGTCCTGATTGCTGAGAGCATGCAAACTCCACACAGAAAGGCACCCGAGCCGAGATTCGAACCCAGGTCCTTCTGGCTGCGAGGCAGCGCTGCTCAGACGCAGGGGTGTAGATGTGTAATACAACGCTGAGACCTGGGGTTGTGCGGTGGCGCAGTGAGTAGCGCTGTCACATGACAGCAAGAAGCTTCCGAGTTCGATTCCTGGCTCGGGTGCCTATGTGGAGTTTGCGTGTCCTCTCTCTGCCTGACCGCGTGGCTTTACGCAGGGTACTCCGGTTTCCTCCCACCGCCCAAAGACATGCTGCCTATGTTTATTGGCCTGCCGTTCAAATTGCTTCCAGTACCCCGCGATGCACTGGCGTCACATCCTAGGTATAGCCCCGCCTCGCGCCCTCTGTCTGCCTGTATGGGATTAAGCGATACTGATAATGACGATGAACCCCGAGGTTCATCGTAACATGTTACGCACAGGACGGCGCGGTGGCCCAGTGGTTAGCGCTGACGCCTCACAGCAAGAAGGTCCCGGGTTCGAATCTCGGCTCGGGTGCCTTTCTGTGTGGAGTTTGCATGCTCTCCCCGTGTCCGCGTGGGTTTTCGCCGGGTACTCCGGTTTCCTCCCACAGTCCAAAAGCATGCTCCTGGATAGGTTGATTGGCTCGCAGACTAAAAATTGTCCCGCAATGCCCGGCGATGGACTGGCGTCCCGTCGTCGGGTGTATTCCTGCCTTACGCCCTGTGTTTCCGGGATAGGCTCCGGCTCACCGTGACCCTATATAGGATTAAGCGGTTTCAGATAATGAGATGAGATGTTACGCACAGCGGTCACACATCCAGGCATTACGGAGACCCCATCCTTGCTTTTTAATTTACGACGTTTGGACAAAAGCAGGCGCAGACGCTGGGGATTCTGAGCAGAGCCAGCCGTGGTCACGCTTCGGCTGTTGTGTGTAAATGAGCAGAGAACGGCGCTCGTTCAGGGGGGCCCATCGCCGCATTGGTTTCCATGCTGCCGGCCGAGATGAATGCCACCGCGACTCTCGCTGACGGGGAGGCGACTCCAACTTGATCGTTTAGATTGAGGCTCGAGGTGCAGGCAGTAGAGCAGCACAGAGAGACATCCTCATGTTTGAGCTCTCGGCGAGGCTATGCAACGCAGCTAAGGAACTGTGCGTGACAGAGGCGCGCGGCAAGGTTGCGTAGCGGCGAGGAGCGGCTGCGTCTCGCAGCAAGAATGACCTGGGTTCGAGTCCCTACTCCGATACCTTTCCGTGTTATAGAGTTTGCACGCTCACAGGCCCTGTCCGCGTGAGGTTTTTTTTATTATTATTTTGCTGCTAGACAATGCACATTTCTCCCGAAGTCCAAAGACGTCTCTCATCTCATCTCATTATCTGAAACCGCTTAATCCTATATAGGGTCACGGTGAGCCGGAGCCTATCCCGGAAACACAGGGCGTAAGGCAGGAATACACCCGGCGACGGGACGCCGGTCCATCGCCGGGCATTGCGGGCCAAAGACGTGTCTTTTCTAAACTGGCTCGGGAGCCCCGAGCTGCTGTAACTTGCTTTCCCCTCCCTGCTGTGGACAACTGCTCAAAAAGGGCCGTGACAGCTCAACGGTTCCGTTCAACTTTAAATGCGAAACGCAGCTCTGCGCGGCGAATCACGGCCGCTGTCACGAATGATGGCCTCGTGTCCGCCCTGTCCTCTGTATCCTTGACGGAGCACACACGCACACGCACGCACTCAGAAACGTATAATTTCCAACGTTTTCACAGGACTTGCTTCTGCCGCCAAAACGTTCGCAACTTAAAAAGCAATGAGCACATCGTAAACATTCTGAAGCCTGAAGATTATCATTACCTTCCCACGAGGTGTTTTTTTTTTCTTTTTCAACCCCACTTACCGACTCACAAATACAAATGTGAGAGGCAAATTCACTCTGCGGTCAATAAAACAAGTTCAGTTTTGAGAATCGCTTCGCAAAACCGTTCTTCGGGAGAGCAGAACGTGGTGAAGGAGACACACAGAGCGCTCGACACAGCTGCACAGGATACAAACAAGAGCTTTGGAAAACAATTTCCAATCAACGAGCCGTAAAAACACATACATCAGCACAAGTTTCATGTTGTAAGACGTCAACGTGAATAATCCTCTTGTAGATGCCACGATCGCGATGTATGTCGATCCCTGTGCTGAATGCTCACAATAGGGACTCAGTGCAAATGTTGCTTGATTGACATCGAGTGGATGAAATCGCCCGACCTGACGTTGTTACGTTTGTGCTGTCCACATTCTCTAGATGCGAGATCTCATTCGAATTACAGTTGTCTTTATTTAAAGTTTAAGTGGCCGGCGTTACGATGTCCTGCCGCAGCTAACATCGGTGGCAAGTTCTATCTGAGCCTGTCCCGCGTGCCACCGCGCTGACCAGGGCGGTGAAGTATGGACCAAATAGTGCCGCGAGAACTTCACCTAGCAAGTGATTGACGAACAGCCGTTGACTCTGAATATCATGAAAAAGTGCTGAGCATGCATCACCCTATGCGGTCGCACGATTGAAATACTCAGAAACACGCGCATTACCGTAGTCTATTTACATGTCAAGTAAATTCTACAACATGACCCATTGTGTGGCAAGAGATCTATTTCTCACATAGCGTATAAACCGCTTTGGTCTGCGTGACGTGGCATCGCTCGTTTAGTTTCTAAACCTCCGGCAAATTATGGTGCAGTGTGCCCTCAATAAGAAATGAAATTAGACGTAAATAAATCACGTGCTCAATGCATTGTTAATGCGTTTCGATGCAGGTTTCCTGATGATTGCTAAGAGACTATGCTGTGCATGCTGTTATCCCGGAAAGCACTGTAGGCGATTTTTGTTATTGTTGCGTTTTGTCAAGCTGCATTGTTTCTTTTTCTCTTCAGTAGGCCACCTGCAGACAATGTGTTTCATGAATAAAATATCTTAAGAGGTCTACAGAGATAGCCCGAGTCATCGATTAAACTGGAGCGTTCATTTATTTTTCGACTCGTGGAGTTTCCGTCGCGAATTCTGTCACGATTGCATCCACACGCACTCGCCATGCCAAGGCACGACACCGCCGTTCCCTCCAATGATTGACACCGTTTGTGGATTTCACTGTCGACTGATGTCCCCCCTCTCTGTGCATGTCGGTTCTTCGGGGATATTCTGCGTTCCTCCTCCGTGAAAACACTGCACGACTATAAGGTGACCCAGCATCCTAATTTGGGAGCCTCTTGAAAAGAAAATGCTTCTGATGGTCTCAGTGAGGGCGGCGTGGTGGCCCAGTGGTTAGCGCTGACGCCTCACAGCAAGAAGGTCCCGGGTTCGAATCTCTCGGCTCGGGTGCCTTTCTGTGTGGAGTTTGCATGCTCTCCCCGTGTCCGCGTGGGTTTTCGCCGGGCACTCCGGTTTCCTCCCACAGTCCAAAAGCATGCTCCTGGATAGGTTGATTGGCTAGCAGACTAAAAATTGTCCTGCAATGCCCGGCGATGGACTGGCGTCCCGTCGTCGGGTGTATTCCTGCCTTACGCCCTGTGTTTCCGGGATAGGCTCCGGCTCACCGTGACCCTATATAGGATTAAGCGGTTTCAGATAATGAGGTCTCAGTGATTCTCCACTGACTCTCTTGCTTAATAAAAGGGGAACATCGACTTTCGCTGAGTTTAAACATCTTTTATAAAGACTCATTTGTTCCAGATAGCATTCGCTACCTCCATGTTTGAACCAATTTACATAGACTTGCATGCATTGTGCTGACTTACGCTATCCAGACATTTTCATGGGCAGCACTTTGAGTATTTAATATGGCGTTTCAACGTACAATAAATTATTATTGCTATTATGGATTCTATGGCAGTGCTACTGAGAAAACGGAACAGGACGCCTCACATGGAAAGGATGCCTCTCACCTATGGAATCAGGAATTGCCACCGCTTGGGCCTTGAACTGACAATGCCTGGCTTACAGCGATCGTTTGACCACTGAAGCACCGTTTGACTTTTACAGGAGATTTAAGTAAAAGCTTGGGCACCTCTAGACGTCGAGTTTCTATTTTCTTACCGTATCCGCATGGATTTTCGGCGGGTACTTCGGTTTCTTCGCACAGTCCGAATATTTACTGCTGCTGTCTAGGTTAATTCGCCTGCTGACTAAATTTCTACCTGCCCTGCGATGACCTGGCGTCCCATCATGAGCAGAATCCTGCCTTGTGCCTAAATATGAGCACCAGTTCATTTACAGCAGGCAAAACAGTAGAGGTCTGTAAATCAATAATAATGTTTTCTGCAAATATAAATCAATATACTTCATGTTTTTTTATAGAACCGATAAAATATATTGCAGGGTAGGACCTGGCTCATGGGCCGGATGTTATGTACCGTTGCTCCAGAGGATTAATCGGGGACTGATAAATAATTTACGCCTCTATGAATGTTTTTAAAAATAATTTTAGAGAGAGTCATTAGTCAAATTTGAGACAGGGTCTAAGGCAAGAGCACGGAACAGCCGTACCATGTTAAGCGATTCCACTGAATCCGCAACATCTACTCAGAAGCAGATGGCATTCTCTAGGAATCCCTCAGAGAGATGATTGCTTTCTTGTCAAATTCAAAGATGCAGCTTGTTACACGCCGAGGCTCTCCACTCAGAGATCGCCTAGGCTACCGTACCTCGTGCGCAATTCAATTAAAACTTAATGTTACGTTCATTGCAAGCGAATTGCGCTTGTTTATTAAAATTATTTGCTGTTGTTACAGTGCAGGTGGCATTTGATATCAACACCATACAGACGAATGTCTTAAAACTCTTAAGGTGATAATTTTTTTTAAAAAATATTTGTGCTTCTCCATGGAATTTATTTAAAAATCAAAGTTGCAGAGTAAAGGCCACAAGGCCAATCTAACAAGTGTCCAGCAACGAACAGCACTGTTAGAGTTACACAGGTAAGAGATCGCATTGATGTGAGAGCTTATTTATCATCATCATCATCATTAATACCCGCTTAATCCGCTGTAGAGTTACGGGGGAGCCAGAGCTCGTCCCGGCAGTCACAGGGCGCAAGGCGGGCCTATACCCAAAGACACGCTGCTGCCAATCCACCTGGGCATCAGCTTGTATTTGGGCGGTGGGAGGAAACCAGAGTACCCGGCGAAAAAACGCAAACCCCACACAGAAAGACTGGAACCGAACGAGGGGCTTTCTTGCTGTGAAGCATCAGCGCCGTGAGAGTTTCTGAGAAGCATTATTATTATTATTTGTTACGATAGGAGACGAATAGAGGGAATTCCAACGTCAAGAGTGGCCCGGTTTTATTGAAGGGGCCATTTCATGAAACGTCTCAACGTGTCCTGTTTAAAGGCAGCCATTATTAACGAAGTGAGTTCATCTCATCTCATCTCATTATCTGAAACCGCTTAATCCTATATAGGGTCACGGTGAGCCGAGCCTATCCCGGAAACACAGGGCGCAAGGCAGGGATACACCCGGCGACGGGACGCCAGTCCATCGCCGGCGAAGTGAGTTCAGCGTCTGATTCACAACGCGTAATTGGCGTAGTAGCGACCCGCTGCCACTAGAGGGAAAGTGGCTCCAGACGTGAGAGCGCTGAGTGCCCTGATCCCCTGGTGCCTGATCGTCATACACGGGGGATGGGAGGCGGGGGGTGCGTACTCAGTCATAGCTGAACACGTTTAGAACTCATCATTATCACCACCCGTTTAATCTTGTACAGGGTCGCGGGAGGTCGGAGCCTGTCCTGGCAGACAGAGGGCGCAAGGCGCGCCTGTACCCAGGATCGCAGGGCAGTGGAGGCAGGACAATTAACGTAGGACATAAGCGTGCCTTTGCACGGTGGGAGGAAACCGGCCTACCCGGCAAAAACCCACGCGGACACGGGGCGAGAGAGAGAGAGAGAGAAAACACGCCAACTGCACACAGAAAGGCACCCGAGCCTGGAATCGAACCCGGCACCTTCTTGCTGTCAGGAAGCAGCGCTACTCACTGCTACGCCACCGCGCCGGCGTCAGCACAAACTCCTTGCGCCTTACTGATGATACCCAGAATGTCGCAACCGGACCATGGTTTTAGTACTCAACCAAAATGCTGCTTTAAAAGATTGGTCTGGAAGGAAAATAACCTCTGCGGTGTGACGCGTATTTTACACAGACGTTAGTTTTTATGACTCGACCTATAGCGGTGATCATTTTTTTTAAACAGCGCCTCTCACCCAAGAGTCGCCCACGAAACTTAGATTTGTAGAGGGGAAAAAAAAAACTGCGAAAGATAAAATCCCATAATTCGTGATGAAATAAAATAATGGCCCAACTAAGAAATGCTCTAAGGAGCTGCTCTTTGGGTATAGCCGTGGCTAACGTTCATCCTGTTTCCTGGCGACGCTTAATGGTCAACGTTGGAGGCCGGTTCGGGTTCTGATGATTCTCTCATTATCTGAAACCGCTTAATCCTATGTAGGGTCACGGTGAAGCCGGAGCCTATCCCGGAAACATAGGGCGTAAGGCAGGAATACACCCGACGACGGGACGCCGGTCCATCGCCGGGCATTGCGGGACAATTTTAGTCTGCGAGCCAATCAACCTATCCAGGAGCATGCTTTTGGACTGTGGGAGGAAACCGGAGTACCCGGCGAAAACCCACGCGGACACGGGGAGAGCATGCAAACTCCACACAGAAAGGCACCGGAGCCGAGAGACTCGAACCCGGGACCTTCTTGCTGTGAGGCGTCAGCGCTAACCACTGCGCCACCGCGCCGCCCGGTTCTGATGATGCTATCCCGAATGAGCAGGTCTTCAGAGCAATACCGATGCTTATCGTGTTTGTATCGGGGGAGATTTCGAGCTGATGTCTCCCAATATACACTTGAGATATACTCTGTCCAGTATATACTGTGTCCAGTGTATACTGGATACAGTATATACTGGATACAGTATATACGGCCTGATCAGGTGAGGAACAAACACGCATTGCGCAGAACCGAGGCAAACTAAAATAATAAATGATTACAGAAGGGAAGTTAGATTTCTAGACACGGAGCATCGTA
This sequence comes from Mordacia mordax, assembly GCA_036362905.1. Taxonomy (NCBI): domain Eukaryota; kingdom Metazoa; phylum Chordata; class Hyperoartia; order Petromyzontiformes; family Petromyzontidae; genus Mordacia; species Mordacia mordax. Next base: position 8,684,710 of record JAZEWT010000023.1, on the reverse strand, counting down.
ATGTTCGAATAATATTCATTGGGCCTGGGTGGCGTGGTAGCGCAGTGAGTAGTGCTGTAGCCCAGTAAGCAAGAAACACACAGGTTCGGTTCCCGGTTCGGGTGCCTTTCTGTGTGGAGTCTGCGTGTTCTCTCTCTCTCTCACTTCCCATGTCAGCGTGCGGTTTCGTCGAGTACTCCGGTTTCCTCCCACCCAAGACGGATTGCTGTCGAGGTTAATTGGCTTGCTGAGTAAATTGCTACCCAAAAAAAAGTGGTCTACGATGTGCTACCGTCACATCATGGACATAGCCCCACCGTGCGCCCTATTGTCTGCCGGGATAGGCTCCAGTCTCTCGCGAACTTGTACAGGATTAAGAGGGTACCGATACTGCACTTACTGGTTGGGACAATTAAGACAGTGAATCAAGAGTACGACAAAAACGCCTTTTGAACGATTGGAGGCGACTGGGCGAAGACTCGAACGCAAAGTACTCGAGTGGATATCGCGGAGATGAATGAGAAGGGAGGTCACGACCACAGGCGCAGTTACGAGAAACACTGCGATTCTATGGAGTCGCATAAATCTCGTAGGCTTGCAAAGCGACACGCACTGCGACTTCGAATAAACTTCCTGTGCCTTCAAACGGATTACAAAACGAGAGCAGTGCAACGCAGCTCTACATCAGGATATTTCAAAGAACAACGCAGGAGCATTGGGGATCCTTAACAACAGACCGTAAAGGCCAGCACGGCACACGAGGAGGTGAGTAAGGCAGTACCTCTTGCGACCGTCTTTGTCTCCCTGGTGGCCATGGTAACACACCACACCAGTTTCTCGTTTGAGGCTGAGTAGACCCAGAGCAGGTGTTCTCAACCTTCTGCTACCCAAGGCCCACATGGTCCACGCGGGTCCGGTCTCCACGGGCCCACGGGCCGCTAGGCGGTGCACGCGGCCCCACTGATGGGTCGCGACCTAGGACGGTTCAAACAAATCGCCACCGCCGTTCCGCCGCGACCGAGGATAGAACTCGGCCCGGCAGGTTTGAGCAGAACGCGCAGCGCTCGAACCGCCGCACCACCGCTCCCCGTGCCGGCGGTGTCCACGCAGACGCGGGGACAAGTACGGTGCTTCCCACTCACCCGTGCCGCGTCGCGGCCAGTCGATTCGATCCCCATCGATGCGGTCTTCACTCTGGGCGACGCGTTCGGTCGGTCGGATCGTATTGCGGTGAGAATCCCCTCCCCTACATCGCTCCCGCTTGCCGGCGATTCGACTGATCGTTCTTCCCTACGGCGTGCGCACGGATATTTATATATATATATTCCGCACTCAATCGTGAGTCCCTATCCTCCTGTTCAGCCGCACAAGACTCCCTGGACGGTACAACGGCGTGTAACTGTGAGTGCACAACAAAAGCCTGCCAGAGCGATGCGGGTATCTGCGCTTGTGTGCCGCACGAGTTTCATGGGCACGCGTGATTCTCCAAATGAAACTAAATAATCCAAGCGACCACGGCGCGCAGCCGGTAAGCTCACACACCAGCCAACAGCGCATGCAGCAACCGATGGGACGCGCTTTACACGGCTCCACGAAGCATCTGTAGACCTTCAAGGTGCAAAGACGATCGTGGCCACTGTTAATGACCGACAGCAATTCAGCGTCAGCGTCGCTCCCACTGTCACTGGCTCGAGGTAATCGCTGCACGACCATTAGATTTACCGCTGAGTACGCAATAACTCTTCTCTAACTATTGCCCAGTTGCAAGCGCGATGCTATCGGCGTGCGTTACCGCCACGCACTTCACGTTCTGATCATACATCGATTCTGAAATAGCATGCCTTCCCTTATATTGCTACAGCACGCGTGTATCTCTGCGCGATGCCTGCCCACCGCACCTGTGCTGAATCACGTAGATTGGCGAGCGATTTAGAAGGACAGCACGCGTTTGAAATGATGTACATTTCGCGCTGGGTTACCACGCGCGCGCACCACACGTCTCCAGCGCAAGAATCACGAAAAGCGCTTGTAACAGCGGTACGTAACCGCACACGTCGCGGGCTACGGCGAGATAACGCACACGCTTTTACGTTATAAATAGCGCAACACAAACTCCCTGCTCGTGCCCTAGCTCGACCTCGAAGCGACAACGCCGCGTGTCGTTTCTCGAATCACGTCTGTGCGCAGCAGCGGCAGCAGCGGCGGCAGCATCGGACAACTTTGTCTCAGCAACGGCTTCTCCGGAAAACCTTCTTCAAACCTCAGCTTGGGACGGATGACGGGGCCGAAGGGGAACGACTGTCGGTAGACACTCGAGCTTGGACAACGAAATTCACGATGCCGCTGTCCGTCCGTGCTAAGCAACGCGCGCGCGCGCGAGACTGCGCGGTGCGGGGACCCAGTGTCCGCACATGTCCTGCGCGTGACTGTGCGTTTTTATTTGCGAGCTCGCGAGGATGGAGGGCAGGGCTGTCCGCTCTGTCGCGAGCGCTCCCAGAGCTGGGAATTTTGGGCGATTTTGCAGGAGTGTTGTTGATTTGCCCTGGCTCTCTCTGTGTGTGTGTGTGTGTGGTGGGGGTGGCGGGGGAGATGAGAGTGAGAGGAGGAGGAGGAGGAAAGGATGATGGGTAGGGATTGTCTGAGCGAGCTAACGATAAGTGAGAAGAGAAAATAAAAATAGCAATGAGAAATCAGTCGCGTTCAGCGAGTTTCCAATTATAATAATGTCACAGATTTATCCTGCACCGCTATGAGATAACAGTAATGCAGGATTATGTTGAAGGTATGCAGTCTATTTCCACGTCTTATTTAAACGTGATATATTTGAGTCACAAAGATCGTTTGCACAATTTAAAGAGCATTTGCGTCCACTTTATCAGAAGATCTACGCAATATTACTGTGTCCTGCTCTCGAACGGGAGATATATTTTTTTATGGGGAGAATACTTTTGTCTCTTCCTCCCTATAGATTATCCAAGCGTTTTATTTATGCTTGAATGAAGCGGACTTATTGGAGAATAACAAACGAATCGTGAACCTAGCACGGTCACACGTGGAAACTAAATGAAGGCACTGAGATAAATAGACACATTCGTCCGTCCGTATTGACTGGCACGTACAAAAACGTGTGCGCGATCAAAATAAGACGTACCGTAAATATATGACCTAGTTCTACGCACTGTGTGCTGTTCATGACAAAACAAACAAACATTACACTTATTTGCGAAGTAAGAAAACTCGAAACAGCAGTAACCGCAGCCATTAATAAAAAAAACCACACAGCTTTTTGAAAATATGGATAGCTTAACTTGTCATTGTGTTTAACGCATATTTAACGCCTGTTTTTTAGGGGACAACACATTGCTCGTGCAGATGAGTCATTGATAACTCGCTCGGTGGTCTTCAATATCCTGTGTTGGGAGCCAGTTCATCTACACGAGGATCACTTTTTTTTTAAAATCACACTGAAACTGGTACCGGACAGACATCCAAACGAGGGCTGATCTTAAAGAGATACTCTTTTGGGATAGCCGTGTCGAGTGTTCCTCCTCCCCTACCCCACCAGATTGAGCAGCCCGACAAAGTCTCTGCGTCACTGCAGACATTCCAGCGATGACAAAGTGCCTGCGGATCACTCAGTTGGGATTACACACAGCGCAACATCGCCGCCTACTGTGTCAAACTTGACACGACACTCCTTGGAAAGAACCTCGAAGCTTTCTTGGCAAACAAGTGTCATAATAAAACACGGTTAACTTCCACAAAGTGGTACTAATTTTATCTACCGCGGTCGGAAGCCAACGCTTATTTTTTTTTGCCAATTGGTACATTTTTTGCATGTGTTTTATTCTACCTAATTGCCAATAATGACTGATTGATGATTGTCTTCGAAAGCTGTTATTTCGGGTTAGCCGTGTCGAGCACTTCTTTCTCCTTTGAGATGTTTCGCCCTCCACGTTATGGCTTTGAAAAGCAAATCATCATGCGTCGAGCCGTGAAACCCTGCATCAGTACATTAATAACTATTTATGAATCGACGCTTAACTGTATTGAGTCTCGACCCCTTTATATATGAAGGCCCTTCAATGGGATGTTTAGCCATTTCCTCATTGGGCAAATATTCGCGTTGGAAGTAAAACTGGGGCCGCTGTTCTCACCCGCTGGGTCGCGACCCATCAGCTGGCCGCGAGCACCACTTAGTGGTCCGAGGAGGCCAGGTTCTAGTGGGCCAAAATTGGCCTTGAGGTGCCAAATGTTGAGAACACCTGGCTTAGGTAACGTCTCGTTGTTCAGGAACCTGACGCTCTGAGTCTGCATTGTAAATCATTCGGAGGATGGACAGGCGACGTTTATGTGTGTGTGTTTTTTTTCTGTGGAAGGTCATCCACCAAAGCACTCGTCGACCCTTCATTATTCTCCGTGGCGAGGTGAGACTCGTTTCTCTGGAATTGCTACCATTTCAAAAAGCGGCAAGACTCTTCGTCAGAATTGTATTTTTTCACCTCTCTTAATGTAATCACGAGAGCCACCTCTCATCTCATCTCATTGTCTGAAACCGCTTAGTCCTATACAGGGTCACGGTGAGCCGGAGCCTATCCCGGCAGACACAGGGCGCAAGGCAAGGATAT
>JAZEWT010000023.1:8569654-8580094 GCA_036362905.1 Mordacia mordax | reverse complement strand
AATCATAAATCACACTAGTTCAATCACGCACACACACACACTAACACTAACCACAAATACACACACGTCCTCACTGACGGACAAACATAGACGCGCACACACACACACATCTACACGAGCACACAGCAAGGATATTCACACACAAGAGATAACATTACTCTTAGCAGGCACCCATTAAGGCTCTTAAACAATGCACGGTTAAACGTTACAGATCTCACAACCATGCGTTTCCCGATACGTTTGTCCTTCATTGTTGGCAATTAATGACCAATACATTCCAAGCGGTACTTGTTTTTGGGCTTAGTTCACCTGGTTGAGGTCAAATCCGGAATGTGGTATCATTCGCAACCGGTATTTTGGAAAGGCTTACGCATAGCCACGGATGAAATCCAGCTATTTTTGCGAGTAGCAGCTATAAAGGTCAGGACGGCACAAGAGGGGATGGGTGGCGAGCACCACGCTCAGTCGCCTCTCTCTCCCGAGTCTCATCTCATTGTCAGAAACCGCTTAGTCCTCTACAGGGTCGCGGTGAGCCGGAGACCATCCAGGCAGATACAGGGCGCCAGGCAGGGATTTACCCACCATGGGACGCCAGTCTGTCACCGGGCACTGCGGGCAATTTAGTCTGCAAGCCAATAACCTATGCATCAGCACGTTTTTTTCCGGACTGTGGGAGGAAACCGGAGTGCCCGGCGAAAACCCACGCGGTCACGGGGAGAGAACATGCAAACTCCACACAGAAAGGCACCCGAGCCGAGACTCGAACCCGGGTCCTTCTTGCCGTGAGGCGACAGCGCTACCCACTGGGCCACCGTGCCGCCCTGTCTCCCGAGTGGCTATGGTTAAACACCAAACCATGTACTCATTTGCGGCTGAGTCGACCTAGTGGGGACACACGACTGGTTTGTATAAAAATTAAATCGCCACTGGCGTTGTCAATCAGCGAGGAATCGAATTCGCATCGCTAACCGCTGCACCACCGCTCCCCGTTTGTACACACACACGCGCGGGACACACACACACGTTATGTGCACGCGTGATATTTCGCGCAGCACCAAGCCATCGATGCAATGGCTCAGCGAAGGCTGCACGTATTATTTAAACAACAACAAAACAAGCTTTTGGGGCGGCACGGTGGCCCAGTGGGTAGCGCTGTCGCCGCACAGCAAGAAGGTCCCGGGTTCGAAACTCGACTCGGGTGCCTTTCTGTGCGGAGTTTGCATGTTCTCTCTCCCCGTGTTCACGTGGGTTTTCGCCGGGCACTCCGATTTCCTCGCAGAGTCCAGAAAACATGCCGCTGCACAGATTAATTGGCCTTGCGGACTAAAATTGCCCGCAGTGCCCGATGATGGACTGGCGTCCCATCGTGGGTATATTCCTGCCTCGCGCCCTGTGTCTGCCGTGATAGGCTCCGGCTTCACCGTGACCCTGTACAGGACTAAGCGGTTTCAGACAATGAGATGAGATGAGACTCCGGTTTCCTCGCAGAATCCAGAAAACATGCCGCTGCACAGATTAATTGGCCTTACGGACTAAAATTGCCCGCAGTGCCCGATGATGGACTGGCGTCCCATCGTGGGTATATCCCTGCCTCGCGCCCTGTGTCTGTCGTGATAGGCTCCGGCTCACCGCGACCCTGTACAGGACTAAGCGGTTTCTGACAATGAGATGAGAAAAAAAAGGGCTCTCGTTAGGCACACTTGCAGCCTACAATTATCGTGTGCACATCCGATGCCCTCTTCTGCAATACATCACGCGTTCGTGGGGGCCGAGGACGACACGTGGGAAATGATTGCTCTTAGCGCAGCATTAGCCAGTGGGTGGTGCGCGGCGCGGTGATTTATGTGGCAGAGAGGGCCCGCAACTGTGATTTTATCCGACGCCACAAAAGCCCCCCCCGCGCGTGTGCGCAACGCGGATGCGATGGCTCGGGGAAGCGCTGTTGTGTTGAGGTCCCGTGTTGGGCCGAGCACGGTGAGCAGAGATACCGCTTCACTCCAACAAGATCCAGGTTCGATTCCCGGCTCGGGTGTCAGTCGGTGCGGTTGTTCACCTGAGCAGATACCTTGCGCCGTGACTGGGAGCTGGGGTAACAATTTCAATCGGGTAAATTAACTTAGGCAAGCACGTGTTGCTGTGTGTCCCGTGCTTTCCGTTGTGGAGTTTGCATGTTCTCCCCGTGTCCGCTGGGGTTTTCTTGCTGGATATTCCGGTTTCATCGAACAGTCCGAAGATACCCTGCTACTCTCGGAATCTGCGCTTCGTTCCTGACCAGATGCGTAAATGTCGCGCGCTACAAATTCGTTTCATTATGAGGTTAATTTGCCTTCTGATCAAATTACCCCCCGGTGCTTTGCGATGGAATGGCGTCCCATCCGATCTCCCTGTGACGCGGAGTGTAATAATAATAATAATAATTGCATTCATAGAGCGCAATTTCATCCGAGGGTCACAAAGCGCTTCACAGAGCTGCGGAGAGAACGGCGCGTTAACAACATCGGCACCAGATTGGAAAATCAACAACAATAATTTTTTTGGGATTTTTTAAAAATATACACAGCGTTGTAGAACAAGCAAAACATGGTCAGACCTTCAACTACAATCTTAAAATGCAAAAATATCTGTGAATATAATAATATATTGGGAATAGTTTAATTCAACATGTATTGTATAAAAATAACAGCACTTCGAGAGCGCTCATCACCCAAGGGCCACAAAGTGCTACACACATAGCCGCCGAGAGAACGGCCACATCAACAACGGGACAAGAACGGCAAATCAGCAACAACGTTTTTTTGGAGTTTTTTTTAAAACAAATCCGAGCTGTGGCGAGAACGGCTCGCCAACAACACCAGGGCAAGCCCAACGGAAAGATGAAAAGCGGCAACGAACTCTAGAAGGACACAAAATAAAGCGATTAAAAACAATAACAATTCCGCTCCAAACATTCATGGAATAAATGGTTCTCGAGCAGGCGCAGTTCGGATGATTGCAAGTACGTGCAGAAACCGCTTAGTCCTGTACAGGGTCGCGGTGAGCTGGAGCCTATCTCGGCAGACACAGGGAGCAAGGGATACACCCACGATGGGACGCCAGTCCATCACCGGGCACTGCGGGCAATTTAGTCTGCGAGCCAATTAACCTGTGCAGCGGCATGTTTTCTTGGACTGTGGGAGGAAACCGGAGTGCCCGGCGAAAACCCACGCGGACACGGTGAGAGAAGCTCGCAAACTCCCACGCAGGAAGCAGCGCCCGAGCCGAGATTCGAACTCCTCCTCCCCCCTTTCGCTGCGACGCGACAGCGCTGCTCGCTACCCCCGCCGCGCAGCTCGATGCGTGGCGGAGACGATTGTCATGCGTGCAGACAGCGAGCACCGATTAAGGATGCCCGAGCGCTCGAGATGATCGCTGCTCCAGTCGTGGATTCAATCCGCGGTTTAGGTCTTCGTTCGGGAAACAGCTGCTGCTGGCGTTGTGTTTTTATTTTTGTCCACGTTTGCCTGGAAAATTTAAACGCCGACTCGGCGCTCGCTGACAACACCGCGGCACGGGACTTTCGTGCCAAAAAAATGTTAATTTTAGTGACCGTTCGCGCTTACCAGAGGGCAGAGATTACCGCTGTCATCTGAATCACCGTGCGTGCCGTCATTATCATTGTGATTATCACCGCCACGCTATATATTTTTATCCAAATTACCGTCATCCCCCAAAAGCGCGGACCATCATCAGCATCAATCACTTTGCATTATTTCCCTAAGTGCAGTGAGGAAAATTTAATTCACGGCGCCGCGAAAGTATATTTGGAACTTAATTTTGCGTCTGTCAGTCGGTGGAACCTATTAATCACGCGGACCTTAATTAAACAAAGTGCAAACTCCGCGCAGCATGATGGAACAAAATCGGTTGCTTCCGGACACAATAATAATAATGCATTGTCAGTCTGTTTTTATACAAGCCGGAAGGGACCCTAGGGCTTTGTTGCACAATCTTTTTGTACCGGTTGTCCAGCGGGGAGGTGTAAGCAAGTGACAACATCTCAAGCCACAGGTGGTAAATATATATAAAGCAGTACAACTCACCGAGGCAGTGGCGCGTCTCTTGACTGCGGGAAGAAATCGCAGTGCCCGGAGAAAACCCACGCGGACACTCGGCTGAACCAACTCAGCAATCTCTTTGCACGTTTGGAAGCACAGAAGACACCACCGCCTCTCTAGGACCACCATTCTTTGTGCTTTTCCCCAGCCAGCGTGAAGGAATCACTCTCCATGATTATCGCCCGCAAGACTGCCGGTCCGAACAACATAGCTGGTGGTGTGTTGAATGATTGCGCAGAAGAGCTTGAGGTTGACCTCACGGACCATCCCGTGGATGGCTGATTACTTGCACATCTTCTCGGTTTTATTTGCGTCATATTTCTTATCATTACAGTTTTTGTTTTTTTTTATATATCTGTGCATTGGCACAGATATATAAAAAAAAACGAGAGTCCCAAAATCATGCCTCTGCATAGGTTAATTTGCTTGCAGACTAAATTGCCCGCAGTGCCCGATGATGGACTGGCGTTCCATCGTGGGTATATCCCTGCCTTGCGCACTGTGTCTGCCGGGATAGGCTCCGGCTCACCGCGACCCTGTACAGGGCTAATGAGATGAGATGAGACAGTAAAATTGCAATGTGAATGTGAGAGAACAGTTGAACTCCACCCGGGAAACCTCTTTGCTGTTAGGCAGCGTCGCGACCCAACTGCGCCACCGCGCCGCCCAATATTGCCTACGCGTGAGTTTTAAACGTCACGGTTTCAGGGCCCTCTTGCAGACCTCTCGATACTCAGTGATGATTTCCTAGATCGCATCTACTCAGCAGTGCCACGCAAGACTCGACGCTGTTAAAGCCCAGGTCGCGTCCTGTGTGCTCTCGAACACGCGTCGGTGAATCTCAAGCGCAGCGACCTCAAAGACAAACCCTCCGTTTATTTACCGATTTTTCTCGACGCAGAGACAGAGCAGAGCGACGCTGAGCGATCCGTAAATTCTCAGCAAGGGGCGGGCGCCGTGGCGCAGCGAGTGGCGCTGTCGCCGCACAGCAAGAGAGGGTCCAGGGTTCGATTCCCGGCTCGGGTGCCTTTCTGTGTGGGAGTTTGCGAGTTTTCTCTCCCCGTGTCCGCGTGGGTTTTCGCCGGGCACTCCGGTTTTCCTCCCAGAGTCCAAAAAAACATGCTGCTGCATAGGTTGATTGGCTTGCAGACTGAATTGCCCGCAGTGTCCGGTGACGGACTGGCGTCCAATCGTGGGTATATCCCTGCCTTGCTCCGGCTCACCGCGACCCTGTTCAGGACTAAGAGGTTTCTGACAATGAGATGAGATGAGACTTTGTGACATTCTGGTGAAAGGCGCTTTGTGAACCTCGAGTGAAAGGCGGTTAAGAAATGCAAAATATTATTGCAAAATAGTATTATTGTTACTCCGGTTTGCTTCCGCAATCTCAAAGTACCATGCTGCTTCTTAGGTTTATTTTTCTGCTGGACTGGCGTCCCATCAGGGGTATAGCATCGCCATGCCCCCTGTGTCTGCTGCGAGAGGCTCCGGCTCACCGCCGCCCTCTGCGGTATTTAGCTATTACTGAAAATGAACAAATGACCGGATCAGAGTTCACAATGAGGACCTTGAGTTGAAGGTGTCACCTGAGCACGCCAAGTAATGACCGCGTGTTGTGCACTAATGCCCAGATGTATTCGCTCGAGCGATTGACCTGCAAGTCAAGTATATTGAAACGGCGCCCAGTGACCTTCACGGTTAAGGCGCGCGTAACAAGTTTCGTGGCGATCCTCATTGTAAATGTCAAAGTTTCTCCCGGGGCAAGTCGCAGGAAAAAACAGCGGTACGGGGCTCAATATAGGCCCGTCGTGTGCCTTTCCTTTCCACCGCAGGCTCGGAGAGCTGCGCGCACAATCGCAAATTAAACTGCGTCTCGATGTATTTTTTTTTGTTAGAGAGCATAGAGAGATAGAGAGAGAGAGAGATAACGGTGTTCCGCGTGGATTTCCGCTGTTTCGCAGACGGAAAGCCCCGCTGAGTCTGCGTGCCCAGAAAGCCAAGGTCACTAACCGGCGATGTCACGAACCTACTTGTCTACCCGACTCTCTGACTCGCTCACCAACTAACCGACGACTAATCAACTGATTAATCGACTTAAACGGGGAAGGCGGAACGTCGCTTTCCCATCGCGGCTCCCCCCAACCTCCAGGCTCAGCTTCTCTCCTGCACCCCGTAGAGACCACAACAACCCCACCGATTCATTGCCCTGCTGAATAACGCATTGTCTGCCGTGCCATGAGATATTCTAATTTGATAACCACTCTCGACATCACCGCACAGCGCAACGGTTCGTTCCATCTGAAATAGAACACTCACTCACCCAGTGGCGTAGAAATAACCGCTGCATCGTATTCTAACCAACGGACTGACCGACCGACCAACCACGTAAGAGACAAGCTAGGTCACGAACCGACTGTCGACCCGATCATCTGACTGACTCGCCAACTAACCGACTAACCCATTGACTAATTAGCTGACTAGGGGTGATAACAACGAGAACGTGGTTATCACCTCCCCCTGTGCGACAGCCCCATAGACATTGAGGAACGATCTGGTGTTGCCGGTTTAAACGACCCCTGTACAGGTTGACCCCAGTTGATCGGTTGCATCCAATTGGCGCGGTCGGGGAGGGGGGTTCGAGCAGAATCTTGCGGCCAGATGCCCTTTTCTGCCGGCATCCTCCTTCAGTCGGAGGATCTCAGGATCGTTATTTGCTTGGAACTTCCCCCGCGCAGACCTGGTCACCAAGGCAGACCGCAGTAGGAGGAGCGCTGGAGCAAAGCCATCCAACCACGATGAGGCTGCGACCCATGAATAAGGAATATCTCATCTCATCTCATTGTCTGAAACCGCTTCGTCCTATACAGGGTCACGGTGAAGCCGGAGCCTATCCCGGCAGACACAGGGCGCAAGGCAAGGATATACCGACGATGGGACGCCAGTCCATCGCCGGGCACTGCTGGGCAATTTAGCCTGCGAGCCAATTAACCTATGCAGCAGCATGCTTTTTGGACTGTGGGAGGAAACCGGAGTGCTCGGCGAAAACCCACGCGGACACGGGGAGAGCATGCAAACTGCGCACAGAAAGGCACCCGAGCCGAGAGATTCGAACCCGGTACCTTCTTGCTGTGAGGCGACAGCGCTAACCACTGGGCCACCGCGCCGCCTAACAGATATATATATAAAAACACCTATTAATTAATTGGCTCAAAACATCATAATGTATAGGACGTCGTGTCTGGTATATATTGTGGCCAGCTGACTGCATGCCTGCTTTCCCTAAAACCGCTCTGCGATTTTCTCACTCCTCGCTTTCACGGCCGGGCGTGGAAATGTTTATTAATTATTATCATTATATTTTACCAACACCTCGCTCGCACACGAAATCGCCCGCACGGGCGTTAAAAGCGGGGAGGAAACCTCCGCTTGCGCTACGGCTGTCGACACGGTCTCCCGTCTCGTCACGCGTGACGGCGAGGAGCGTCATCGCGCGGTCACGCGCGTTGAAGCTCCATTTCACGCTCCCTCGCAATTATCCGCGTTGTTAATGCGGAGGAGTAGCAGAGTGCCCGCCCTGAGAGAGACCTTTCATTTTTTTTTCCCCCCAAGCGTCTAAAACCGACGGGATCCGTCTCCTCGATTTTTGTTAACGCGAGATCTCATCTCATCTCATTGTCTGAAACCGCTTAGTCCTATACAGGGTCACGGTGAGCCGGAGCCTATCCCGGCAGACACAGGGCGCAAGGCAAGGATATACCGACGATGGGACGCCAGTCCATCGCCGTAACGCGAGATCGCTGTTGAGAATCTAATCTCAGAGCTAAATCTTCCCGTTAAGATTCTACTGAAGGGCATAATTGCGCAGCGAGTAGCGCTGTCGCCTGACATCAATAAGAGGTCGGGTTCAATTACTGGCTCGGGTGCCTCTTCGCGTGGCGTTTGCGCATTATCCCCTTCTCTGCGTCAGTTTTAGCTGAGTACTCTGGTTTCCTCCCACAGTCCAAAGAAATGCTGCCTAGGTTAGTTGCCCTGACTAAATTACCCCTGGTAGTCTGAGACGTTGTGATTCGCGTGCTGCCTACCCGCCCCCACCCCGGCTGGACAACTGTTAAAAAGTACTACAGAGCACAATTGTTTCTTCCAGCTCAAGTAAAACAGTCACCTGTGTTCGCTGCACACTCTTCGCCAGTACTTTCGCACTATCTCCAGCAGTCTACATTTGCGACCCTTGAGAGACTGTTTTTGTCTTGACCGAATGTAGCGTCAAGCGCTGTTTGCGAGCGCCTATGAAGGCCGGCACGGCACACGAGAGACTGGGGTGGCCAGCACCATGCCCTTCCACCTTTGTCTCCCGAGCGGCCGATGTTCAAGCCGGTACTTATTTCAGGCCGAATCGACTTAGCGGAGGCACGGGACTGAATCAGAAAATCGTGACTGGCGTTGGCCGTGAGCGGGAATCTAACTCGGGTGGTTGAGTTCGTAACACGGCGCGCAAACCGCTGCACCACAACTGCCCCAACAACAACAACAACCGCCATTCGCCAGTAAGTGGCGGTGACATTGATGGACGCTACTGGTCAGTTGGAGGCAGTCGCCCTCCAACAATAGTGGAGGGTGGAGGAGCGACGCTCACAACAACGAGCGGAGCGCCGGGCGGGTTTAAACACAGCTCGTTGGCACAGTGAGGAGCACAGGTGGTGAATCTGCCAGCGGTCTGAGTCAGGCGACCCATTGCACCTGGACCTGTGCCTTCCACTTCACGTGGCTTCAAAGTACATATGGCGCCGTGGTGACGTTGCCACTCTCCACACACACACGCACACACGCGTGTGTTTGCACGTACATGTAACCGTGGGGAGCGATGGCTCAGTGGCTACAAACCTGGCGACCCGAGTTCGATTCCTACTCATAACACCAGCGACGCTTATTTGAACCGGTCCTGGGCCTCTTTTAGGTCGATTCAGCTTCAAATGAGTATCCAGTGCGGTGTGTAAACATTGCCACTAGGGAGACAAAGGTGGTCGGGCGTGGTGCTGGCTACCTATCCACTTGTGTGCCGTGTCGACCTACATAGGAGCTCGCTAACTGCACTTGACTCTCGAGTCTGTTAAGACTACACGGCGCATCTTTGTACACGTGTGTGCGCGTGCATTTACGTGTTTACAAGGTGCAGCCTTTGACTTAAAATACAATTGTCCGACGCAGTTAAAACGAGGTCCCTTTTGTTCCGTGGGAATGTTTGCTGCCGGAAACATAAACCATTGTGTAGCAGTTTGAAGAAACATATCACGATGCAGGTGGCGTGACAACCGTCGGTTAACGTCTTGGCACGTGTCTTGCTGAAGGCTCTCCACATCATGTGCCCTGGCCATTGCACTGACAAAGCTGTCAAACGTTTAGAGTAGAGTTTTTTAGGCAAAAAATAATAATTTAAAACGGAATTTTAATGCTAGACATTGCTCGAATAGATGTTTTTTTTTTTTACGAGCGTAACGTTACTTACGGCTGGCAAGCGCTGTGGTTACAGCACCGGGCGCGCACTTTGAAGGTTGTGGTTTCGAAGGAACGCAGTTCATCTCCGCAGGGGACTCTTTTAATGTGGGTTTTCACGGCTCCATGTATGTGGGTATTCGCCAGGTACTCCGGTTTACTCCCATAGTTCAGATACACGCTGCCAAGGTTTATTGTCCCGATCAAGTTTCCTCAGGTGCGCTGTGATGTTGTAACTTGCTTGCCCCTCCCTGCTCGACAACTGTCGGGTGTATTCCTGCCTTACGCCCTGTGTTTCCGGGATAGGCTCCGGCTCACCGTGACCCTATATAGGATTAAGCGGTTTCAGATAATGAGATGTTAAAGAGCGAAACACACAAATGCACCGACGGATGTGACAGTGGAGGTCCCATGCCAGTAGATGGCAGTACAGCAAGCGGACAAACCTCCATCTGTTTCCATCTGTACGGGAATAGAATGATGCACCCCCCTCCCCAACGCACGCGTGTGTTATCTCCGGGTACTCCGGTTTCCACTCACATTCACAAACATTCGTAAATCGGCTAAAGAAAATGTCATCGTCATCAGCCAGTGTTTAAGCTTGTGGAGGGTCGCAGTAAAATCAAAGACCCCTTTCGAATTGTCTTCGTGCTGGGCAACAAGCCGGCGCCTATCCCGGCAGACACAAGGCGCGAGGCAGGGCTATAGCCGGGATAGGACGCCGGCACGTTGCAGGGCTGAAAATAAATAAATGTTAAAACAAAACAAAACAGGGCGGCGCGGTGGCCCAGTGTTTAGCGCTGACGCCTCACAGCAAGAAGGTCCCGGGTTCGAATCTCTCGGCTCGGGTGCCTTT
>JAZEWT010000023.1:8408621-8426192 GCA_036362905.1 Mordacia mordax | reverse complement strand
TTAATCGACACATAGCATCATAACATATAGGATGGCGTGTCTGTCAAACATTGTCACCGTCCGTGTGCGGTTTCCCTTGAACATATACCTTCAACATTCGCGAGAATACTATGCACGTCGCACATTTCACGACCATTCTAAAGGGAGCCGACGCGGTCAGGTATGGCGTACTGTGAGGAAACGTACTCACTTCCAGCCCCTGCGTCGAGTTGTCCGGCGTGCTTCCGGTTATGCCGCGTGCGGTGCGGCGCGACGTCCGACGATTGGCTGCTCGTGCCGGGACCTTCATTTGCCGAGGGGATCGTCAGACAGCGTCACCCCCAGGTGTTGCCGAGTAAGATCCCAGCATCTTTGGAATGTGGAGAAGGAAAAGAATGGCATTAGAGAGCATTGCGTACGTAATCGGAGAGCGGGTGATCTGGCGGGTTCAGGCTACCTGGAGAGGCACTGAAGTGACACCCACAAGCCCGTGACAATTGCAAAATCTATGGCCATACGGTGGTGGTGGTGGTGGTGATACTTAAAAAAAACGGGCTATGAAGGTTGTATGTTGGCTTTTCAACAACTATGGAGGCACTTTGAAGAACAAAGCAGCGGTAAGTTGCGGTGGGTAACGACTGTGCGATCGTTTTAATACCCTCTACAACTCTTTTACGGCTGCATGTGGCCACCTAGGGCAGATATGTTCCGACGGAGAGATGGAGCCGTACGCCATCTAGTGGGTTGGTTGTGACATCAAGAAGGCGATGAGAGGCCACGAAATTATCAGTGTCATGCCTAGATCTATGAAATATATTTTGGCGATAGAGGTCCATTGACTCCCCAGTAATAACGTATTCCTCTACAGCCAGCGGTATTCAAACGGTTGCACCTCACGGCCCGCTTGGCCCGCTGTTGTCCGGTCTCCACGGGCCACGGAGCGGGGCGGTCGCGGCCCACCGATGGTTCGCGACCAACCCGTCGGCAATGGCGGCCCTTCGCTCATCCAGGGTGGCCAAGAGGCGGTTGGACGAGAGGAGCTTCTTCGGGGGAGTGCTGCACGTGTGCTACGCGCCCGAGTTTGAGAGCGTGGAGGAGGCGCGGAGCAAGCTGCAGGCGAGACGGCGTTACGTCGAGCGCATCGCACGCGTGCCTGGCCCCCTCTTGCCAGGTGCGGCGGCTGCCGCCGTTCACCGTTGGGGTTCCTGGGAATATTTTTTTTTTACCTGCAGCGCGAAACGGGGAGTCTGTGTGAGTAGCGCCGCTGCCTCACAGCAAGAAGTGTCCGGGTTCGGCTCCTGACTCGGGTACCATTCATTGTGGAATTTAAACGTTGTTTTTGAACCGAAAACAAGAAATGCGTATAAAACTTAGCCAATCCTGGAAGCCAGTTATTGAAGTCAGAAATGCAGGACGTCAGAGAGGGATCGTATAATTGTGTGAGGGGCATCTTTTCATGAGATGGAAATTAGGGGACTAGCCACAGACAAAGCAGGGAGGGGGAAATCACAGTTCCGGGGGTGGGAATAGGATATGGAAATTAGTGTCAAGGTGACTTAGAAGCGGACTCACACAACAAAGAACATGCTGCCTAGATTAATTCGCCTGACTCAATTGCTCTCAGTGCCCTGATATGTTGTAACTTGCTTGCCCCACCCTCCTAGTCAACTGTTAAAAAGAGCGACAAACCTAGATGGTTCCTTCCATTTTAAATAAAAACTGACTGATGTTGTTTGTCGGTAGTTAGTTGTCAGTCAGTCATTATCAGTACATGCTTAATCCTGTACAGGGGTCACGGGGGGCTGGAGCCTATCCATGCAGACACGGCACAAGGCAGAGCTATACCCAGGATGTGACGCTAGTACATCGCAGGGCACTCTTTTGGGGGACAATTTAACAGCGGGCCAATTAGCCGAAGCAGCAGCATATCTTTGGCCGGTGGGAGGAAACCGGAGTACCCGGCGAAAACCGACGCCAACACGAGGGTGACAACACAAACTCCACACAGAAAGGCACCTGAGCCAGGGAACTGAACCCGGAACCTTCTTGCTGTGAGGCAGCAGCGTTACTGCACCACCACGCCGCGTAGTTAGTTGTGAATATATCATTGCAACTCGCGTGGTCTTATTCGGCTCCAGTCTGGCTTAACTAAAGGCTACCTACCAACATAAATATTGACAGCTATTCCTGCCTATAGCCCACATACAGTCCGTCTTTAAACACCTTCGCGATATTTTTTAAATCATTATATACAAACACATATCATGAGAGCAGCATTGTAGACATTGCATTTTTGTTTGCAAATGTTAATTGGTATTGTGGTTGCCAATTGCTAGTTCAAAACTAGTGCTGTCACCTCACAGCAAAAAAGTCCCTGGTTCAAATCTCAGCTCGGGTGCCTTTCTGTGTGGAGACTGCATGTTCTCCCTGTGTCCACGTGGGTTTTCGCCGGGCACCCCGTTTTCCTCCCAAAGTCCAAAAAACATGCTGCTGCATAGGTTAATTTGCTTGCAGACAAAATTGCCCTCAGTGCCTGGTAATGGACTGGCGTCCCATCGTGGGTATATCCCTGCCTTGCACCCTGTGTCTGCCGGAATAGGCTCTGGCTCACCGCGACCCTGTACAGGATTAAGCGGTTTCTGACAATGAGTTGAGATGAGCCCCTTCGAGCCAATAACTTGATCACCACTTCCTGTGAAGGCAACAGTGTTTTTTTGTGGATAGACTGACCTTTTCCATAACGAGTAGTTTCCACCACTGGCCCAGAGCAGCAAATAGACTGCCTCTCGATAGAAGATATCTTGAATCGATTGTTTAGTGAGTGTCGTGCAGATGCCGCTTTGACCAGTGAGATGCTAACCGCGCGCGCGGTCTTTTCAGACGACAAGCACAATGACAAACCCACGAGCCGTTCCCCTCCTCGTCCGGAGCCGAAACGCGGACGGACGGAACCGCGATGCGAGGAAGCGCAAGCCAGCGAGGACCTGGCACCGTCTCACCCAGCGTATTCCTTCCCCATGATCCCGCCGCCCCCTCGGCACCTTCCGCCCTCCTCGTGGTGCCGGAGTGGCGACACGGAGCAGTGCCCGGAATCCGGCGATCGCCCCGATTCCAGGAACCGAGAACGCACGCAGCCCGGCGGCGCCGTGCCTCGCGAAGGCTCGCGGCGGGGGACGGGCGCGGCGGCAGCGCGGTTCGTGCCGCGGGCCGCCCTGCTGGAGGCCCGGAGCAGGAGGAGGATGACGACGGAGGGAGGCGTGGGCGGACTCGCGTCCGGTCACGGCGCGGATGAGCCACTGGTTGGGCCGACGCTGCCGCCGGAGGTCCCGAACGACGTGGACCTGGGAGACGCGTCGCTCAACGCGTCGGCCGAACTCATTCGGGATCGCATCCGACGGGTGGGTCGCCCGCCGACTCGCGGCGTGACAGAGGCGGCGTCGAAACGGTTCGATCCCGCCTTGCGCGCCCATGTGTGGAGAGCGTTTGTGTGTTCTCCCCCTGTTCTGCGTGGCTTTCCTCTGGGCTCTCCGGTTTCCTCCCACAATTGTAGAACACGCATCAGTGAATTAGCCGAAAAGGTAATGTATAGGGAAGCAGTGTCTGGAGGGTTGATAACGGCTGAACACCTGGCTGACTCCTTGCCTTTCTGCGGTTTTCTTGCACCATGACCAGGCTTGGGGAATTTTCTCGCGTTATAAATTGTATTATAATTACAACATGTCGCCAACATTGTGCCATCAAGTAATTATTTCAATCGACATTATCATCTTAACAGTGGTAGCGTCAGTAAAATGTTCACCATCATATCAGAGGCAACAGTATCAGCAATAGCAGTATTCACATGTCTAATGCGTGTCACTGTGCTCATCTCATTGTCAGAAACCGCTTAGTCCTGTACTGGGTTGTGGTGAGCCGGAGCCTATCCCGACTCACGACAAATCAGTACAGGACCGAGCGGTTTCTGACAATGAGATGGGACTCAGGGCCATCAATTAACACCACCCCATTGACGGTTTAAATAAAGGATAGTTTGGCAGTTGTCTCATTAGTGTATCATACGCATCTCTTTGTTTTTACATGCTGTAACGTTTGTTTCCCAGGTTACGGAAGCTGCGTCGCCAAATGTATCTATGCAACAGCAAAGACCCATGACGCAAGCAAAGGCCCGCAGAAGAATATGATTTATATTTTTGTCACACGTGTTGCCAGTGGTGTATGTATATATTTAAGAAATAAAGTACGCACACGTGAGCAATTGGTTAATTCATTTATTTGTATCCTTTCAGTTTGTTTCGAGTATTGTAATGGGAAAAGACCCATAATATGATGGTAACCAATGAAGGCTATGCACTCCAGGCCTAAAAACGTCATGGGCAAGTTTCACATGCTCTTGAAACAGCTGCAATAAAATTACCGAACAAAGCCCACAACTGTTGGAAAAAAGAGGCGTCGGCAGGCGTTTCACCAACAAATGAATTAAAACATTCACCAACATACATCGGGGCCCCAAGATATAAAAAAAAACTTTTCCACAATAGTGTGGTTAGACTCAACGTGTAAGTCAGTTACTGCGCTGCCACAATCGAACCGTTCGTTGACCAAACGTTTAAAATCTTCATCTTCATCCACTTTATCCGGTGCCAGGTCGCGGGGGCAGCAGTCTAAGCAGCGATGCCCAGACTTCCTTCACCCCAGACATTTCCTCCAGCTCTTCCGGGGGGACCCCGAGGCGTTCCCAGGCCAGCTGAGAGACATAGTCTCTCCAGCGTGTCCTGGGTCTTCCCCGTTTAAAATCGTGCTCGATAAAAGCACTCGTGCTGAAGCGATGTGGGAAAGGGTATAACTTAGTACGCTTGTATCGGTGTAAACATAATTAACGGCAGTAAGCAGCATGTGCAGACAACTAACCTTAGCTGAGCGAGTGCAAAGTTCTCCCAAGTTGCAGAACATTTAGCTTGGTAATGTTTGGTGTCACAGTTTCAGTTGCCTTGTGCTTTGTATTGAAAACTAACGTCGCACTCGGATAATTTCTGGTAATTGATTACTTGATATTTACCAGACTACTACATTCATAGTTTAAAGATTCATTTATTATATGCAGATTTGGCAATTAGTTCAAAGCAACAGTTTCTGGCAGATGCATAGGCTGCGTTCTGGGTAATCTAGCAGCTTGTGAAGCTTTATTAATGAGGGAAATAATATTCTAAAGTTGCATCATTAAATTGACGGGTTAAACCAAAAGATAAAACATTTCAAACGAAAATACTGCTTCCTAGACTTAGTTTAATAATCCGATATTAGACCATATAAATCACAACTGACCTCAACATCATGTACTAACCTGTTCCAGGTACAGTTTATGCACCGAGAATGGCATTTGTTCATGCACAACTAATGCTTTTAAATCTCATCTCGTCAGAAACCGCTTAGTCCTGTACAGGGTCGCGGTGAGCCGGAGCCTATCCCGGCAGACACGGCGCAAGGCAGGGATATACTCACGCTGTGACGCCAGTCCATCACCGAGCACTGTGGGCAATTTAGTCTGCAAGCCAATTAACCTATGCAGCAACATGTTTTTTGGACTGTGGGAGGAAACCGGAGTGCCCGGTGAAAACCCACGCAGACACGGGGAGAACATGCAAACTCTACACAGAAAGGCACCCGAGCCGAGATTCGAACCCGGGACCTTCTTGCTGTGAGGCAACAGCGCTACCCACTGGGCCACCGTGCCACCCATGCGTTTAAATATAAAAGCAAATTGCAAATTAGTATGTAAATTTCTTGAGTAGAGGCATCCACAGTCAATTGACAAATGGGTGGATGTCTGTTATTTATATGGCAAGTATGATAAATATGCATATTTAGAATCTCGATGAGCATGCAGATTAAGTGCAGATGTTGACAAATTTCATTTAGCTGTGTTGATTACAGGAGTTTAAACTAATATAACATTTCAACGTGACTGCATCTCAAGATGCTATAGTGGGCATATCTTGTAGAAGATGCAGTGGGTGGGAAAACGGCCTAGATCCTGGAGAGGAGCAGCGGTGTTCATAGCGATGAAAGACACAAGTTCCAGACTACGGGGTGGCAGCGAAGAATTAGCAAGCTCTGACTCAATTAACAGAGGGAAGGATTCAACAAAAACCTTTGTTCGAGCAGGGAGCTCAGAGAGGGGAATGGAGTTGAGTGTGGAGAGTAAGGTCGTGGCCACTCCTGGCAGGAACTAAACTGAACATTAAAAATTAACCATAATGATAGTCTTGCACCTGCCCTCTCGACCAACCAGCCAGAGAAGCCACCATTTGTCGCTAAAGTGACCCTAACCAGGACTGCGCCTTTGCCAACCAGTCAGGCTGCGAAGGCTTGCTTGCAGGAGATCGTGGGACAGTGTGATCTCCGTCATAGGAATGTGGAATTCCACCACTGGCTCCAAACTGGCAATGAAGATGAGCCTCATCTCATTTCGCATTTTACCACGGAGGCATACCAATATCTTTGTAAAAAATATATGCAGTAATAAATTTCGTTGCTGCGACTGCTTTCATGCAGTTAGATGAGCGAATGTGACGGGCAGCCGCCTGCTAATCTCGAAAGGTGGAAAAACAAATCTCACAGTGACATCACAACATGCATTGTGTACCAGTGTCTTGACCAAAATACAATAAAAAAATGACTTCATCTGCAACAAAAGTTGAGAAAATCACCATTTGTACGTAACAAGGCTTATCCTGATTCATCGCAAGGGCCTAACTCAAATGGTTATATCACGATAAAAAGTCCGGTGAACTTTAAAAATCAACAAATGGTCTCGCACAGAGGAAAGAAAAACAATTACAATGTTCAGAGGAAGACGCAACCCAAAACGCAGACAGCAACGCTTAGTATATTTTGCACGGTCCAATACGGCTGAACTTTTAGTACCGAGGAACATGAACCTGTGAGTCATTTACTACAACCTCTCCCAATGTCACCAGGGCATGGCTGCAGAACGCACGTTACACGACTAATGGTACTTTTATACATTGCAGGAATTTCAAGCGAGGCATTTGTCGTGACACCATGCTGCCCCGCTAACAGTCGCGCTACTGCCACTGCACCATACAGCCGCGCAGTGAAGCGTCCCATCAGCGACAGCACACAGACGACCTGCAGGCGCTCGGATCCGCGCACCACTTGTCCACAAGGCAGTGGTCACCCCGCGACTCTTGCTACATCCCAATGTGCTGCGCTTCACTGCGCGAGTCTCGTCACATTCGCCTACGGGGCTCGGCGCAGAGAGGATTTCAAACCGTACTGGAAACTATTTTGTCTTGCAACCGAGATGAGGGTTTGGAGAGGTTATCTGACAGTTACATTTATTTTAAACACGCAGATTTTAACTGCCGCGTCACGGTTCATGTGTGTTTTTTTTGCGGCGATGACAAGTAGCACCCATTTGTCTTCTATTTTTTTTTGGATTGCATCTTCATGACGTTTCAAGACCGCTGCTCGGGCACAGGTCTGTGGTCCGTTACGATTCTTTGACTTTCGGGTCTCTGAGAACCTTCTTGCGTTGGGACATCATATGGAGGTAGAGCTGGGGGAAGACTGGGGAGAAGACAAGGCAGGGAGAAATAAAAACAAAACGCACGAGGTAATGCTCAACAGCCTGGCACGGTAGTGTCACATGCCCGAAATCTAGCACCCATTTTCAGCTTAAAGGAGGCACGGTGGCCCAGTGGTTAGCGCTGTCGCCTCAAAGCAAGAAGGTCCCGGGTTCGAATCTCTCGGCCCGGGTGCCTTTCTGTGTGGAGTTTGCATGCTCTCCCCGTGTCCGCGTGGGTTTTCGCCGGGCACTCCGGTTTCCTCCCACAGTCCTAAAGCATGCTGCTGCATAGGTTAATTGGCTCGCAGGCTAAATTGCCCCGCAATGCCCGGCGATGGACTGGCGTCCCATCGTCGGTATATCCCTGCCTTGCGCCCTGTATCTGCCGGGATAGGCTCCAAGCTCACCGTGACCCTGTATAGGACTAAGCGGTTTCAGACAATGAGAGATGAGATTTTCAGCTTACACACGCAGATTTCATACACGTACGTGCTGCTCCCTAAAGCGTGTTTCTGGGTTGTCCTGCGTATTGTTCGGCGTGATATCCAAAATTACTGTCAATATATTTGTAAATAGCTTGATTCTGAAATGGGTGCCACGGCGGCACAGAGCAATGCTGCTGCCTCACCACAAGAAGGGTCTGAGTTCGATTCCCAGCTAGGGTGTCCTGTTTGTGTGAGGTTTGCTTGTTCTTCCCATGTTCATGTGAGTTTTCTCCCGGTGCTCCAATTTGCTCCCACACACGCCGCTACCCAGGTGAATTGTCCCGCTGTTTAAATTAACCCCGATGACCTGCGATGAGACTGGAATCCCATCATGAGCACATCTCTGCCTTGCGCCCTGCGCCTGTCGGGACAGGCTCCGGCTCGCTGCGACCCGCCACAGGACGAAGCAGGTACCGGCAATGAATGAGGTTCTGAAACGGTGCAAGGTCTCGAGCGCTCACTGGGGATGTAGGAGACCATGACGACGATGAGGAAGTAGTAGTAGTCGAAGGAGACATTGAGGGCGTTGGGGAGCGGGTACGAGAAGAGCTTGGAGCGGTGGACGTAGGGCAGCGCGTGGTAGATTGTCAGCAGCTCGCCCGTCACACCCAGCGGGTACAGCACGATGAAAAGCGAGTACCTGAGCGGGCACCGCGGCCGTAAGACGCCCGCCAGAGCCCGCACGCGAAACGGCGGCAACGCAGCAATAGAAATCGGTCGGTCGCACTCCACAGACACTTCCCTGTGTTGTGCTTCACAAGCTGCTCCAGGGATGGTTCATTAATGACTGCGCTGATGTAATAATAATTGTTGTTGCATTTATAGAGCGCTCTTCACCCGAGGGTCATGAAGCGCTGCACAGAGTGAGGAGGCTAATGACGTCAGTCGTTGGAGAGAAACGTCGCAAGAGAGAGAATGAATGCCCGACACGGATATCCCGAAACAGCATCTCTTGTGAGCAATTTCAAACTATTACCTAATTTAATTTTAAGAGTTGTCCATTTTTTTAACCACCAAGTCATTTTTGGGCATTGGGGGTTTTTGGCACATATCAGTCACAATGCGTTTTTTTTTTCAGCGAAAATAAAATACCCGGAGGAGCGAGGAAATTCAAACATCGCGCGGAACGGCGCTCGCATCAGGACTTGAACCCAGGTGCTTCTTGTCGCGAGGCGTAAGTGCTACCCCCCCCCCGCGCCACCCTGCCGCCATAAAAGTCAGCGCCACGCGAACACACGGCACGGCGACGTGGCTTGGGGAAAAGAGCTCACCTGGCCCATTTGACGGCGCGTGGGAGGTACTTTAAGAGGCTGAAGGTGTAGAACGAGTAGCGGACGATCTCCGTCAGTGTCCACGCGCTCAGGTAGAGCAGAACGCTGTACTCATTCTGAACCTGAAGAGCAACACCATGAGTGCCGTTTCCAAACAGCCTCGGCATGGGAACGTGGAGTTTCAATACGCCTGAAAGATGCCTCCAACTTTAAAGACGAAAGGCGATGCAGAGAGGTGCGTGCCGTGACATGGCTCTCTCAAAGAATATCTTTGGGGAGCTTCATCAACGTGTAGTTTCACTCAATACCTCTCCACTGCTTGTGAAGATGACCTCCAGCCCATCTATTGCTGGAGGTCATCGTGGCTCGAGGTATGAAAACTGCTCTGAAGAGCTGCTCTTCCGGGATAGTCGTGGCGAGCGCACGTCTATCCTTCCTTCGTGACGTTTCGCCTTCCACGTTAGAGGCATCTTAGGGCGGTGAATCTGCCACGGCTATCTCGAAAAAAAAAAAGCCCTTCATGGCAGTTCTTGAACTCCACCCCATTGCTTATTCGAACAGAAAGATGCTGCGACTGTTTTGCGCAAGCATGTGCGCATGTGTCATAGATCCATACATTTCAGTAATGCGTAATGTAGTACATTCACATGCACAGTAATGTACTCATTATTCAAAACATTCTACCACGTCAGTGAAGCCATTTCATGCGCGACTTGCTGTGTGGTCTCAAGCTGAGTAAAAAAAAAGCAAAAGAGGGCATCACATCAATAATTAATAAATCCACCCTAAAGATATCACTATCCACACAAGCACTCCTTTTAAATTCCCTGCAAACAACATTTGCCTTAAGCTAGGGGTACTTTGTGCCAGTGTACATATGTAACAAGTAGAAAAGTTTTTTTTACCATTTCTGACAATAATACAGGCGTTAAGATCTTAAACCACCAAAATAGACATCTTTCACAAAGTGTCTAGTTTGCAAAAGCCACACATACTTGTGACGAAATATGCAAACAGGAAGCTTTGATAACATATGCATTGTCCTTGAAACTGATTGGCCGACACCAGACATGGCTTTCTTTTGAGCCTAATTATCAGTGTTAGCCAGATGATGCCAAAAGGCACTCAGCTCAGGACAATGCAATATCAATGCTTCGTAGCTCAGGTGGAGCTGTTTAAGCTAGAAGTACTTTTTGCCAGTGTACATATGTAACAAGTAGAAAAGATTTTTACCATTTCTGGAAATAATACATTTGCCTTAGTTCAAATCAAACTGAAATATTTTCTTTGCACAGATGCAGTACGCAAAAGTGAAGCAAACATGACATTTTATATAGTAATTTTCGACCAGAATAAACACAACTCATTCTATGTACTATCCGGGTTAATTGTACTAACTAGCTTGCCGCCGGTGCACTGACATTTTGTAACTTGATTATCTTTACCAGCTGGACAAGTGTTAAAAAGAGCGACATGACTCGATGGTTCCTTCCAAATGGAATAAAAAATGGACTCACAAATAATATTAAATCGTTGGGAGGGTCGTGCAATGCCCATATTTCAACAGGGTATTCGACAGCGAGCCATCCAGACGAATAATTGTTATTTTTATCGCAATGATGATGCCCGCGGTGGGGATGGCTGGCAGCTAGGGTGACGGCGGTGTTTGTTATGCCCGTGGCCTTACCGACTTCACGCTGTCCGTGACAGCCCAGACCAAGAAAACCCGAGATGACACCTGGAACGCGGTGAGCACAGCTGAAGACGGTACAATCCCTGTGGGAAGAGCAACACAAGGCGCACGCGCTAGCCTCGGTGTTTAAAATTAAAAGTCTGGCCGCGTGAATCGCGAGGGGCTCGCTTTGGCCGCGTTACAGCGCGGAGCCAGCACGATCGCGACCCCCAAAGGGTTTGAAGTCGAGATTCTGGTGCCCGTTACTAAAACAAAATATCTGG
The DNA here is from genome assembly GCA_036362905.1 of Mordacia mordax. NCBI lineage: Eukaryota > Metazoa > Chordata > Hyperoartia > Petromyzontiformes > Petromyzontidae > Mordacia > Mordacia mordax. The sequence goes on along the minus strand of JAZEWT010000023.1, from coordinate 8,414,913 downwards.
CGGGTTTAGAGCTGGATGGTTATCTGGGCTGAGTCACCAACGACTGCAAAAATATACCGTAACCTTAAACGTGCTTTTAATTTATTGTTGCATATCACAGCTCATTTGTTTGGTTTGTATCATGTTCCAAGAGTGTCTGGACAGAGTACCAAGTAAACTTCCAGGACAATATCACTGACAATGTGATGTCACACTGCTCGCTGCGAGCTTTCCAGATGCACTTGTCTCCATGTCCCTTTAAAATAATTCCAACAGTGCCATTAAGTATCAATACATATACAGTACATTTGAGAATTGCTCTCCATAGCTGCTCTTTCAGGATTGCCGTGTCTAGTGTTCCTGGGCTCGCCTTCGCTTTGCCTCCTACATTGGAGGCATCTTCAGGCGTTTATGAACGATGCGGCCAAAATGGGGGGGGGGGGGAGGTGAAACGATGGAGAGGGATGGAACGCTCAGCACGGCTATCGCGAAAGACTACCTACGGAGAGCAATTCTCATGCATTGAGCCATGACAAATGTGCACAGTGCAGTACATTCATTTACATAAAATCATATTGACATGGTGTAATGGCTAGCACACAATTCGATTCCATTTACTGTCCCAGCAGTTTAGACAAGTGGCAAGTTGTATATAATTACCTCGCCTCTATACACCCGGTGATATAAAAGCTACGGTCAGCTGATTGGCACGTTGCACGTGGTGGGGTAAAGTGTGGGCATTCCCACCTATTCCGAGACGTCTGGCCAGGGTGGAAGACAAGGTCAAAACAACGTAGATTGGAGTCACTTCTACCAATGTTCGTGTGAGAAATGCATTGCAAGGGCACGTTTTCAAGCGGAAGTGTCCACAAACTTCCATGGGCAATAAAGATGTATTCAAATTCCTTTCCAGCCAGTCTCGCAATCGAGACCGCTTGTCATTCTCAACAAAGTTGTACTCATGTAGGTTGTACTGGCTTGATGCATGAGAATTTGCTCTCCCGTCGCTGTTCTTTCAGGACAGCTATTTCGGGATAGCTCCCACGTTGAAGGCAGAATGCCTGCTGGGAGGGGAAATGTCACGAAGGAGAGAGAAGGAACACTCGACGTGGCAGGGTGGCAAAGTGGTAACGTCTTGAGTGTTCTCTCCTCGTGTTCGGCGTGGGTTTCCTCCGGGTTCCCTGCTTTTACCTAACGACAAAACCCCCCCACTAATTAATTGGTAGATAACATCATAATATATAGACAGAAGTGTCCGGCAGGTTGGCACCAGCCCACGACCTGCACGACTTCCTCTCCCCCCCCCTACCCCACCATTTGCCGTCTCCTCACACTTCTGAATCCGTGTCTCATCCACGGATTCCCAGAAGAACAGCTGTTGTCAAAGTTCTATCCATTTAATGTCCGAGGAATGATGACGATTGGCTCGCTTACTTGGATTTGAACATGCGGCCTTTGTGATCGTTAAGTCTAACGCTCTGGCAGCGGTGCTACCCGCACGAGCCAGCGTGAACCATGCCTGGATTATGTTAGTGGCAGACAAGGCACAGGGCAGAGGATTAGCTGGGGACCGCTACAGAAATAGGAGCCCCTGCAAAGTCAGCATTTTCATTATGGCCAGGCTGTAATTTTTAGCTTGTGGAAGACTGAGGTGCAACACAATTTTAGTCGCGTCCTTGCTCATTTGTGCAGGATAACAGTAATATCTAATGGTACACATCATAATTATTATTATTATATGTTTTCAAACTAGCAGAGGAACATCACTCTTTAAATATAAGTCGCTCATATGATTCATTGAACTTGCCAGGTACTAACTTTCAGGGGCAACCAAAAGCTATTGCTGGAAATTCCACATTATTGGCAGGGGATGGCTAACAAACCTAACATTACATCTGTGGGCCTCCCAGACAGAAGTCCTAAATATAATTTCCCAGGGAAATACGATAGGTTGAGTCAACCCCCAAACAGGATATGAACCCACTAACTTTATGACGTCAATTTGAGCCCTCTGCAAGGAGTGCCATCTGGCATGCATTTCTTCAAATTATACTTTTAATTTACGCTTGTGAAGAAAGACCTCGTGGTAAGCAGAGTTTTAATCAGGCTTGGATGTACAGTGTCCTCGATCATCCCCACGTGGCACCTTTTATTCTTTAAAGCCAAGCCCCCCCCCCCTCGTTCCCCCGACATAACTCCCCTCCTAATCCAACGGATGGTTCCCGAGACACCAAACGACTTGTCACGAGTAATCGGAGAGCGCTTCATCAAATATCGAATCGGCGATTAAAGAGGATGTCAAAGAAAGTCTTGGGCATTACATAAATAGCGCTCAACAATTGGTAACATTTTATATTTTACTTGTACACAGAAGCTGTTGGTGTATAAATACATTACACAATATAAGGGCGCATTAGAATTTAGCCACCCATTCGGCGTACACAAGGGTGGTTCAGCTGTACAGACCACGGGGGTAACTGTTGATAGCGAAGCTCTATTAATGCTTGCAAGGTACACAAAGGGAACTGTGTGATCGTATCATAGTGGAGACCCACAGACACTGCACCACTGCAAATGCATACGCACACATGCACTAAATAATTAACTACGGACTTACCTGTGGCACAGTGGACCACCTGCAAAAACAAAAAGAAGGTTTATTTCACAACTTGTTTGAATATTGCATAACATCTATTGTAATGGGAAATCACAAAAAAAACACCCTTAATCCATGGGATTCTCCTTTATATAAAATTTCCCCCCTCTGCAAAATACTTTGGATACGTTTCAATATAGTACTGTAGAATTTCAATATTGTCGAGTTACCAACAAAGGCCCCTTTCTGCAAATGATATCACAAGATAACATTTAGGGCTTTGGTAAATTCTGAGGTTTGCGCCGTATTACGATACTACGGAATATTGTGCGATACAAGATGCACAATAACCGTGGCGTCTGGTCAGGTCCTGATTATCGGGCTCACATACATTTGATAAAGATATTATATTTCCTAACAATGGTTTTGAAACACAGCACTGGACAATTTGAATTTGCAATGATTATCAGACTTACGGCAGGACAAAGCTGAGTGAACTGCAGGCAAAGAACTTAAATGTAATCGTTATTTGTACTTGAGTACAGAAATGCACAATAACAAGTATAATTGTGATATACAACTACAAAGCGGGCAGCACTGTCGCCTCACAGCAAGAAGGTCCCGGGTTTGAATCTCGGCTCGGGTGCCTTTCTGTGTGGAGTTTGCATGTTCTCTCCCCGTGTCCGCGTGGGTTTTTGCCGGGCACTCCGGTTTCCTCCCACAGTCCAAAAACACATGTTGCTGCATAGGTTAATTGGCTTGCAGACTAAATTGCCCGCAGTGCCCGGTGATGGACTGGCGTCCTATCGTGGGTATATGCCTGCCTTACGCCCTGTGTCTGCCGGGATAGGCCCCGGCTCATCGCGACCCTGTTGAGGATTAGGCGGTTTCTGACACTCTGTGGCAGAGACACGTGCATCATGGCCTGCTGTGCACACGCAAAAAACCTCTTATGTTTACTAACTGCAGGACAGTGCAAATGTTAACTCACTAAAGCTGAGTCAAAATCTGAAACCTGCTTGCGTTGTTTCAAAACAACTGTTAATAATGGCCGTTGATAGCTCAGTGCAAGTCCTGAATCAGTTTTGCACGTGTTTTCTTTGTTCAGAGCTCATTCAATTATGATTTATACTCAACCTCTTATGAAGTGCCTGCAATGGAGATGAGACAAACTCCGTGCATCAGTGGTGATCACGATTTATACTAATTTAGGATCGTCAATTACAATGATTATTACAAACAACAATTACCGGAATGATGTCCGTTGCGGGTGATAACGATTGTGATGATCATTGCAGTCATGATGACAGTGGTGGCAGCAGTGATGTTCGTCACAACAATGGAAGTGACAATGGCTAACAACATCGACACTCAGGTGAATGACGCTTGACATTACAATGCTTTCACTTGCGATAATGCCATGGCACGGATCGGTATCACGACGTGTGTATTTACCTCCAAAAGAGCGCCCGTTTGGAAGATTTTCAGGGTCCTCTCGATCGAGCGATAGAGCCCCTTGTTCGAGCCCTTGGCGAGCCCATAACGTGCCATGGACACGGCCAACACCAACCACCTGGATTGGAGATCCCAGCAGACAAACCCGTCAACTTGTAGGCCCCTACACAGGGACCTCTGTTCAGGATTTCCCAGCCTTAGTGTAATAAAGGCCCCTTTAAGAATACGTCACGTACATGAATGCGTTTAAAAGGCCACATTCATTTAAAACGAAAGCTTTGGCTAACAATATCGCAAGTAAAAACATGTTTTTGGGTTGGGTCACATGAATGTAACTTGAAACAGACTTCTCTGCACCACACCACTACCGAGGGAATTTTAAGGTCTTATTTTTTTACGTGAGCGAACCCAAAAACACTTGTGTATCGCATTCATTTTTTAAAAACTTGATATTTATGATGTTGTGACGATAACAAATCACCCCGAATGTACCTGATCTCATCAGATGTGTTATTACACTTAGATCAATACTGCCACCTATCCGCCATCACTAACCCGCACTGACCAATTTGGTGAAGCATGGTCAAATAACCACTGCGACCTGCATGGCGTGGAAAGGTTCTCATCCAGCAGTGGATTCCCAAATAGGCTTTACATGTAAACATGCACTGTGCGTGCCTTTATTTTCCTACGACAAGTCCACGTGTATTTACCGTGGAGGTTTGAATACATTGGCAAGGTCACAGACCCATCTTGTAAGGCAATCAAAGGGGAAGATCTCAAGTCAGTTTTTATCTAAGCTGGTGCAAACCGCTGAGCTACGCAGCTCTTTTTCACAGTTGTCCTGCGGGGAAGGGTTTAAGAAAACGACAACACTGCAGGGCACCGAGGACTATTTAATCAGCACAATTAACCTACGCTTCGAGAATTTACCTGCAGCTTCTGTATGGTTATACACAGAAAAGGATCCTCATACAGCCTTTACAGCCTGTAGCGTCAAGTGCCGCTTGCGAACACCTACAGAGGCCAGCACGGCACAAGAGGGTGTGGGTGGCCAGCACATCACCAGGCCTTTTTTTGTCGCCCGAGCGGTGATGTTTGTACGCGGCACAAGGTATTCATTTGAGACTGAGTCAGCAACCTAGGGGAGGTCCAGGACCGGTTAAGAAAACCATCACCGATGCTGACCCTGAGCGGGAATCGTTCTTGGGTCACCGGGTTAGTAGAGCAGCGCAGCGTTAACCGTTGAGCCGCTGTGCACCCACACATTACATCCCCAGTCATGCATTAGCCTCTTGTCATTACAGGTCACATCCTATTGAACGCACAGCTACAAGTGTAACAGTGCCTGCCTCTCCACCGTTAACCTACTACAAGGGATAACGTCAGGTAATTACAAGCAGAGTGTACTGCAGATACACCGCTGCACGGGTGGTTCTGTCGTTATTATTGCAAGCGGAGCGTGCGTTTTACTCGTGATGAATGAAGACGCCACTCCAAAAGACAATGCACCGCTGATCAATGCGGTGAAAAGTGCTGCCAAATTAAAGGCAAAATGTCTCCTTGCTCAAACAAGTTCCTCGTTCTTCAAATCCTGCGCTCGATCGAACTGTGTCTGATTCAGGAACTATACGTGCATTATTAACTGGGTGTAAAATTACTGACGGGAGGCACGGTGGCCCAGTGGGTAGCGCGGTCGCCTCACAGCAAGAAGGCCCCGGGTTCGAATCTCGGCTCGGGTGCCTTTCTGTGTGGAGTTTGCATGTTCTCTCCCGTGTCCGCGTGGGTTTTCGCCGGGCGCTCCGGTTTCCTCCCACAGTCCAATAAAACATGCTGCTACATAAGTTAATTGGCTTGCTGACTAAATTGCCCGCAGTGTCCGGCGATGGACTGGCGTCCGATCGTGGGTATATCCCTGCCTTGCGCCCTGTGTCTGCCGGGAGAGGCTCCGGCGCACCGCGACCCTGTACAGGACTAAGCGGTTTCTGACAATGAGATGAGATGAGATAATTACTGACACTTGTTCACCGGTGATCAATCGCCTCCTCATCATTCTTTTATCGATACCATGGTATTTTTCATACCCCTGAACTTCACTTATTAATGTCTCCATCCATACGGTGATGTGGGTTTTCACCGCTCGATGTATGGAAATTAATTGTTCTCAAGGGCTGCTCTTCCGTGATAGTCCTGTCGAGCATCCCTCCTCTCTCCATCGCGATGATTCGCCTCCCATGTAAAATATATCATCAGGCGAGGATG